>CM040765.1:23038357-23313357 GCA_022829145.1 Albula goreensis
TGTTATATTTTAGTCATGAAGAAGCAAACGTTGAAGGAAAATATTAAGAGACTATAAAATGCAGAACTTCCAGTGTACAGATTCTCTATCATAACCTCCAATACCAGGCTGTTCTTCCTCCATTGCTTCTTTTCACTCTGGTAGGTGATACTCCCTTGCTACTGTACACTGCAGCCTGAATATTCATGAGAAGGTGTGTCCAAGGACAGCAAACCCATTGCCACAGCTTTGTCCTTCATCACAATCCTTCATGAATATTCATGGCCACCCGTCACAAAGGAGCATTTTCAAAAGCAGAGACAGAGCTTTCAGTTTTAAAAACATTGAGTCCTCAACGCTGCGGTGAGATTGAAACATGATTTTAACATTGGGGGAAATGGCTTCACATTGTTGGACTGTTAGCAATCCCACTCTGTGAGGTGTGACTCCCAGGGGCCCGTGGGCCCCACGGCGGCCCTACCTTCCAGCAAGGGCTCCTCTCTGAAGGTGGCCAGGGAGATGACGGTGTGGGAAATGGAGTGGATGGGGTCCATTATACAGCTGATGTTATTGGGCTGGCAGGACTTCACACAGCGGACCGTGTCTGACCGATCAATCTGGGCCCTGCTGATGAAGGGAAAACGGGGTTTCAGAGGATTTCAGGGGGTTTCAGTGAGTTATGGGGGTCACAGGGGATTTCTGTGGGTTTTAGGGTGTCTCCCTTCTGTGAGCCAGTAAACAGCCCCCCTGAAGTGCTCACAGAAACACATTACCCAGGACATACACACTGCATAATAACAGCAGGACTGCAGTCCAGAAATTGGCTCGCCCGAAAAACATTTTCTGAAAACAGGCCCATTAGATGGTGTGCTCTAAGTGAAACAATGAATGGGAAAGAATAATAAGAAAGCAGCGTGCAGCCAGGAAACACACTGTGAGGGATTTCTGTCTGGCTTCCTAGTACCATTCATGGTTTCATATTTGTGTTGGGAAGAATGAGATACTCCGGCACCTCTAAACGTGATCTATGGCCCACACATGAAAATATTTTGATTTGTCGACTTTCCCAGCCTCATATCCCATAATCCTCTGTGCAGGATTTATAGACCTTGGGTTTATGAAAGTCCCTAAATTCAGAGGGGAAAAAAACAGAACGGACAGCTCCCCCGTCTCTCAGAGCTGGGCCGTGATGGATTATTTAAAGCTTTGTTTGTTTCATTAGCCTGAGAGTGCGCAGCAGAGTGGTGCAGACAGCAGGGTGTGCTCTGGGCAGCAGGATACCACTGTGAGCCTGACAGGGAATGGAACTACAGCTCCCAGGATACCACTGTGAGCCTGACAGCAAAGGAACTACAGCTCCCAGGATACTGCTGTGAACCTGCCAGCAAAGGAACTACAGCTCCCAGGCCTCTGCTTCCACAGCCCACACTCATGGCCCAGTGAATAGGAAAGACTGTGTTAGGTTGAATGAGTGGAGCACCATTTCAAAACCTAGAATGTAATTGTTTCATTAAACTTGTGTGACACTGTTTCAAAGTTATTCAAATTATTTAGCAGAAACTTTTAAAAGTAATTGGCTCTATTTAGACAGTTATTCTGTGAATTGTCTGAAAGCTTTTGGTTTGGTGACATTTTAGATAGTGTTTTGCCTCAGCTGTAATCAATCAAAAACAGGTAAGAAGGGCTGGAGCTGCATTGGTGTGACCTGAACCGACTCCTCCGTCAGAGATCCTCAGACTTCCCATGACAAGACCACCAGCCTTTAAGTAAACATCTGCCGGTCAGAGCCCAGGCTAACACCGCTGCAAACAGCGCCAGGCAGATGCTCCCTGATAACCGGCATAAAAACTCTGATGAGAAACACCCTGCAAACAATGCTGTCAGCAGACCGGCATCTTGCCAATCAATCGCTGGCAAGTAAAGATCTGTTTAATCAGAGCATTGCTGTTCTCTTTGTACCATTAGCTCCAGTCTGGGCCTCTAATGGCTCATTCTGCTTTTCACGGTGAGGGGGGGGGCTGCTCCTGCTCTGCTTTTGAAAAGCTTCCACAGAGCAGGGGGGCTGGCTCTGACAGCCAGTCAACCCTCCACTGGGCAGGGGCTTATAATTAGTCATTAGTGGGTTGGTCCAAATTTTGCTTTGGTCAAGGCCAAAGCCACAGAATGTTCCTCTGCTTTCTAGGGCCAACACTCTCTGCACAGCAGTGATCCCACTCCAGAGAGTCAGACAGCCGGAGCTGAGTGGCCTGAATTTACTAGAAAAAAATGGTGCTGAGCGTCCAGCGCATGGCAGGACAGCAGCAAGTGGAAGAGCAGCTACCCCCAGAGCTTCACATCCCAGCCCTGGCTCAGCTGATGTGTCCTCCCCTCACTCAAAGACAAATTCTGCAATATATCAGACTGAAAGAAAAACAGATCCCTGGATGCACGTCCTCTGGCCTGCTGCGTCTGTATTAGTATTTACAGCCTGCACGTTGATAAGGACCCAACACAAACAGAGCCGCCCATCGCTCACGCTCCGCAGCACTGATGGTGCCCTGCCGCAAACGAGAGGACCGCTGGCCAGACCCACCCCCCATCACTCACTGTCAGGCTGAGAAACGGCGTGTTTTCGTTTGGAGAGGTCCACGCAGCCCCAGCAGAGAGACACATCCGTGCAGCTCGGCTGGTTCAGCCGGGGCCAGGGGCCTGGCCGGCCTCGACTCACAATTATTAAAAACCGCAGAGCGGGGGCTGGCTGCGCAGCGTCTCTCTGACTGCGCTAATGCACGCTCGTCCGCGTGTGGTTCTGCAGGCGCTGCCGAGGCCTGGACCAGAGCCACGCTCTCTCACGCTCTCTCACGCGCCACCGCTGGCTCGGCCCTGCCCCCGGGGCGCGGAGCAGACCCGTGCCATCTGCGTAACGTGATCCGCCATGTGAAGGGGTGGAGCACCGTAAAGTGATGAATGAGTACCACAAAGGAAATGATGAGGAACAGGAGCTCATAGTACTGAGCTCTGCTTCTCGCTGGGCCACACGGGACAGGAGCATTCTGGGGAAATATGATCCATGACCAATAGCAGAGGACCTGCTTCACTCTGCTGGGTGATCATGTGACACCTGTGAACCATTCTGCAAATCTGTACCTGTCTGTACTCTCCCGCAGACCGGCAGCATGGACAGCAGATCTTGATGCACTACTTGTTTTGCTCAGAGTGATTGACAGTTCTTTTTTATTCTCTTCCCCACTTGCATCCAGAATCTGCTTCTCAGGAACTGTTTGACAGTTAAACTCCAATGACGAGTCATAGTGAGACAGATCAGTTCAAACATTTTAACACCTGGAACCTGTTAATGATGACTTCCTTCATGGCTATTACTTCCCAATATCTTCTCCAATTTAGAACGTCCAGTCAGAACGGTTGACCTGTCCTGTCACTGACGGGTTTCTGTGCCCCCCAAAGCCTCCACTACCTTTACCCCAGTGCTCCCCAGGGAAGCAGCCAGACAGCCTGACAGCCTGACAGCCTGCACCTGACTGATCACAGGGGGTGCTGTTTGGCAGTGACGCTGGCACATGCTGCCCAGATGAAAACCTCCCTCCCTGGGCAACGCTACAGCCAATCACGTGTTTCCACCTGGGGGAGGCTACCAATCACAGCTGCCAGTGGTACAGCCTGGATTTGCACTGGACTGTGAGACGCACCACCCACAGGTCCCTCCATCAGGTCTTATGAACAGAGCCTTCGGCCCCAGAACATGGGGTCGCCCTCTGTAACTCAGCACAACCTTCAGAACAAACAATCTGCAACTCTGTTACCCATTCATTTAATTCATTCATTCATTCATTATAAAATCAGCTCATTCACAGTGCTCACATTATCAGATCACATTAAGCATCACAGGGACAATCACCCTCAGAATTACAGAAAAACATATTAATGTCAGCAGAGCTAAAGAAATACGTAGTAATTTAGTGATTTACATATGTGTAGCTACACATTCTGTTTTTGGTTTTAGTGTCATTGTAATATAATATTATGCATATAAAAACACAGAATTAGATGGAAGACAAAATATTAACTATATAAGCCTACATATATTCACAGTGTAAAAGGCTTACGTATACTGTGGGGGCTACCTCAGGTCATGTGATCTTAAAGTCATACACTGCCTTAGGGCACCACCTAGTGGCCTAAATCCTGTATAACGTATATGTGACCTGTTAAGAGTACTAATACACAACATGGGAAAGACCAATAAGCCCATGAGGGGGGAGGAGAGCACGCAGTCCTCAGAGAGGGGCCAGCTGGCTGGGCAGGCTGGCCTGGTCGTGGGTCACAAAAATGTGCATTTTGGCCAGGTAGGTGCTGAGGGTCCCATAGCGCTGCAGGGTGAGCTCCACAGTCAGCAGGAAGTCTCTGGGCTCAGTGATCGGCTTCTGCACCACGATCAGACCGCCTGAGCTCAGCCTCTGGGTGCTGAAGAAGCCGTCCTCGTTGCCGCTGACGATGGCCAGCTGGATGTCGTCGCCGGGGACAGTGTTGGAGGGGCCCATGCGGAAGACGTTGGTGGGCACAGGGATATTGGTGGGGAAAGTGAGGTAGTAGTGGGTTATTCTCAAAGGCAAGGCCAGGCACTCGCTAGTCTGACTGCAAGGCAAGCGTTCGCAACGACTGCAAGACAAATGGTAAGAGAGAGAGAGAGAGACGAGACGGATGGACGGACCAACAGAAGAACAAACAGAGAAGAGAGAAAAAAGAGTTAGGGTCTGTGCGGTGCACGACATGCAGGGTGGGAGGGGCAGTGAAGAGCAGCATCGCTCTGTGCTTCTCCTGCCAGGCCAGCATCACACTGCCATCTACAGGGCGGTGGAGGAACAGCATTCATTACACAAGCATTCACTGAGGTATTCATGGGTTTCACTCATGTCACACTTTCACTTATTAATGTTAGGGAATATAAACCTATGAGGTTTGACTCAGCTAAACCATCAGAGCTACAGCATTGACTCCCATTCACAGGGCCACAGGATGTGACCTCACATGGCATTACATTGTGGCATGACATCACCATGAAACCCATGGATACAGAACAGAGAGTTTCATATACACAGTCTCTTCCCAAGCCAGAGTGTTCTTTCACCATCACACATCCCAAGTGTGTGGGTTCCTTCATGCTCTACTGTCAAACAAACACATCACCACTGTGCATGCAGAACATTGCGGGCGGTGGGGGTTGAGGGCCGGGGCGGGGCGTGAGGGTTGTGCTCACTGTAAATCAGGGCTCAGAAGGATTATGATCCCCAGCCTTTGAGTGACTGTGGAGGGTTTACCTTGAGCAAGCAGGACAGAGCTAAAGGCTCTCACATTACCAGCACCACAGCTGCAAAACCCTGTGCTTCATAAAGCATAAGTACCACCATGTGTGTGCACTGGTCATACTCTAAACCAGCTGGACCTTCACTGTTCACCATTTTGAGATGAGGTCGCTGAACTCCATGGCAAGTGAGTCTACTCGCCCTCTGCAGGGAGAGCAAATAAATACAAAGTCTGGCTGCAATGCAGCATTTGGCAGACAGGGGGCAGGTGTGATGGAGCAGAGGAGTGTGAACCCTGTGAGGTGGCTGTGGGTGCAGAGGGAGGGGCGGGGCCGTGGAGAGACCTCACCGCACACAGCGCCTGTCGTACTCACGTCTCTCCCGCTCGGCGGTAGTTGGGGGGGCAGTCGAAGGACAGGCAGCGGAATCCACCCTGCACGTTAAAGCAGGTCTCTGTCACCGAGCAGGTGTGTGTTCCCGTCACACACTCGTCAATATCTGAGGACGAAGGAGAGAGGAGCTCATCAGCCGATCACACACCCCTCTGCATGTGGAGAACAGGGCCATGTGCAAAAGCTCACGGTCCTTTCTTCACCTGCTCCACACAGCATGGGTAAGTGAAAATAACGCTGCAAAGACACAACTGTTACTTCAGAGCACCACATGGGAGGCCCTCTCACCCTGGCAGCTGCGTCCGTTGGTGGCCAGCGTGTACCCGGGGGTCGGGCAGCTGCAGTAGAAACTCCCGCCGGTGTTATGGCAACGGTATGAGCAGATGTGCCCTCCCGTGGGCAGCGCACACTCATCAATATCTGAGAGGAAGAGCAGAACTGCGTCACACCCTCACAGTCCCCAGCTCAGAGTAACGAGGGCCTGCAGCCTGCGAGAGGCAACAGCCCATCAGCATCGAGACTGCACACCACTGCTCTGGCCTCTGTGACATCCTTGCCATACCTTCACAGGTGTTGCCATCTGTGTCGCTGAGCTGGTATCCACGGCGACAGTAGCACTGGTACGACCCGTACACGTTGGCGCACTCCTGACTGCATGGGCTGCTCTCACACTCGTTCACATCTAAAACACAGGTTAATTACAGGGATAACGTGGTAACGTGCATATCTAAAACACAGCACAGGGAAATCACAGGACTAATGTACTAACATGCACATTTAAAACACAGGTTAATTACAGGGATAACGTGCTAACATGCAGATCTAAAACACAGCACAGGGTAATCACAGGGCTAATGTACTAACATGCACATTTAAAACACAGGTTAATTACAGGGATAACGTGCTAACATGCAGATCTAAAACACAGCAGAGGTTAATCACAGGGCTAATGTGCTGGACTGCATGAACATTCAAATCAATTCTGAGTTGTGATTGGTCAGAGATAGTAACTGACCATTGGTTAAGTACATAAGACCACCTCTGAAGTTTTGCTACACTGGAGACAGTGACCTCCCCTTAACGTTTTACCTTAACACAATGTTTTACACGTGACCCTTAACACAGTGTTTAACACGTTGTAACCCTTAACACAACTCCCTGAGTAAAACTGCATCCCCCAATCAGATCACACCACAAACTACACTGAAATGCGACACAGGCAGGTTTACCGTCGCAGTTCCTGCCATCGCTGGAAAGCTTGAAGCCTGGCATGCAGCTGCACTTGTAGGACCCCAGGATGTTGTCACACTTGTGTGCACATAGGCGTCCTGGGTAATGCCTGCATTCATTGATATCTGACAGGTCCAAACCAGTCCATGGGGAGAGAGACAGGAAAAAGATCTCAGCATTCAGAGAGTCACAGCATTTCAAAGCATGCCTCTACGATGATGGTGGTGATGATGATTATAATTAAGGTTCTTGCGGCTGTGGTTACCTTCGCAGACCCTGCTGATGCTGTTGAAGGTGTACCCAGTCTTGCATTCACAGCGGTAGGACCCCACCAGGTTGATGCAGCCGTGCCCGTCACAGGCGCCCCCAGGGCCTTTGCACTCATCTATGTCTGAGGAGGGAAACACACACCACTGGCCCCGTCTCTCTCTCCCTTTTTCATGATAGTGCTATTCAAATTATGTCATCTCCACCTCAGCCAATGATGCTCTTGCCATTACAGAGGTATTTAGTGTGAGATCCTTTGGTTAACAGTGTGACCGTGTGGGAGAGTCACACAGGAAGTTAGACCTGAGAATGTGGTTGGGAAAATGGGTCTGTAAGAAACCCCAGCAAAGAGTGTGACTGTGAGAGGCATCAAGCAGGAAGTGAACTCCCAACGTGTGATTGGGTGATGTATAATACAGGGAGCTTGACTTGATCATGTGATTAGATGAATGGATCGAACAGGAAGCTGGACTTGAGCAGGTGAGCAGGAGCTCTGTGCTGCTCAGACAGGAAGTAGGCCTTACCTACGCAGCGGTTTCCCGCCTCGTTGAGATGATAGCCACGCCCACAGCTATGGGAGCTCCGCTGGCAGCTGTACGAGCCCATGGTGTTCAAACACATCTCTCCAGCTTTACAGGGGTTACCTGCCAGGCACTCATTTATATCTGCACCAGAGGGAGGGACAGACAGAGAATCACCCCTTCAGCCTGCGCCAGCCAGCCAATGACAGCACTTACACCCACGACTGCCCGCTCTTCAGAGCAGCTCCACCCTGGGACCATGCAGGAGCCAAACCACCTGAGACTCTTAATGGACATGAGCTGCTCTATTTTAAAGTGGAAAGAACACAATTAAAGCCAATATTGCTGTAATATGAAGTCAGTTTTGCTTTATCTGCTTATGTCCAACCCATTGACTCATTCACTGACTGAATCCAGCCCACTGACTCATTCACTGACTGAATCCAGCCCATTGACTCATTCACTGACTGAATCCAGCCCATTGATTCATTCACTGACTGAATCCAGCCCATTGACTCATTCACTGACTGAATCCAGCCATGTAACTCACCGATGCAGCTGCCCATTGACTCATTCACTGACTGAATCGTGACCTGGATGAAATTCACTGACTGAATCGCTCATTCACTGACTGAATCCAGCCCACTGACTCATTCACTGACTGAATCCAGCCCACTGACTCATTCACTGACTGAATCCAGCCCATTGACTCATTCACTGACTGAATCCAGCCCACTGACTCATTCACTGACTGAATCCAGCCCATTGACTCATTCTGGCCAGCCCATTGATTCATTCACTGATCTTGACTCATTCACTGACTGAATCCAGCCATGTAACTCACCGATGCAGCTGCCCAAGGCGTCCTGGATGAAACCATCGGGTCCCCCATCTCGTCCCCGTCTCGCACTCATCAATGTCTGGCAAACATGGGCAAGAGTGTCACCAGCTCTTCATGCAGATGCTGGTCAAACTCACCAGAGCCTACAGCAGTGAGCTGTCCCTGTGTCTCTCCAAAGAGACATGTTCCTGCATCGCCCTCCAGGGGGTGCTGTGACTCACCTTGGCAGTTGTTGTTGTCGGTCAGCTCATAGCCCGTCCCACAGTTGACCTCCCGCTGGCAGCGGTATGACCCCACATTGTTGATGCAGCTCTGCCCCTGCCGGCAGGCATGGGACCCCAGCAAACACTCATTAATGTCTGGGAGAGGAGGAAGGAGGGAGCACAACCAATCACAACACATACTTTACAAAGGAGGAAGCTGTCAATCACTCCCAACAACCAATCACAAGCCTGTGAGTTTTTTTAAATGTGAAGTTTTAAGCAGGATTATGTTGTGAATGAATGGGGTAAGAGGTGTGGGCTGTCTCCTCTCATTAGAGCTCCATCCACACAAGAACACGTCATAATAAGAGTCCTATGTCTCATGCACTGGGACCGTCTGTGCAAACAGTAACAAGTGCACAACTAACCAGCTGTTGAATACATACCTTCACAGCTGCGACCATCTGGTTTTAGTTTATACCCTTCAAAGCAGGCGCAGGTGCCATTGCCCTGACAACGCTGCTCGCAGTTCCCACCCCCTGCACAGTTGGACAGAAAGCAGAGAGAGGATGAGCTGGGCCTAGCAGTCAGCTGCGCAGACACACTGCACATCACTACGCTACTGCACACACTGAGTGGGGCTGGGTAAATAACACCATTCCACAGAGTGCAGAATGCACCAGAGTCTGCTTTAAAATGGCTAATTTGCTAAATGTCTTTAAATAGATGTGTTCAATGTCACAGAAAACATCTTATGTCTCCAAAAAGCCAACTGAAATCACTCAGAGCCGTGACACACTGTAAGCTTGCTGTTCATGTATGAAACTGAAAGACGATACCCTCCCAGTACCTTTGCATCCGTCAGTCAGCAGGGGGTCATCCGCCTCATTGGGCTGTTTTGAGTCTGTGGGCGGGGTCATGCGGAAAATAAACATATAACTACTGTAAAAAACAGCATGTCATCTGCATTAACCCGACTCTTCAGCTCCCCCTGCACCACTTCCATTCACACACTCTCATCACATCAACATTCATCTGCAGTATTTAGATTGAATTGCTTAATTTTGATTTGAATATTATTTGTATTTTTCTCAAAAACCCACTTTATATATGCATCGTGATAAAAAGAATCAACCTGAAACACTGGATTTGTGGAGCTGAAAGGGTCTTACCTGACTTTGAAAGTTATTGCAGTTCATAACCACAAGAGGGCAGTGCTAGTTTCTGAGCCCGGGATGTCCTCCTCCAGGCTCAGAGGGTGGCAGTGTCTACCAGTATAAGAGCGTCTCAGTGTTTAAGTCACTGATTGGCTAAAGTTGGTTACCTGTGATGGGTGTGCGGGGTAGGGGGTGTTACCTGTGATGGGTGTGCGGGGTAGGGGTGTTACACTGTGATGGGCGTGCGGGGTAGGGGGCGTTACACTGTGATGGGTGTGCGGGGTAGGGGGTGTTACACTGTGATGGGGGTGGGGGTTACGTGGGGATAGGGGGTTACACCACCTGTGATGGGTGCGGGGTAGGGGGGTTAGGGGTGTTACCTGTGATGGGTGTGCGGATGGGCAGGGGGTGTTACACTGTGATGGGTGTGCGGGGTAGGGGGTGTTACACTGTGATGGGTGTGCGGGGTAGGGGGTGTTACCTGTGATGGGCGTTACACTGTGATGGGTGATGGGCGTGCGGGGTAGCTCCCGTCCACACAGCAGGCGCGGGACACGATGCCGCACTGGTAGCCCACAGACAGGCTGGTGTCGCAGCTCAGGCCCTGCTCCTGCGCAGCCTTCCCCAGCAGGCAGCAGTCACAGCACATCTGCAGGAGGGACACAGCACAGGCACCGATTAAACACAGCACAGGCACCAATTCAACACAGCACAGGTACCGATTAAGCACAGCACAGGCACCAATTAAACACAGCACAGGCACCGATTAGACACAGCACAGGCACCAATTCAATACAGCACAGGCACCGATTAAACACAGCACAGGCACCGATTAACACAGCACAGGCACCAATTAAACAGCACAGGCACCATTAAACACAGCACAGGCACCGATTAAACACAGCACAGGCACTGATTAAAGATTTTTATGGGTACAGTCTGCCCACTGTGCTACTGTCCACGTCTGTGTGGGGATTTTGTGTGTCCTCCATTCTTCTGCTGCTTTCCTTCAGCAGGCCAGTGGAAGGAACACTTCTCTTATGAACACTGAAGCAAGTGATGCAGCCATGTGTCACCCAATTCACACCATACCCACATTGCCCTCTGCTGGACAGGCAGCTCAGTTGTAGCAATGGATTTACCACCCTAGATTTAACACTGTAACATCATTTAACATCACAAATTCAACACTGCATTATTCCCCTACCCAGGCGGCTGTTTTCCCCACCTTTGCAGTCTTGGTCTCGCAGGGGCTGTCGGAGAAAAGGGCCTCGCAGGTGCCCTTGTCTTTGGCCATGTTGATGCCGTTGGTGCAGGTGCTGTCCTCCAGCACCGTCATGCAGCATTGCTCCTGTGCAATCCTGACCAAAAGATGCAGACAGGCTCAGTGAACGGGGGACACTCACCCAGCACTCTTAAACCAGCCGAGAGACGCAGACAGGCTCAGTGAACGGGGGACAGTCACCCAGCACTCTTAAACCAGCCGAGAGACGCAGACAGGCTCAGTGAACGGGGGACAGTCACCCAGCACTCTTAAACCAGGCCTAACTACTCAACACATCCTGAATACTGCACAACATTATTGCAACAAGCACAATAAAGCTGCATTCCAACACTGGTATTACCTCTTAATTTTCTTGCCAAGCATTTTACCAACAAGATAATTTTCCATTTTTTCCTCAAACCATGAACGTACACTTCTTAAACCAGCCGAGACAGCAGACACTCAGTGAACCTCTTAATTTTCTTGCCAAGCATTTTACCAAAAGATCATTTTTTCCTCAAACCAGGGCTCCTAAGAGCAGTCACTCATGGACGGGAGCATTTTCTCAAAAGGCAAAGATTACATCCCAGGGAAATGATGGGGCACAAATTACATGATAAATAATAAGCTGGTACATTAAGGGGAACACGGTGCTGGTCAAAATCTATGATGGAGAGCTCAATGTGTGATATTGACCCAGGCTACTGAACCAGACCAGAGCGACCAAACCCAGCTCTGAAGAGTTACTGCTGTTCCCACCAGCGCAGGACTGTGGCATCAGCAAAGTGTACTTTGGTTTGGCCCGACAAAATAGCCCAGTGCTGACAGCAGCATTAAAGGAGAGAGAGCAGCGGCTGACAGACAGTGGAAGCTCCTCTGCTTGAGGCCAAAAGCTCAGCCCCGCTACAGCCGGGCTGACTCCAGGCCCCAGGACGCTGTGTATACAAGCCCTCTCCCGTTTTACAAGGTAGAGAGCGCTCAGTCAATCCCAGTGATCTGTCTCTCTTAGCCGTAATCTCCTGTTCCATAAACCTCTCCACCAGAGCCCCCACACGCCTCTCCTTTTAAGGGCACAGACGACCACTTCGCTTTTCTTTTCTCGTTTTGTCTTCTTTTAAATAATCCTTCAGGTTTCCTGTTATGCCTCCCCATATAGTTTCACCTCCTCGGTATTTCCTGGAATTAGCAACACCCCGCAACCCCAAAATCCCCCCCAGCCCTCGCCTCAGTCCACAGCCCACATCTTCCCCCTCAAATCTGTAGAAATTCTCAATCCCTTTGGTTGCCAGAGTAAACACACTTACCACGGAAATGAAGATTAAGTAAGAAAACTTTTTCATGGCATTCAACTTCTGGCAGTTATCCTTCAGCCATTGCACTGCCTGTTTGTTATTACTGCTGCAGTGACTATAGCTGATAGTGTCGCTCCAGTTCTGCCTGATGCTTTTAAATGAGGTGAAAAACACATCTGAACTGCTGCCACACCAGGGCTGCCCTTTCACCCAGCCGTCACAGCCCGGGACAGCCCACATCAGTGACAGCGAGCAGAAGGCCTCACCGAGCGGCTCCGCACTCAGGAACGTCCCTGCATGACAGCGCTCTCATCTGTTATCATTCACACTGCTCCAACTGTTTGTGTTACAACTCATGTTACCATTCCCTCCCTGTTATTCTTATTGTTTTTGCAACATTTTTCCCTTAGCTAAATATTTGCTCTGGACAAAAAAAAAAAATATTTACTGCCAGACAATAAAATGAAAGACAGAGAAAGGGAGAGAGACAAAAGGAGACACAAAAAGAAGGAAAGAATAAAAGCGACAGAGAGAAAGAGAAAAAGAATAGATATAGAGAAAGAGAAGAAGACGGGGAATGGAGGAAAAAGCAACAGAAGGAAAGAGAAAGGGATAGAGACAGAAAGACAAAGAGACAGACAGAGAGACTCTGCTGACAGACACAGGAGGCGGAGCACTCTTCTCACCGGCAGGTGCTGGACTCTGAGATGAGCGGCAGAGCTGCGCAGTCCTGCTTCTGCAGCCCCGATTATGGCCGTCCTTACAGCAATCCTCCAGAGACATCTGCTCTATGGCTGCAGAGACACACACACAGCAATCCTCCAGAGACATCTGCTCTATGGCTGCAGAGACACACACACACACACACTCATTAACACACACACACACTCTCTCTCACACACACACACACACACACACACACACACACACACACACACTCTCTCTCACACACATTAACACACACACACACACTCACACTCTCTCACACACACACTCTCTCACACACATTAACACACGCACGCACACTCTCACACACACACACACACTCATTAACACACACACACACACTCTCTCACACACACACACACACACACACACACACACACACATACATACACACGTGCATATGTGAGTGATTAAAACACAATATTTCTGAAGGCAGCAATAATTTCGAGCCTTGGTGGATCAGTGACAGGGAGAGGGCAGATTTCCAGCCTCCGTGCCGAGGCTCATCGCTCACACTCTGGAGACGACTCCACAAACAGAATGCTGTGTGCGGTGGATGGCTGGATGAGTGTGTCAGCGCACGCACAAACGCCCAGGGCCAGCCAGCCTGCCCATCACCCATCTCAAAACATCTCTGTTTACTGCTGCTCTTCTCATACAATAAAAACATCTATGGAATAAGAACTTGCGTCGAGGTCGATGTATTATTTAGCTTTATTCATTCTTTAAATAAATATCTGGGGTTGAAAAACATGAATGGATTCAATTTTCTTTCCATTTTAAATGCCGTTTTTAAATAAAGGTTTTAAGATGAATGTCTATCCAGCGAATGGACTTCTGACTGATGAAAAACTCAATGCCAGAAATGTATGACACGTCCAGGAACTCCAGGAGCCAGTTTTATGATTTAATATCCGAAATCGCCGAAAGCAACAGGGGTGAAATATGTGCAGCTCCTTCCTGATAGAGAAATCCCTCAGCGGCGTGGTGACTGATGGCTCTCCAGTCCAGATTCTGTTCCTGACACTTTAAATTCATTCAGCCCATTTTTATGGCTGTTTGTGTTTTTTTGTGCCAGGAGTCATTCTGCATGTCCTGTCCTCCAGCTGAAGCAGGGCAGGTTTGGGCTGGTTAAAGCAGAAAGCAGGAATTGTATATGAAAATATGGCCACATTTTGATGATACATTTTGAGTTTGGTTTGTACAAGAAGAACCTCTGGCTATCAGCCAATCATCCTTGTTTCCTGTGGCAAGATACTACAGGCTCTCTTCTCTGTCAATCAAACTGTGCTCACGTGCCCTCCAATCAGAGAGGGTTTGAGGGAGCTGAAGGGAGGGCTCAGGTGCGAGCTGAATTAGGTGTGAGCTGAATGGCCAGACTTGCACCATCTAGGGGTTTCTTGTTTCTTGTACAAACTTCAGTGAGTGACCTGGGAAAACCATGTTTCTGCTGGTAGTGATGTTTGTGGGCCAGAAGGGGGCAGTCCTCTGTATAAAATAAGACTCGTGCCACAGCACAGCCAGAGTCACTGCACCCTGGGGGGGCTCTCTGCCAGGTGACCAGCCTCGCCAGGGAATGATAGAGTTAAGCCAGCTAACTTCCTCTCGCACAGCCACGCCTGGTTAGACTGGAGAGTCTGCAGATGCACAAACCCAGAATCTGCCAGACTCTAAGCCTCTGATGACAGTGACAGCGTTAGCATTAGAGCCTCTGATGACAGCGTTAGCGTTAGCATTAGAGCCTCTGATGACAGTGACAGCGTTAGTGTTAGCATTAGAGCCTCTGATGACAGTGACAGCGTTAGCATTAGAGCCTCTGATGACAGTGACAGCATTAGCATTAGAGCCTCTGATGACAGTGACAGCGTTAGCATTAGAGCCTTTGATGACAGTGACAGCGTTAGCATTAGCATTAGAGCCTCTGATGACAGTGACAGCGTTAGCATTAGCATTAGAGCCTCTGATGACAGTGACAGCGTTAGCATTAGCATTAGAGCCTCTGATGACAGCGTTAGCATTAGCATTAGAGCCTCTGATGACAGTGACAGCGTTAGCGTTAGCATTAGAGCCTCTGATGACAGTGACAGCGTTAGCATTAGCATTAGAGCCTCTGATGACAGTGACAGCGTTAGCGTTAGCATTAGTCCTCATGTGAAGTGGAGCAGTCATGGGCTGCAGCTCTCTCCTCCTCCAGCAGGAAGGGTCACTGAAGGGAGGTCAACCAGTTCAGTTTTGGGTTGGGGAAAATGGGTGTCATTCAAATTCAATAAATCAATACTAAATATTGACAGCCAATAAAGTTTGGTGGATCATTAATTTATGGCAGAAATCTGCGCATCAGCAGAGCATTACTGTGGAGCAAACTGTGGGCTGGTTTTGGTGAATTAAGAAATGTGAACAACCAGGGCCAGCCCCCTGCTCCGACCCACCCAGGCCCCCCAGGGACGAGCTGCTAAACAGGCCCAGCGTTTGGCACAAGCCGCCTTTGTGGCTGTGTCTGACACAGAGGAGCTCGCCCATATGGACATTTACACAGAGAAACCGCTGGGGAATTCTGCAGCTCTGAACATCAGCTTAAAGTCAGTCACATGCTCACCTAGAGGATATCCTGATTGGTCAGGAGCTGTAAAGGTCTGGCAGCTTATTAGAAAAGCCGGGTGGGGCTGTGCAGACGGAGACAGCGGTCTGTCAGGCTCATGGGTATGAGTGATGAGAGCAGAGAGATGGCCCAACCCTGAGCTCTGCTTTCACACAGTCCCTGTGACCACAACCATCCACCCAATCTGCAGTGTCTCCAGCCCAGGGATCACACAGCAGCCAAGGGGCCAGATCGCCATCATCTGGGCTGTCTGAGGACCAGGACCCAGCCCTGCACATCTACCCAGAGCACTGAGAAAGTTACACTGTCACTTTTCCCTTTACTCTGGGGCACCTGTTAGTGTGAGGACAGGGATAACAGAGTCTAACACCGAGCATGAGAACAGAGACCTGTCAAAATGGATGATCTGTGAGGGAATGATGCTCGCTGTGAGCAGGAGGCTGCTGTGAGCAGGAGCTCGCTGTGAGCAGGATGCTGCTGTGAGCAGGAGCTCGCTGTGAGCAGGAGGCTGCTGTGAGCAGGAGCTCGCTGTGAGCAGGATGCTGCTGTGAGCAGGACGCTTCTGTGAGCAGGTGCTCACTGTGAGCAGGAGGGTGCTCACTGTGAGCAGGAGCCCAATGTGAGCAGGTGCTCACTGTGAGCCAGGTGAGATCTGCAGGATCAGCTCCATGTGCTCAAAATTGGATCACCTCACATATGGAAAACACTCATTCACACCCACCCTCCCACCCCCCATGAATTATTCTGTCCAATCAGAGAGAGTCCAAACCTCTGCTTTTACAAAGGAGAATACACAGAGCACTGCTCTATGTGTGAACCTGATATCTTTACACAGAATCTCACTGACCACTACCACTGAGTGTGTGTGTGTGTGTGTGTGTGTGTGTGTGTGTGTGTGTGTGTGTGTGTGTGTGTGTGTGTGTGTGTGTGTGTGTGTGTGTACACTGATCTGCACGCTTCTCAAAGCCCCATTCTGACCCAGCCAGACTCATCATGGCCCAGTGCTGAAACTGAGAGAGCATATGGCACTGCAGCCCCAGCGTCACTGAGAAACACAGCACAGAAAAGCAGCACATTTAAAGCACTTACTTTATACGCTTTTGGGAGGTATCTGATTCCCATAGTAATGGTTTCTTTATTTAACAGAGAGCAGCACAGTCCTCTGCGGAGCAGTGAAACCACAAACAGAGATGCGCTGACAGAGAACAGAGAAACGGAGCACATTAATATCGATGTTAGACTGTGCTGTGCCCCAAGGACAGCAGAAAGACGTGGCCTCTCTCGCAGCAGCGCCAATTCTGCCCTGGTGCTTTTCTTTTGGCAGCCTGGATGTTTTGGAACAATCTTCATCCAAGGCTATTATCTCTGACAGACATCTTACTGCCAAAACACCCTGCAACTGAAAGGTCTCCTATTGAAAAATCAAACAGTGCTCTGAAACCCAGCCGAGCCGAACCAGCCCCCGTGCAGAACCTCTCCATGTTTCTCTCTCTAAAAACAAAAGATACTCTAAATACTGGATTTCTGAGTGGAGTAGGAGATGGGGTGGGTGGGGGTGATGGCCATGTGACTTCTGCACGGCAGAGAGGGATTTCACTGTGTCATTGTGCTTGCGCAAACCGTTCCCCCTTGGCCACATTTTCCAGACAAGTCCCAACAAATAAAACAAGCAGAACTGAATTTATTTCCCAGACCTGGCCGGCACACGCACACTCATATTGCATTATCGGGAAACGCGGCCACCCAGGTGACAAATCAAGTGTGCTCTGCCCATTTCGGGAGGACTTGTGTCAGGAATCACTTACGCCCGTTTCTTTAACAGAGAATCAGATGCAGTACAGTGATGTCGCCTTTGTGCAACTCCCACAGGCAACTAATGCACTTCTACAACACACAACCCTACGCAACCCTGACGCACTTCTACAACACACAACCCTACGCAACCCTGACGCACTTCTACAACACACAACCCTACACAACCCTGACGCACATCTACAACAACCCTGACGCACATCTACAACCACAACCCTACACAACCCTGACGCACATCTACAACACACAACCCTACACAACCCTGATGCACTTCTACAACACACAACCCTACACAACCCTGACGCACATCTACAAAACACAACCCTACACAACCCTGACGCACTTCTACAACACACAACCCTACACAACCCTGACGCACTTCTACAACACACACACCACAACCCTGATGCTCAACCCAACCCTGACGCAGCCCTACAACCCTGACCCTAGCAACATCTACAACTACAACACACAACCCTACGCAACCCTGACGCACATCTACAACACACAACCCTACGCAACCCTGACGCACTTCTACAACACACAACCCTACGCAACCCTGACGCACTCTACAACACACAACCCTACACAACCCTGACGCACATCTACAACAACATCTACAACACACAACCCTACGCAACCCTGATGCACTTCTACAACACACAACCCTACACAACCCTGACGCACATCTACAACACACAACCCTACACAACCCTGATGCACTTCTACAACACACAACCCTACACAACCCTGACGCACTTCTACAACACACAACCCTACACAACCCTGACACATCTACAACACACAACCCTACACAACCCTGACGCACATCTACAAAACACAACCCTACACAACCCTGACGCACATCTACAACACACAACCCTACACAACCCTGACGCACATCTACAACACACAACCCTAGCCAACCCTGACGCACATCTACAACACACAACCCTACACAACCCTGACAACCCTGACGCACATCTACAACACACAACCCTACACAACCCTGACGCACATCTACAACACACAACCCTACACAACCCTGACGCACATCTACAACACACAACCCTACGCAACCCTGACGCACATCTACAACACACAACCCTAGCCAACCCTGACGCACATCTACAACACACAACCCTACACAACCCTGACGCACATCTACAACACACAACCCTACGCAACCCTGACGCACATCTACAACACACAACCCTAGCCAACCCTGACACATCTACAACACACAACCCTAGCCAACCCTGACGCACATCTACAACACACAACCCTACACAACCCTGACGCACATCTACAACACACAACCCTAGCCAACCCTGACGCACATCTACAACACACAACCCTACGCAACCCTGACGCACATCTACAACACACAACCCTAGCCAACCCTGACGCACATCTACAACACACAACCCTACACAACCCTGACGCACATCTATTTTTCATGATTATTATTATGATCCACCAGAAGCTCAGAGAACTGCTTAAAAAGCTTAATAACAGAGCACTCTGTGAACACACACACCTTGTATTGTTCATGGCTGGTCTGAGGATCTGAGAGGCTGCGCAGCTCAAAAGGAGTTCCCACCAGCGGCCTGGAGCTGACAGACATGTATGCACTATTATTTTAGTTTCAGCCAATGGCGCCAAACAGCCCAGTGGCTCTCAATGCGCTTTCAAAGCAATCAAAACTGTGTCTGTCAGGGGTTAACAGGAGCCACACGGGCATTATGTAATGGGGAGAGTGATAGCACCTACTACTGCTGCGACACTGGGGCCTCCCGCCCCTCAGCAATGGAGCAGATACAAGGTGGCCTGTATAAGCCAATCAAAATAATTTCCTTTCACCAGAAAAACACATGATAGCTCCCCCCTCTTTGAGCCTCATTTTTAAAACATGCTCCCATCAGCACAGGCCGTGTTTGGGAGAGTAAATGTGAGAGGAATGCAGTCCCACAGCAACAGGACTGGCAGAGGGGCTCTTGCGGGCCCTACCCAGGTGTGCTCCAGGTCTCTCACACCCAACGCTGGGTCACATTACATTCACATTCAGCCACTCAGCAGACTTTCATGTGATAATGTCATGATGAGAGCAGGCTGTCTGTGTTGACCTTTGATCTTGCACAGGCCTGGTCAGGCTTTCCTACAGAGGGCCAGCATGGACACAGGTTTATATTTCAGCTCAGCAGAAACACACCCAACCATCTGAATAAAAGGCCCTGGGCCTTGGCATTGGGTAACTGTTTGGGGTGTGATGTTGCTGGGTGGGAAAGAGCACATCCAGCCATGCATCAGGCCAGGGCTCAACCACTCCACTCTGCTCCAACTTCAGGCTGCTCCAAGCATCCACAACTCTTTGTGTAAAATCCCTTTATTTATTATTTCAAGAACCTCTTTAATTATTCCTTTTATTGCGACTTTCATTTTCACACACAGACTGCTCATAGCCCTGGGTAAGTTCTCAGGCAGGTTAAGTGTAGTGCCCTACCTGCAAATCAAACCTACAACTTTTCAGGTAAAAACCCATTTACCAGTTCAGGTGAATCGTACCCATTGGCTACTGTGAACGGTCAAAACACCAGGAGCCACGGTGCACGCCCTACCGCACTCCTGTGAAACGCGTGACTGAGCACCGGAAATGATTTACTCTCAAAGATCAATAACCGCACACCACACGGTGTGCAGCGGAAAGGCTGATCTCGAAACACCTTTCGCTCAAAGTCAGTCTCAATCCCAAAACAACCACACGACACATTTACGGTGTGCCTCGTGTTGGCTGCGACCCTCACACAGAGGGACTGAACTTTCCCGCTATTCACCCTGCACAAACACGCCTGATGCTTTGATTAACTGCAAGAGATGAATTAAGATATTACAGTCTTAACCTGCGGCCGGAGCTTCAACGCGCAGGTCACATGGTTGAGTGGAGATTTAGGAAACTTTATTTCTGCATGCAAGCGTGGGCCTACGATAACACGCGCAATTCCAAGACTACATCCAAATAAATGAACTGATGCAGAATTTATCCTGCAAACAATGCAAGAAAGGCGTTTGAGAAATAGCAGTTCTTTAAACATTTTAACTACTTTGATATTTAGAGGTGTGATTCACCCGTGAAATACTTGTCACTACCCATAACTCAGCTCTCAGAGACATGCAACACTATGCAACCACGTCTGAAAAACGAGCTCATATCAGTACTGCTCCATTGCTATCACAAATTCCCATACCCAGTCACACGGTGTCTATTAATCTGCGGCACTGAAAATCACTGACAACAGGTTTAATGAATGCACCCACCTAACACGCCTTTTGAAGTAAAAATGATACATAACATATTTCTGTAATTTGCCGCCTTCGTTCGAATTAGCAAACTTTATGGTCCAAGTGCCAAAACAGCCCACCGCTATATGCCGTGCCTACTACACCGTTCAGAATGAATAGAACAGCGTGTCAGCTTGTCACTTCAGGGAAACAACCTTTCAAATTTCAAAACAGCAAAGACATGTGCATATGTTAGGTGAATAGAACTATTCCGACAATAAAGTACATATTTTAAATGATTCATCCGCATGTTGTTTTGCTAGCTACTTACGTTGCCCATTGAGAACGCTGTATAAATAAAAAAATACCACTATCGAGAGTCCCATCATAAGCAAGGAGAGTGATTGTCCAACAAAAATGCCTTTCACGTCAGGAAAGAAGCTTCTTTTGAACTTGTATCCAATTTAGCTGATGCCTGAATGAACGGGGTCTGTCTGACTTGCACGAACGAAACGTTGAGAGAATGGGCCACTAGCTTGGACAGGACTGTGGTCGGATTGAAAACAGCGCGATTGTCTCAAAGTAGACTAATTCCGTCTTGGCAAACGGCAGGCGGGCGGGGGCAATCGCGAGAGCGCAGCAAGCTCAATGAACCATCACATTCAAAGTGATGTTTAAAACGAAATGTACACTTCTTTCGAGCCGCAGAATTTTTCAGCTAACCAATATCTCGAAACCTGTAACCTAGAGATAATACGAGCTCACGTTTGAAATAGCTACAACCTATAAATCTGAACACCGTTGTAAATATCAATTACACTACATCAAAGATCAGTCTATAAGCAATGAAGTCTTAAAACATTTGTTAAAAAAAAACATTAACTCTGCACACGGAAACATTTGTTTGCAATATCTATCAGACAGACGACAGAGAAATAATTCGGTACACCCAATTTTTAATTAATACACTGTTTTGAACTGGAAAGAATTTTTAAGCGCTTTGGTTTGTTAGTTATAATCGCACTGTCTGTTAGCTCAACATCTGGTGCGGTTTTGAGGTTACATAAACATCTACTGTGGGAATGTCCGGACTGAAGTAATTTTGAATATGCTGGTTAAAGATAGTTGAATGTATATTATACAAATTATATATTTCATAAAGTTTTATAGCTGCATTCGAGTCACTTGTCCAGGGCAGCGTATGGAGGTGGACGGATCGCCATGAGACAGAAGTGATCGACTACATTACACTGCAGCGCTATGGTTCTGGAGACCCGTCTGATAAAAAACAAAGTACATTCCAATACATGAGACACAAGTTCTGGAACTTTTCCTAGAAGCCCAGACAGCAGAGAATTACGGTATATGACGACAGGACCGCTGAAGGAGGTGTAGTGCGGAGCGTAACTCAATGCTATTGCAGAAGAGACAAACAATAAAAACAGCTGGATTTGGAAGAGAACGGTCTGGCACGCCAAAAAGAAAAAAACACATGGATATTGAAATACAAGAGGAGTTTTCATCCACTAGATTTATTAGTTTTTTTTTGTTTGTTTGTTTTTGTTTTTTTAAGTACATTATTGTGCAATAAGCTTACTTTTTCATTTATCGGTCGTGCTCATCCTCCTACACACTGTAAAAAATGACATTTACTTACACATGTCTTATTTCTGAAAGTTCCATGTGCAGCGTTTATCAGTGTGTCATGGTGTGTAGTCTTTCCCCATGAAAGATACATGGCGCTCATCTGGACCTGGCGCGGGTCCATGTTTCCGGATGATCGGTTGCACCTGGGAAAAGGGAAACACTGCGCCTGCCATGTGGAGATTCAGGGACGATTTTTCCGAATTGCCTTCAAATTGACAAACATTATAGTACGTACACACACACACGTTTATGCATTGAATAATTTGCCTTTTGATCACAAGAATAAAGGTATACATCAAACTTTTTATTCATTTTTTACGGGATATGAATTTTAAAAGCTACTCTTTGTACCAACTAAAGTTCTCTCAGACACGAACAAACAAACAAGAGTTGGACTGCCAGTTTGGGCAGAGGAATAAATAATGTCTAGACGCCATAATAAGCCGTTTGACACCAGAAGAATTTTTCTGCAACTTCAATCAGTTCTTTGGGTTTGGGCAGAGAGACGGTGCCAGAAGCAAACGATCTCCTAATCCGAGCCACATGCCCTCGCCACAAACCTGCCCGGCTCTCCACAAACGCCTCCGACGACCGGGCCATCCCTGCAGACAGTGTAGTGCTTAGGGAACCTCCGATGGCAGACAGAAAGCCACACAACTTTCACAAGACTTCTGCTTTCAGTGTGTTAATTTAGCCATTTATTCTCAGTGGACATGTGGCTGCCGGATAAATCACTTTTTCCCTTTCATTGCTGCTTCCTCTACAGTTTCACTGCTTGAGTTTCCAGTTCAGGCACAATTAAATGTGTGTTGGTTTATATTTACCAATTATTAGTGAATTGCTTTTTTACTAAATATGTCAGACTGCATTTAGCAACATTCAATTAATCTGATTTCATCTTTTCACTAGAAGAGTTATTACCCATTAATTTCAGTATTAGACATACAGCATAGATTATGCATGTGTATTACCCACCACTGCCTGAAAGTCTGTGGGGAAATGTAGGTACCGTGTGCATATTATGGTACCTTAAGTACAATACATCGACCAGCACCAGATTTTGAGCGAAGTGCCAGAATGACTGTGGTGGGTTCCAGGAATGAGCAGAGAGACAGATCCGGCACAAGGGTCTCTCTGGGGTCAAACACCGACATGTGTGAATCAATGCAGTTAGCAGAAGTGAAGCATTATCTTAGTTTCTGACAAACAACCCAGATTACTACATCCATTATCTTATCCTCTCCTCTGAGTGAGCTGGGATAAGCAGAGACGTGGCCATATAAGGGCGCAGAGGTGCTGTTTTTGGGCAGATGTGCTGTAACGAAAAGCAGGCCCAAACGCTGGTCACCCAAAGCACCAGAAACATCTGAGGCTGTGCACATGTTTGTGACCCATCCCCCCCACCCCCAAAAAAACCACAAAGCTGTTTTCATTCTGTCCCCCCCATAAAGGTCTTAATGAGAAACAGCAGAGGGGAGCCGGGGCACCCAGCGGAAGGAAATTACAGCAGTTGAGGTCACTCCTAAATGGCGTTAATCTTCAGGAGGGCACGCTGCTTCCTTTGAAGCCCAGCCGGGGGCGTCGTCCTGCGTCTGCATCACTCTGCGGTGGGCTACTAACCACCGCCGCAATAAGAGAGCGCCCTGCCAGGCCCCAACCCTGACCGCTGCTCCCAGCCACAATCCCACAGGCACCGTCCCCTATGGCCTTCCATCTGCTCTGCATTCCACACAGTCAGCCAGGTGGTACCTGTTTATAAACATGCTGTCATTTCTCAAGCGTTCAGGGGACTGAGCTAATAAACACCTGAGACTGCAGAAAATATTTTCAGTCTTTTTTAATTGGAACATCTACCATATAAATGACATTGCATAAGGCATGACCATCATATCGCTCTCCGGATCCAGCATGTGAGGAGCAGAGGTGTTACTCTGCAGTGTCAAGGCAGAGCAGTTTCCTTTGAAAGTATCTGAAGGAGACTATAAAGAGGTGACAGTGGAAGTAGTTTGTGAAAGTGGAGTAATTATGTGTGATGTGTAGATCACAGATTCAGACTCAACACTTTATTTTGTCACCCTGTCAACAGTGGCGTTGATTACATGGTAAAAATGTGAGGTTTTATATTTTGCCAGAGTAACTACAGTAGAGATTACTGTAAAACCCGGTTTGCAAAGTATCCTGATGAGAGGGCTAAAGAAGCTTGCGCGATTGCATGTCTGTCCTAGCCTGCTCTTTTGCTGCCAGGGAAATACACAGCGGGTTTTCAGGTACAAAAATGCCTTTGATTAATTCTTATTAAAGTTTCTTCTTTTGAACTCTTACCTGGCAACGGTCAAGCAAAAGAGCAAAAAGCTAGCCTGAGCTTGGGGCCGACGCTCTCGAGTCGGCGCTGAAAATCGTCTGACTTGCGTTTAACAGGGACTTTTAGGGAAAAGATAATTCAGTGTTCTCCAGATGCCAGAGCCGGCTGAAGTGGGCCTCGTTCTGCTTCACCCTTACCCTGTAGGTGAGGCCAGCCATAAAATGCTGCAGTGACAATAAAAACCTCTGACACAAATCTTGCTAAATTTGTCAAAGTCTTTGCTTTAAAGTCTCCCCATAGGCAATTAACCCCCTCTGAAATGTGACTTTTGTCCTTTTTTAAAACCACGTTTGGGCAAAAAATTACATACAGAAGTGCCCTTAAAATTACCCACATATATTATTTCAAAGAAATATTTGGGTGTGTGGGGACCACAGATATCTGAAGTTGTGTGTCATGCATTCCAGACCTCAGTTTTGGCACTTTCATTGAGACAAAGTGCCACACAGTTGTAATTAAAAGGTCATTTGTTTTTTTTTTTCCAGTTTGATCTAAATCTGGAAAAGGGAGCCCAAACAATAGCCCTCTTGGGTGGTGAAAAAAAACAACCTTTTCATTCTGAGCCAGAGAGAAATGAGTGGTACGTTGGCTTTCCAGAGAACAATTCATTTATATTTGAGGACACTATAACCACACACAAAGATCCTAATCTCACTGATAAAAACTTACTATAAAGAATTAATCCCTTATTCTTTTCACCCATTGTAGGGTGGGGACATCCATGAACGTTTTAAAAATTGCCTGTGAAAACCCCGGTGAAACCCTGAGCAGAGAAGAGGGGCAGCAGTGGAGTGGGGCAGTGCTGGGCAGTGGGGCAGCAGTGGAGCGGGGCAGCAGTAGGGCAGCAGTGGGGCAGGGCAGTGGGGCAGCAGTAGGGCAGCAGTGGAGCGGGGCAGCAGTAGGGCAGCGGTGGAGCGGGGCAGCAGTAGGGCAGCGGTGGAGCGGGGCAGCAGTAGGGCAGCGGTGGAGCGGGGCAGCAGTAGGGCAGCGGTGGAGCGGGGCAGCAGTAGGGCAGCGGTGGAGTGGGGCAGTGCTGGGCAGTGGGCATGGGGTTACCACTGTGCTCCATGGCACAGGCACACATGTGGTACTATTTTACCACATTTCACAGTCATTTTATGTCCCCATAAACCAGCAAACACAAATACAAATAAAAAAATCTACACCACATGGCTTTTCATCATGAAGTAGTTCAGCAAATGGAGAAACAACAAAGGTAGGAGACACCGAGGCAAACAGAGCATACCTGAACTAGCATTTTTCCATGACAACGGACTGGAAGTTTGTGTAAAATGTATTTGTTTCCATTTTCTTAATTTGAACAAATCCAGTTTGGTTCCATTAAACATGAATATTTTGTTTTCCATTTTCCAATGAAATCAATAATCTCATTTTAGCTATTAAAAAAACCCCAAAATGCAGGACACACTAATCTCACTGTAAAAGGCACTGTGCCTCAGTGCCAGCGATGGGGTGGACGCCCAGCTGCAGATGGTTTTTGTGCTTATTTGTGATTTTTGAGCTGAACTATTGCTGTAAAGAGCAATGCACAGTTTACAAGTGGCCCGTTCAGTCTAAGATGCAGAAAGACTGTCATTACCCAGCCTGCACCGTGGTTTATATGCAGATTATCCTAGAACAGAAAACAGCATATTTTGGCAAGTTCTGGAAGTACACACGACTTTCCTTGTTTTATGTCACCCTCCCAAAAGAGAGGCTTTACAGTGTCCTGCGGGTTAAACAGGGCAGTCGGGAGCGCTCTGCTCATTTCTCTGGGTCCTCTCCGGCAGGGGGGGCGGCTGGGCTGGGGCTTGGCCCCTCCTGAGGCCCTTTGCTCTCTGAAGGCTGAGATTCCTGGTCTGAGACGGTGGAGGCGTCCGGGGCTGGAGCCGGAGCCGGGGATGAAGCTGGAGCCGGAGCTGGGGATGAAGCTGGAGCCAGAGCCGGGGATGAAGCTGAAGCCGGAGCCGGAGCTGGGGATGAAGCTGAAGCTGAAGCTGGAGCCGGAGCCGGGGATGAAGCTGAAGCCAGAGCCGGAGCTGGGGATGATGCTGAAGCTGGAGCCGGAGCTGGGGATGAAGCTGGAGCCAGAGCCGGGGATGAAGCTGAAGCCGGAGCCGGAGCCGGGCCGGGGATGAAGCTGGAGCCGGAGCCGGAGCCGGGGATGAAGCTGGAGCCGGAGCCGGAGCTGGGGATGATGCTGAAGCTGGAGCCGGAGCCGGGGATGAAGCTGGAGCCAGAGCCGGAGCCGGGGATGAAGCTGAAGCTGGAGCAGGAGCTGGGGATGAAGCTGGAGCCGGAGCCGGAGCCGGGGATGAAGCTGGAGCTGGAGCCTGGGATGAAGCCGGAGCTGAGGATGAAGCTGGAGCCGGAGCTGGGGATGAAGCTGAAGCCGGAGCCGGGGATGAAGCTGGAGCTGGGGATGAAGCTGGAGCCGGGGATGAAGCTGGAGCCGGAGCCGGGGATGAAGCCGGAGCTGGAGTTGGAGTTGAAACTGGAGACGCCGGGCTAACATCCTCAGATTTCACCGCAGGAAGAGACTGGGTCGCCTCCGGAAACGTCCGGTCAGAATACAGGTCCTTCAGCTGCTCCTCAAAGTACTGCTCCAGCCTCTTCCCCACAGCTGCCACCTCTGTGTCTGCCTGGGGGTCAGAGGTCAAACAACAGAGCAGTGCGATTAGCTTATCTTTTCCCTCTTATCATCAAACACAAGCGTCGTTTCTCTGCATCTGTCACATCTTAGAGGGGGTCGTGCCCTTCTCCAATCAAAGCACCAGTGACACATAAGATTTACAGGGTAATTCAAAGCAGAGCCAGCGAAGCCTTACTGAACTGCTCTCCTGTGTCTGACACAGGCAGGAAAAGGCCTGCTGTACCTCGTTGAACTCGGCACAGTTCTGGAAGATCACGCGCACGTCTGTCACAAACTCCTCGGTGCTCCTGTAACACGGGTTCTGCTGGGACTCCAGCTTGCTCTTCACTGTGGATAGGTCCATCGGCCTCTTTATCACCCTATGATATTCAGGCATACTCTGCAACAGAATGACATCATTACTTACCTCATAATTACTTCAGTCATAAATAGCAGATTAATTTATTAGCCAAGACCGTAATATAGAACCAAAACAAACTGCAGAGGAAAATAAATACCTATGTTTTATTCATGTTGTATTTCAGTGTTTTTATTTTGCCTATATTTAATCAAGTAAACTGGGATCTAATATCTCATTAGAATGGCAACCTGAGATATTGAAATAGCCTTAAAAGACATTACATTACAGTACATGTAATTAATTTTCCACTGATTTACATCAGTTTCCTCTAACAGTGTTGGTGAATGAAGATGTGCGATTACTCAGGCCTGGCAGCTCAGGTTCCTGAACAGAACCTCTGCAGAGAATGGTGCATTGTGATTGGTTGTGTGGTACCTCATAGTCATCACATACAATCATATATAATAATGATTGGCTGTGTGGTACCTCTGCAGAGATGGGCTCCTGGAAGTCCGCACTGAGCTCATTGCAGTAGATCCGGAGTAGCAGTCTCTCGCATTTCTGAAGAACAGAGTACAGACACAACATAACCACACTTACACTGACCACCAGTACTACAGACACAACATAAACACACTTACACTGACCACCAGTACTACAGACACAACATAACCACACTTACACTGACCACCAGTACTACAGACACAACATAACCACACTTACACTGACCACCAGTACTACAGACACAACATAACCACACTTACACTGACCACCAGTACTACAGACACAACATAACCACACTTACACTGACCACCAGTACTTTAACTGATCCCAGACCTGTGCATATACCTCTGTAGGCATCATACATCTACAAAAACCAACTGGCGCACCAAAGGCCTACCTTTCATGCATCTATAATCAGTAATCATATATAATCTCTATACAAGCAGAGATAAGCATGATGGAGTAGTAACTAAACACAAATACAAACGGTGGGAGAATCAGGGTTGTCTTATTCGCCTTGTCTGAGCAGTGTGATGACCGATGCTCACCCTCTTATCCACCGGAGGGAACGCGTCTGAGTCCGGCTCCTCCTTCAGCGCCTGGGACTCTGGGTTGCTGTCACAGTCATACTCCATCTCAGGATGGTTAAGATCCCGACAGAATGAGCAGAACCACTCACCACTGAAAACCCAAAAACAACATTAGAGAGCTGAGGACAGAGCCTCACACTGCTGCCAGGGAGACGGGATACACCACATAAATATTACCACACTAATAAACGTTTGCACTAAATATCATATACTCCTTATAATACACTGAATTACATTTCAGGAAGATTACAGAGACTTTTATACAGAGGGACACTGACTGTGGGCACAATGGGTAGGAGGGTTTGGGGGACTGTGGGGTCGGTGTGAGCGTACCTGGGTGACCCCGGCAGGGCTGGGATGTGGCAGGTGAGGTGAAACACTTTGGGGCACTTGTCACAGCACAGCAGCTCGCCTCCATTCTGGCACACGGCGCACCAGTCCTCATTAGGGTCCTCCTCCAGCGGGGGGTCGCCCTCTGCCACAGCCCCCGCCTTGGGCCCCCTGCTGGGGACTGCGCCTGCAGCTGGGCCTGGTCCCCAGTACTGTCCGGCAGACTGGGCTTCATGCTGGACTGGACCTTAAACACACACACACACACATACACACACACACATCCTGTTACACTGGACTGGACCTTAAACACACACACATACACACACACACACACACATCCTGTTACACTGGACTGGACCTTAAACACACATCCTGTTACACTGGAGTGGACCTTAAACAAACACACACATCCTGTTACACTGGAGTGGACCTTAAACACACACACACACACACACACATACACACACACACGCACACACACACACACACACACACACACACACACACACATCCTGTTACACTGGAGTGGACCTTAAACACACACACACACACACACACACACACACACACACACACACACATACACACACACACATCCTGTTACACTGGACTGGACCTTAAACACACACACACACACATACACACACACATCCTGTTACACTTGACTGGACCTTAAACACACACACACACATCCTGTTACACTGGACTGGACCTTAAACACACACACACACACACACACACACACACACATCCTGTTACACTGGAGTGGACCTTAAACACACACACACACACACACACACACACACACACACACACACACACACACACACACACACACACACACACACACACACACACACACACAGGAGCCGTGAGGAAGCCCCTCTTACGTAGTGCACATCATCGTCATCCTCGGGCTCGTCTTTGATGATGATGATGGGCCCGGGGGACATTCTCCTCCTGCGCTTCACTACGGGTCCACTCAGCTCCCCCCCGCGGCTTTCCGGAGCCTTCCAGGCGGAGGACCTTCAAAAACCCAAAACGGCCAGAGTGAGGGCAAAGCCAGGGCACCTCGCACCCCAAGGCCGAAGCCCCACCCCCCTGCCCAAGACCAGAGCGTGTGATGCGCAGCAGAGCTCACCCTGTGTTCTGCGCAGCCGAGGGAGCGCTGCAGCCAGGAGAACTCAGCCTTGCCAGGGCTGCAGGGACAGCAACAGACAACAGAAGCACTTTGATTAGTGTTTTTGGTAATGCTGTGGTTGAACTGTATGAAATGAGATTTCCTTTCAGGGCTTGCTACTGAGCACACCCATCTGTATTGCTATTGCTATTGATCTTAACGGGTTAATAAACAGACTCCCAGTTAAATGCTAAGCTTTTTTCCATGTGTGTTCTCCGGGGGTACATGGGCCTATAGGCTGAGCTCAGCTCCACAGGTGAGGGCTGAGAGATGCACTGGGAACATTACCTGTACATAAGGTGATAACCAGAGATTCTGTATTATAGTCCTACACATGATGCCAGTCAAATGAAGCACTGCATTAGTCAGAGGGCCGTATTACTGTTCCCAGTGCAAATGCAGTTATGACACTCTTTACACACACTTTCACACACACTCACTCCATATCAGGACACACTCCAGGCCGAAGGCTCACAATGGGCAGATCACAGTGAGCAGGCGGCGGGCCTGTAACAGGGCAGAATGGTGTAAGGCTCACCGGGGCGGTCGCTCAGAGGGGCGGGGCGGTCGCTCAGAGGGGCGGGGCGGCTCTGAGGGAACTCCACCCTCAGTGAGGATGAGGGGCCGGCTGCTTCGCTCCTCCTGCTCAGGTTCCCAGGTTCCCTTAGGTTCAGCTGTGTGAACCCAGAGTATTGTGGGTAAGCACGACTTTTCCATGTCAACACTTGAACACATTTTCTGCTCCTCCATTTGAGCCAAAACACACAGTCAAATCACTGCAAACTACAAGTAATACGACCTGGCTGTATTTGAGCAGTTACTGTAAAAGTATCTCTGATCCAGCCCAGTGCTTTCTCACCGATGTGGCAGTAAGACACAGCTCACTGGGGGCTACCGTACCGTGGGGGCTAAATCAGGCCCCAGAGTCACAGTCCACCATTCCCCTGCCACTGACCTGCTGTAGCGACGGCGCCCCCCGGTGGACGCTGGCGCCAGACAGCCCTGTGCTGTGGGAGTATCGGGGTGTGTTCTGGAAGACGTCCATGGGTTTGGGGGCCACATTGGTGCTGTTAATGAGTCCTCTGAGAGTCTGCGCAGAGATGGCCACCATTAGCTTACTGCATGACAGTTTGTGTTTGCGCAGCAAGATGAGTGAGCATTCTGCCTGACTGCAGAGGTTTCAAACACAACACCAGCAGGTAAAGCATACCTTTCTCTATGTGCACCTTATCTTTGGTCTAAAGCATGAAAATGACATATATCAAAGCTAAGCTAAAGAAAACAAAAACAGCATGCAAAATCTAAGAGGAAGTGCCAGCCAGTTCCACAGCACTTCCATTTCAGTGTGATGTGAGTCTCTCTTTCATCATGGCAGAATCACCCTGTGCTTCCCCAGCAGGACTCACTGCAGCCCATAATCACAGCCAAACACTTATGTCCTCCATCATTTCTCAAAGCGAAGCTGGAGCACCAAACCAGACTAAACAACGCTGTCCTCAAGACCAATTTATCAGAGCCCCACCCTCACCTTATCAAAACATGTGAACAGCTGCGCAGAGTGGCACGCTAAACTGCAAGCTACGTAATGAATATTTATCACTCTGAGTCGAATGAGTGTGTGTGTGTGTGTGTGTGTGTGTTACACGTGTGGATGTGTGTGTGTGTGTGTGTGTGTGTGTGTGTGTGTGTGAGAGAGAGAGAGAGAGAGAGAGAGAGAGGCCTATCATCTCCATTATGAACTGTGTCATACACTGACCACCTGTTCGTACTACAAATGCGCTCACACACGCGCTCACACACGAGCACGCTAACACACACACACGCTCACACATGCTTCACACACGCGCTCACTGACCTGGTGGGAGAAGCCAGGGTTGGGCAGGGCGGTGTTGGGGCTGTGGCTGGCCTGATGGGGGTGGGCTGCAGGGAACCTGCGGCCGTGGGAGGGGGAGCCCCCCTGCAGGGGCTGGGCGGGGGGTCTCTGCTGCCGCATGTTTTGGTACCAGGTCCAGTGTGCGGGTGGGGGCTGGCGGTGGGGGTGCTGGGCCAGCTTCTCCACCTGCAGCTGAAGCTGCGCCAGGGTGCTGTGGGGCCCCGCCCTCTGCCGTGATGCCCCTGGGGGGGGTAAACCGCTGCCCGGGTCCACACCTCGCTGCCCGGCCTGATTCAGCGGTGCAGGGAAACCCTGCATGCCCATGTGCTGCCGGCCCGGAACATTCTCCACGACCAGAGAGCCTGAGAGAGCACACACACACACACACAGCAAGCTCAAGGGTAACGCTCTCTCACTCTCTCTCACTCTCTCTCACACTCACTCACACACACACACACACACACACACACACACACACACACACACACAGCAAGCTCAAGGGTAACGCTCTCTCTCTCTCTCACACACACACACACACACACAGCAAGCTCAAGGGTAACGCACTCTCACTCTCTCACACACACACACACACACACACACACACACACACACACACACACACACACACACACAGCAAGCTCAAGGGTAACGCTCTCGCTCTCTCACTCTCTCTCACACACACACACACACACACACACACACACACACACACACACACACGCACACAGCAAGCTCAAGGGTAACGCTCTCTCACTCTCACACACACGCAGCAAGCTCAAGGGTAACGCTCTCTCACTATCTCTCACACACACACACACACACTCACACACACACTGCAAGCTCAAGGGTAACGCTCTCTCACTCTCACACACACACACAGCAAGCTCAAGGGTAACACTCTCACACACACACACACACACAGCAAGCTCAAGGGTACACACACACACACACACACACACACACTCCTCACGACTTTCCACTGTAAAAGCATCACTGATGCAGGAACAGGCTACGAGCCACTTACGAATACAAACTATTTTAACGTAATATTAACATAAAATGATCATCTGATACCCTAAAATTAAAGCTGAGAGTCAGCACTTTAACCTCAGAGTCACTGCTTCACTTCAAATCCAATGTGCCGGAGTGCAGAGCCAAAAGAACTGTCCAAATACTTAAACACTGCACTGGATGTTTTAAACATTTACTTCAGTCTAATTGGCTGTGTATATTAAAAGGAGTAGTCTGAAATTCCAGTGTGCTGCAGAAGTGTCATAACAAAATGCGTAAGAGACATGGCAGTAGAGAGCAGATCTCACACAGCCAGTGTGCAAAACGCACTCACACACACGGGGTGGGGTGCACTCTGAACATATTTATCATGTTCACAGTCATGTATGTTCAGAGTGCACTCCTCCTGACAGACACACGCAGATGCACAGAAATGCAGCCACAGGGTCCCTCTGACTGCGCAGGAGGGCACATCCTCACCCAGGTCGACGTTGGAGGCCCAGAATGCGGAGCGGCACTGGAAGCGCACAAGATTCTGCGGGACGAAGGAGGGGCTGCACCTCGCCCGCAGAAGGTTCTGGATCTGAAACAAAATCTGAAACCAGGGGAACACGACAAAGAGGAAAAGCCCAAATCAGCACAGCCAGCAGCACTGTATCCCATGCACACGCCATCACAACTGCACTCCAACTAATCAACCGATTACTTCACATGGTGGAAAGTGTAGGTACTTCTAATGGGCTGACAGCAGCATGTTTGGTGAACTGGCAGAAGCACTGTCTGCACTCACATACAGAGAGGGGCGGAGCACACAGAGAGGGGCGGGGCACACAGAGAGGGGCGGGGCACACAGAGAGGGGCGGGGCACACAGAGAGGGGCCGGGCCTCACCAGTCTCTTGGTGTAGAGGAGGGCGGTCCCACTGCTGCTGGCGGTCGCTGACTTGGCAAAGCTGATCACATGGTTCAGGTGCCTGGACAAGGCCTCAATGTCCTCCTGCTGCTTCTTCAGGCCGCTCTCATGGTCCTTGGTCAGACCCTGGAGAGCATAGTCACAAACACTCCTTCAGCCCTGTCTGCTAAAGCTCATGACATCCAGCAGTCAGTCAGACCACAGCCAGCCCCACACACGACCCAGACTACAGCCAGCTAACAATCAGACCCACACACTGACCCAGACTACAGCCAGCTAACTATCAGACCCATACACTGACCCAGACTACAGCCAGCTAACTATCAGACCCACACACGACCCAGACAACAGCCAGCTAACAATCAGACCCACACACCAACCCAGACTACAGCCAGCTAACTATCAGACCCACACACCGACCCAGACTACAGCCAGCTAACAATCAGACCCACACACCGACCCAGACTACAGCCAGCTAACAATCAGCCCCACACACCAACCCAGACTACAGCCAGCTAACAATCAGACCCACACACGACCCAGACTACAGCCAGCTAACTATCAGACCCACACACCAACCCAGACTACAGCCAGCTAACAATCAGACCCACACACCGACCCAGACTACAGCCAGCTAACAATCAGACCCACACACCGACCCAGACTACAGCCAGCTAACAATCAGACCCACACACCGACCCAGACTACAGCCAGCTAACAATCAGACCCACACACCGACCCAGACTACAGCCAGCTAACAATCAGACCCACACACGACCCAGACTACAGCCAGCTAACAATCAGACCCACACACCGACCCAGACTACAGCCAGCTAACTATCAGCCCCACACACCGACCCAGACTACAGCCAGCTAACTATCAGACCCACACACCGACCCAGACTACAGCCAGCTAACAATCAGACCCACACACTGACCCAGACTACAGCCAGCTAACAATCAGACCCACACACCGACCCAGACTACAGCCAGCTAACAATCAGACCCACACACCGACCCAGACTACAGCCAGCCCAACAATCAGACAGACCCACACACCGACCCAGACTACAGCCAGCTAACTATCAGACCCACACACCGACCCAGACTACAGCCAGCTAACAATCAGCCCCACATAGGTGTGTTTGCCTGTGTGTGTGTGTGAGTGAGTGAGTGTGTGAGTGTGTGAGTGTGTGTGTGTGTGTGTGTGTGTGTGTGTGTGTGTGTGTGTGTGTCTACAGGGATGATCACACCTCAAGCTGATTCACCAGCATTTTTCCCTTCCTGTTGATCTCCAAGATTAAAGCACAAATAGACTTCTTGATTTCATTGTGAACAGATTTGCGGTTTTCATCAACTTGCAGGAGTCTGAAAAAAAAGGGTTTAGAAGCAAATGGTCAGATCACAGTCTGGTCTGCATTGCAAACTCGAGCTGAAATGTTTGCAGCCCTTTCTGACGATGTGATGTCACAATCCACAGATTCAAACAATAAAGGGACCCAACACCAGAGCTGGGGCTAATGTATATTGAAACAAACATAAAAAAGGGATTTTCCAGACATGTGATTGGCTGTGGGTGATAGTGGCAGGGAGCCGCTGGTGACAGTACCCGTTATTAATGGACTTGGACACTTCCTCCACTGCGGCCGCCTTCTCCTGCAGCTGAAGGGTCATGGTAACCATGTGATCTCTGTGGTTTTTGTAGGCATCCTCCAGGAACTGGTAACTGAGAGAGAAGAGAGAAAACAAATATCACATCCTCGAACTTACAAACTCCACAAACGGCAAAAAGATCCTTATAAGTCAAATAAAAATAAAACGTGATGCATATAACTGATTTAGGGCAGAAAGCTGAGCTGGCCCTGTTACGGTGTTGCCCCTGTTATGGTGTTGCCCCTGTTACGGTGTTGCCCCTGTTATGGTGTTGCCCCTGTTACGGTGTTGTCTGTTTCAACATGTTAAGAGAGTTGTCGTATGTCTTCAAGCACTTTAACTGCTTAACTTTAAATGTTTAACTGCAAGACATAAACACATCGCCACTTATGTAAACTACAGGAAGGAACAGCTGAGCTCATTCTCAGTGTGCAGACTGCCCTGCATGGACTCAGACTAAACAGCAGTGAGCTGATCTGCGCTTCACAGCTTTATCTGTTATGCATGCATGCTGACTGCATGAATAATCTGCAGAGAGTTTCATACACATGAGTTACACATGCACATTAAGCCCCGTCTGTGTGGCTCAGAGCAGTTCCACAGTACATACAGTCCTTCCATGAAAAAGCATGAGAATGCTGCTAGAGGCAAGCTATCCCATTAGATGTTCTGGTACTGAGCCTGAATCTAGCCAGTGGCTTATTTGTGATTATGTGTCTGCTTTGATGGACTAGATTTCAGTGGTGAGTGTGTTTGGACAGGACAGGCTTCGGTCCTGTGCTTAACGGCGGTGTTGATTACTTGTGGTCTTTGTGCTTGAGCAGCTGGCAGTCCCTGCAGGTGAGGCGGTCACATGTCTCACAGAACAGCTTCAGGGGCTCCTGTCTGTGCACCTCGCAGAACACTGGCTTCTGATTGGACACGCACGCCACCTCTGCAACACAACAGGAGAGCATTACAGAACCTTCCAGCAACACTCAGCCTACTGTCTCTGGTCCAGGGGTGTACACCCTCCAGCTAACGGGAATCTCCATGGACCACCATTTTCTCAAACTACTAGAATAATTATAAACTCTAATGCTGACTTTTGAGGATGGCTGCAGTCACAGTCACACACACTGCCCTCTGTCACAGTCCCACACACTGTCCTCTGTCACAGTCACACACTCCACCCTCTGTCACAGTCCCACACGCTGCCCTCTGGCACAGTCACACACACTGCCCTCTGGCACAGTCACACACACTGTCCTCTGTCACAGTCCCACACATTGCCCTCTGGCACAGTCCCACACACTGTCCTCTGGCACAGTCACACACACTGCCCTCTGGCACAGTCACACACGCTGCCCTCTGGCACAGTCACACACACTGTCCTCTGGCACAGTCCCACACACTGCCCTCTGTCACAGTCACACACACTGTCCTCTGTCACAGTCCCACACACTGCCCTCTGGCACAGTCCCACACGCTGCCCTCTGTCACAGTCACACACGCTGCCCTCTGTCTCAGTCACACACACTGCCCACTGGCACAGTCCCACACACTGCTCTCTGTCACAGTCACACACACGTGAAGGTCATACCAGGGGACACCTCCTCTTTCTGCCGGATGGTGTGGTCTTTGGTGAACTTGACGCGCTGGTGGGCCTCGATGCAGGTGGTGCACAGGAACTCCACACACTCCACACAAAACCCAGAGGCCTCTGTGTTATCCTCACAGCTTGTGCAGAGCTGCAGACAGAGGAGAGAAACCCATAACACTGAAGCACTACAGAGCACAGCCTGGTGAAGTCTGAAACACTGCTGCAGAGAACATCCAGGTCTTGCATCGGGCAAACGCAGAAACACAGACACAAAAATGGCGGGTGCGTGCTCACATGGACGTGTACACACACAAAAAAGTTTTTTTTTTCATGGTGTAAATTAGGTCGATCTGCTTTTCCACATGTCTGTGTCCATTCATTTCATGGGTATATTTGGCAAACACCTTTCTGAGATGTTTCAAGAACCTCTGTCCGCCACTGTCGCATGTTATTCCCTGTAATTCACTCACCTGGCTGGTCTTCTCCACTGTGCTGCTGGGGACCTCCACAGAGTCCTTCACAAAGAAGTTCTCCATCACATCCACCTCCATGCACTCCTGCCTGCAGACAGGGCAGCGCATCACATTGACTGCAAGCAAACAGAGAACAGTTACTTAGGGATAAAAACACACTCACATAAAGACAATTTAATACACAGACTGTCTGATTCAAATATGTTCACAGGTCAGTTTGCTTGGGGCAACATGAGAAAGCTCTGACACTAATGTACTTGTACAGTGGTATGGCTTTTAAGGAATTGATCCTTGGAGGAATGGACTTTGAACTCTTAGAAGTGAACATTGTATGTTTGCGACCACCAAATATGCAACAGACCAAAAAATTGTGCGGATCATGAAAGCAAGAGCATTCTGGTTCAGCTCGGAACACAGCACTCAAAAAGAGAATCAGACTGATGACAAATATTTGCCCTCTGCTGTTTCAACTTTATCCAGGTGTCTGGAATTCAGAGATCTGACAAACGGAGGATGGCTGACAGAATATATATTTTGAATCAATTTGTTTTCAATAATCAGAACTTATTAAGCCTCTGGAGATTAAAAAAATCACCAGCCATGATAAAAAAAAAGGATTTGATTAGATAAGCACGGAATTATCACAAGACTTCTTAGTATCAATATAATCAAATTGAAAATGAAACTGATCAATCTGTAACTTTTCCTTTCTGAATTCTGACCACAGCATAAAAAAACTTGCACAGAAACCACCTCAACCGGTTCACAGACGGGAGACACGCTGATAGCCCTCGCCCCTTTTAAAATTTGATATTTGCTTCTGGACTATTTGCAAACAAGTGCAACTCACGTGGTTTTGTCCCGTTGTCAACATGGACTTGTGGATTCGTTTGATCTGCCAACACCAAATTCCTTGACGGTGCCGGCAAACACTTTTTGCAGAATGAATGAAGACATGGTAAAAGTTTTGGTTCTCTGCTGCTAAAATGCAATTTACACACAGCGCATGTATCCAGCAAATTGAGGGTGCTTTGCTGCTTTGTGTTCTCCTGAATCGGTAAACTTTCTGCCTCGTTCTCTACAATGATCACAGCGTCATCCGATTCTATGTTTTCTGCACCTTCTTCCATGATCTTTAGTAGCTAGTGAGTGAGTAAGAATGTCCAACAACTACACTAACAGCTAGCTAGGTGTACTCATGCATGAGCAAGGAGAAAAATTCTAGGTGCAAACGAACTAAGCATTAACTCAGTGCAGTCCAAAGACAACTCGTCCTTCACTTTTACTTGTCCTTTTGGATGTTTTCACGTTTTGTTAAAAAACTGCCTTTACTGGAAGCAAGCGTCCGGGAGTACATAGCTAACATTAGCGAGCTATCAAACATGACATTACATCGGCGAGGCTGATACTAGCAAGCCATTCTCTTTTTCGACTGGTAGCAATGTAGCTAGCTTTGTAGTTGTAGCGTTAGCTAGCTAATGTTAGCTAAACCCATTCGTCAATGGGTTCAACACTTGCTAGCTGACGTTGCTAATGAAGTCTTTAAAAGAGAAATAAAAAAGAATTACGCAGAAAATATTCACGACAACGTTGTATTAAAATATTTTTTCTTGCACAAGAAGAAATATTTCTTCTGTGTTTCCACGAGAAGTATTTAGATCGTTGCAGCAGCAATGAATAAAAAACATAGTGGCAACCATTCCCACTGACTAACATTTACAGGCCTCTCGAACTACTTCCTCCTGAATTCGCAGGCCTTGCTCCCGGCCTACAGCAGACCAATGGAAATTCCAAGACAGAGAGCACCAATAAATATTCACTCCGATGCCACTGGCCAATCGCGTTGTTGTGTCATTTCGGAGCAAAATCTCCATATAAAATGTAAAATTTATTAACACTAGGTTAAAGTAGTCTAAATATTACTATGTTGACAGTTATGTGATCCTGTTTGCCATTTGCAATGCAAGATACAAAATCGAATTAATGTCGTATATCATGCAATAATATTTATTTCCACCAAAAGGAAAACAAGTTGCAGTTTTAAAATTGATATAAAAATGTATTTTACAATTTTCAAGTTTTTCATTTGTTGATTTTATCTTATTCAAAGAGGTCTTGTAAACCTCAATAATTGTTAAATGCTCTCTTTAGAGAATCATGAATAGTCACAATGTCCAGCTTTTGGATAAATGTCGCCATCTAATGGTCTAAACTGTAATGCTGTTTTATATCACATTCATGCACGATGACCCACTGATATGTAATCACAAGGTGATTTCTTTTATACGATACGCCTGGTTGGCATTACTGTTGACGTTTATCTGTTTTCTAAGAAACGAGTGTTTTTGTGTTTTGGAATGTGGAAAATAATAAAACAATGGAATGCAGTATGAGTCAAACCAACCATCACCTGCTTTCAAATTATCTGACAAATCAACTCAATTTCCCGGCTATCAGTTTTTAGTGTTGTGTCAAATCAGTCACATGCACTTGTCAATCTGGAGGAATATTTTATAAGAGCATGTATGCCTTGGAGCTTGAGATGTGGGTTCAAGGGGATCAGAGATGTTCATTTTATCACAGTCTATGTAAGTAACATGTATTTGATAACAGTTCAGTGGTAGAGTTGAGTAGTAGTTCACTTTCATCGTATTTATTTTCTTTAATATTGTTTTACCTGAACCACGTGTTCGTACAGTTGCATAGCACTAAGTAGGCACACCAAAAATAAATATAACAGCTAAGTAGAAAGTGTGCGTGATGCATGGAGGGCTTGTTTACCTGCAGGAGAGATACAGGCACCAGTGTCTGACTCAGAAACTCATGTACGTGACACAGGAGCAGTGCTTCATTGAATGGTAGTTCTTGAGCTACACACCAAACAAGCACAAAACTTACAAATTCTCATTTTCCCTGTTTTTTTTTGACAAATAATCAATTTTACATTTAGGTTGTGACACATGCCACAACTGAACAGCAGCTATTATTGCTGGGAGCACAATTGCACTGAAGAGATCTTGTGGTGTTACAGATGTGGATCTGTAGATAGCATGTGTTAGCTTGTGTACCCCCTTTCAGCTGGTAACATTGTTTGGCTTTTGCAGTGATCACACATGCAAAGGAACTGGTAGTTATTAGCAACATTTAGCTAAGAATTTTGACATACTTTGACATATTGTTCTAGTATGTGAACATATACCCTCATAAAGTCAACACATTAACATGATAACAAATGACAAAATAAAAACAAATTAAGCAAATATTAATTATCAATATCTAAATTGTAATTACCCCAGGGAAAAAAAAAGGCCAGGATTCAAACAACATGCTTCCTGTGGCACATGTCAACAGTTTTTTGAATCATAAAAATGTATTTGCTAAACTGTGCTTGTAGAGAAAAGTATACTTGTATTCAATTCTATGTGACAATTAAGAACAAATGTTGACTGAATTTATTGAAGTTGTTTATACTGAAGTTATTCTATTTTGCTCGGTTCAATGTATTTTTCGTTACTTTTATTTTGGTAATTTAAACCGGAAGTTATATTTGTGTCAGTCACGTCACTGGAAGTGGTCCCCAGTTCTTCGAGCGGTGGTTAGCTGAATGTTAAACTGTCCGCTTCACATAGAAAAAGCAGAATAATCAAAGACGCAAAGGAAAAAGTGCTTTAACATGGAGGATGAATGGGAAGAAGAGGTCGGGGCACACTTATATTAAAGCTATTATGAGCAGAATAGGTTCCTTCTCAGTAGTAGCGAACTAGCAAGCTAGCTATCTCGCAGTTAACCGTGAGCGATGTGTCTGTAGCGTAAGGCTACTCACTGAAAGTGGTCTGTATGACCGAGTTTAAACATGCTGTCTGTTGCTCTAGATTCGCCTAACGTTCAGCTCGTATCTGATGCGGTCGGTCATAGCTTCTCATTGCATGCATTTATCGAGCTTGCATGCTCGCCAAATACCAAACTAATTTAAATTAAAGTGAGTTATGAAATTTGAGCAGGCCGGTTAGTTATACTTTTACTATGAATGATACGTTAAAAGTTGTTTCATTTTGAGGGTTATGAAACATGCAAGAAGAATGCACATCGTTCAGGCCCATTTTTGGGTTTGCCCATTTGTTTAAATGAATGAATGAATTTCATTTCATTTGACACATTTGAGCTGTCTTTATGTTCTGTCTACTGTCACTGTTCTTATCAGGAGCAACTTGTGGTGGTTGAGCTTTCAGGAATGATCAATTCAGACTTCTTAACAAAGTGCCAGGGGAAAATGAAGATTGTGGTGAGTAGCTTTGTTTTATTCCTGCCGTTTAAGAGCTGATTTTTAAAAAAATATGAGCAGGGAAATATCTCTTTTTGGAGAAAATGGATGGAAGTGATTGTCTTATTACATTTAATCTCTCCCCCTTTTACTCAAAGGGAATAGACACTGAACAACCCATGATGCAAGTGGGTACATATGTGTTTGCAGGCGAGTATGAAGGTAAGACTGACACGTTTGTTTTTTATTCATTATGAAGTATGACAATTATGGGTTTGTTGATTGTAAACATTTTACCTAACTTCTCTCCCTAGTAGTATGGATCATTTACTGTGAATGTACAGTTTGCCTTATTTGACGTTTAAATTAGTATACAGCAGCCCTGATATACTCGGTACAGACTGTTACTGTGGGCAGTTACTTCATGATCCCCGAGGATGGTACCTCAGTGTGATTTTCACCGCTGGATGGGTGGAATCAGGGCTGGATTGGTGGAATCGGGGCTGGATGGGTGGAATCGGGGCTGGATTGGGTGGAATCGGGGGGTGGAATCGGGCTGGATGGGTGGAATCGGGGCTGGATTGGGTGGAATCGGGGCTGGATTGGGTGGAATCGGGCTGGATTGGGTGGAATCGGGGCTGGATTGGGTGGAATCGGGGCTGGATTGGGTGGAATCGGGGCTGGATTGGGTGGAATCGGGCTGGATTGGGTGGAATCGGGCTGGATGGGTGGAATCGGGGCTGGATTGGGTGGAATCGGGGCTGGATTGGGGAATGGGGCTGGATCGGGGAATCGGGGCTGGATTGGGTGGAATCGGGGCTGGATGGGTGGAATCGGGGCTGGATTGGGTGGAATCGGGGCTGGATTGGGTGGAATCGGGGCTGGATTGGGTGGAATCGGGGCTGGATTGGGTGGAATCGGGGCTGGATTGGGTGGAATCGGGGCTGGATGGGTGGAATCGGGGCTGGATGGGTGGAATCGGGGCTGGATTGGGTGGAATCGGGCTGGATGGGTGGAATCGGGGCTGGATTGGGTGGAATCGGGGCTGGATGGGTGGAATCGGGGCTGGATTGGGTGGAATCGGGGCTGGATTGGGTGGAATCGGGGCTGGATTGGGTGGAATCGGGGCTGGATTGGGTGGAATCGGGGCTGGATTGGGTGGAATCGGGGCTGGATGGGTGGATTGGGTGGAATCGGGGCTGGATTGGGTGGAATCGGGGCTGGATTGGGTGGAATCGGGGCTGGATTGGGTGGAATCGGGGCTGGATTGGGTGGAATCGGGGCTGGATTGGGTGGAATCGGGGCTGGATTGGGTGGAATCGGGGCTGGATTGGGTGGAATGGGGCTGGATTGGGTGGAATCGGGCTGGATTGGGTGGAATCGGGGCTGGATGGGTGGAATCGGGCTGGATTGGGTGGAATCGGGGCTGGATTGGAATCGGGGCTGGAATCGGGGCTGGATGGGTGGAATCGGGGCTGGATTGGGTGGAATCGGGGCTGGATTGGGTGGAATCGGGGCTGGATGGGTGGAATCGGGGCTGGATTGGGTGGAATCGGGGCTGGATGGGTGGAATCGGGGCTGGATTGGGTGGAATCGGGGCTGGATGGGTGGAATCGGGGCTGGATTGGGTGGAATCGGGGCTGGATTGGGTGGAATCGGGGGCTGGATTGGGTGGAATCGGGGCTGGATTGGGTGGAATCGGGGCTGGATTGGGTGGAATCGGGGCTGGATTGGGTGGAATCGGGGCTGGATTGGGTGGAATCGGGCTGGATTGGGTGGAATGGAATGGGTGGAATCGGGGCTGGATGGGTGGAATCGGGGCTGGATTGGGTGGAATCGGGGCTGGATTGGGTGGTTTGGAGAAGTGGAGATTCAGGACGCTGATTGAAGGTTACATCCAGCAGACACGCTTATCCTGAGAATCCATTATTCTGCACTGCTGTCAAAAGCAGTGACCAGCATGGAAGTCAAACCCAAAACTCACTAAATTATTCTGCACTGCTGTCCTACAAGCCTCAAACACAAACCAAAACATTCGCCTGGCCCCAAGATTATTTCACTGTAGATGCCAGTGTTGGTAGTTTATATGTGTTTCACTGTACTGCTGGTGTTGGTAGTTTATACGTCTAAAGATAGTGCAGTGTTTCTCTGTAGATGCTGGTGTTGGTAGTTTATACGTCTAAAGATAGCGCAGTGTTTCACTGTACTGCTGGTGTTGGTAGTTTATACGTCTAAAGATAGCGCAGTGTTTCACTGTAGATGCCAGTGTTGGTAGTTTATACGTCTGTAGATAGTGCAGTGTTTCACTGTACTGCCAGTGTTGGTAGTTTATACGTCTGTAGATAGTGCAGTGTTTCACTGTACTGCCAGTGTTGGTAGTTTATACGTCTAAAGATAGTGCAGTGTTTCACTGTACTGCCAGTGTTGGTAGTCTAACTCGCACATGTGCAGTCTGGGAGGAGTGGCCAGGGCCAGGAATAGTACTGTGTGTCCACACACTGCAGTAGAGTACCAAGGTTTTACTGACTGAGGTTACTGTAACACAGTGCATGGCCCCCTGTTGCACTGATGCGTTCCTTTTGTCTGAGGACTGTTAAACGTGCTGTCCTGATTGGCTGCCCAGAGTGACTCTGCTGAACGTGCTGCCCTGATTGGCTGCCTAGAGTAAGAAGCCCTTAAGCCCCCGATCCCTTAGCCAGGCCTCCTCCTTTCGTCACAGGCAGTGGGAATTTTCCATGGAAAATTTTGCTTGGGAATTTAGCCAGACTACAGAAGTGCAGACATAAGGATCAGAGAAACAATGGCTTCCCATCTGCTGTAGTCCTGAAACCAAATAACTATGTGGTAAACAGTGGTGCATGTGACTTGTGTGGTTAACTCAAAATTTAAAAACTTTTTGGTTAAACAAAATGAGTGCGTTTTTGAATTGTTGCAGATTTATGACCGGTATGTCAGACAGTAATTGTATCTGAACTTAATATTTCTGTGCATTGCTTCACAGAACACACACTTATCTATTTCAGTCATGCTGGAAACAGTTGAGAGGATTTTGTAGGTACACGAGTTACGCCAGATCCCATTTTTTAAATACATATTTTTAATTGTCATTGTAGTTGTAGTTCATTTCTGTTTTAATTATTTCCCATGAGCCCATAGTACTTATGAAACTTCATGTTGAATGGAGATTTTCAGGTGTACAAGTTATGAGGGAGGTTAAGTAATATTTAATATACCAGTGTCACTTTCTTAAAATTCATGATTCTTGCAAAACCCGCTTTTGCATGCATTATTGTGCATTCTTATAGAAGCTTAAAAGGATTTTATGTGTTTAAGTGAAGAGCTATGAATGTAATAAAGCACCTCTGAAACTGTGTTTACATTTTTTCTTTTTAAAGTCTACACCTATTTCATATCTCATGACAACAATTTATTACACTGATCACTTGTTTTATTTGCCTCTAGCTGATATGTTAATATTGATTCAGTAGCAAATTATGACAGCCACAAAAAGTGTATTGGTTTACAGTATAGTAACCATGTGCATGGCTATCCTGGCTTTCACTTATGTTTGCCCTGATGTTGCTAATATTAATCTTTGTGTTTGTGTCCGAGATGTACTGTACATTTTTCTTTTTTAACCTCTATGTTTTTTAAGGGATAATGTCCTTATGTATTTTGTTCTTCATTCAGACAGTAGGCAGGCTGAGAGGGGTACAGGGAGGAGGGTGCTTAGACGGGGGGCCTGGACTCAAACCCCAGCCTCCCAGAGTAGACATGCAGCTCAGCAGTCTGAGCTATTGGATCTCTCGACCGCTGTTTTTTCATAACTTGAAAATAATGTTTTAAGGTAAATGAAGGATTCATTGTCTCTGACATTCTCAGTTACATTAGGCCTGGTGAGGACATTACTGACATATGGCTGAGCAAAACCTGGGTGTTCATCACTTTACGTGGTAGTGCCATAATTAATCTACACTAAATGGAAGAGTATTACTCGAGTGAACTAAAGTGTGAGAGAGAAAAACATGCACATGTAATTACCCATCCCACTAAATCCCTATCAACCCCGTGAATTTCCCATGAAAAGAATCTATGAGTCACCGATGAGTGTTAAAAAGCATTTTGTTAACATGTTTAATCAAGACATTGTTTTCTGTGAAGTGTGTCACTGTGTTGCATGGGAGAGTGTTTAATGAGTGTCAGTAAATGCTCAGCGTGGTTTCTCTGCAGATGTCCTTGGCACCTGTGTGATGTTTGAGGAGAGCGCGGGGTGTGGTGAGTATTCACGGCCTGTGACCCTGAAAGCAGCAGGAGCACACCCACTCTGCTCTATCCCTACATGCACTTCCTGTTTTCAAGACTGATGCAGAACTGTGTGAATCACAGACTATAAGGGGTCACAATTCATTCCCCTTCACTTTGTGACTGAAATACATCCCTCCTGCTCAAAGAATAATATGTATTTTAATAATTGAATCAAGTAGGTGAAAGAGACATTTTTGTTATTCAGTCATGTTATTCATTCTCTGTCACAGCTGGAGGGGCGGAGTCCAGCCCTCAGCTCCGGTATAAGTGCCACACAGGTAAAAAGCTCAGGATGCAGCGTACCTTCCTCACCGAGAAGAAAGAAGGGGAGTCCAGCTCAGGTGTGTCTGCTTATTATGGTCATGGCTGTCAGTAGGCTTTTCTGCATCACCAGGGAGATGTGAGCCAGCTTTGATGATTTAGTCCACACTCTGTAGAGGCACATTAAGAAAAGAGCATGCAGCAGGGAAGCGTCTGCTGATTGGGCGAAAGATCATTTTCACACGGTAGTCATGCCAACAAGTGGTCTGATTCTAATACAGGAAGTAACTGAAGTGGTCTTTGTGTTCCCAGAGGGTATCGAGCTGCTGCAGCTGAACGACGGGGACTTCCCCCATCGAATGATCTGCGGCTTCATCCAGGACCCGAGCGTGGAAGCGGCGTCTGGGGACCTCACTAACAGGGGGGATTCGGAAGCGGAGGCCAGCGATTCGGAGCAGGTGGAGCATGATCAGGATAATGTGGATATGGGGTTTGATCCGGGATCCTCTGCGTGAGGAGGGACACACAGCTTGGATGCTGCAGGCTACAGTGTCAGTCCCAGTCTCTGTGGGGCCAATGAAAAGCTCAGGGATGGAGGAGCCAGTACTGATGGCTCATGTGTATTCCACACCAATGACAGAATCAGCTTTAGTGTGCCTTTATGCCAAGTCAGTACAGTGAGACTTACACATAAACAGCTATATTAAATTCTTTACCCCTTTGTGTCACATGACCTGATTATTGGGGGGAAAGCAGCCATGATATTATTTTTCATATTTTACAATATACTTCCTCCTTAATGTTAAATTAATATGAAAGCAGATTGGTTATGACCCTCAGTTCAGTGATATTTAATGGAGTGTGATATGATTTTAAAATGTGGATGTGTGCTCCTGCCCTGTGGACGCATCTCTGTATGAGGGCACATTCCCACAGTGCCCAGCTTCACTCATGGAACAGTGAGTGTGCCACCCTGCCCAATTTCTGACAACATCCTCAACTTCAGCGGTATTGAGTGGCCGAGCTGCGCCCTGCACAGCTGCTTCCCGTTTTCACTTTCAGATCCCTCTGCTCCACCTGCTGCTGAAACAGTCACTTCTCTCCCCTGGCAGCTAACCCAGTCTAAATGTCAGGAGGAAATGAGTGATTTGGTGACTGAAACACTGCAGTTTGAGGACACTGTCAATAAATGATGGTTGAGGCTGGGACTTACTTTTCAAAGAAGACTTCAGGTGAACATTTTGTTCTGGCAGAAAGACACGTACATTAAAACATTTTCATTGTGTTTCAAAAAATAAAATGATACCAGTGATGTACCAAATGAAAGACCTTTAATTGTATTCATGTGAGAGATAAATGATTCTGACAGTTTTTTATGGGCCTTGATAGACAGTAGTCTGTCTCCGTGCGGAAGGTGATTTTATGGTCATGACAATAGGCTGTTCATCTACGTCATCTCCATGCTTTATCATGACAGAAGTGAACCGCGACAATATCTGAGCTTGGCGGCAGCAGAACCACCACGAACACTCATAAGGCTTGTTAAAATGTAAGAAACAAAACTATAATATATAAAATATATATCCAGAAACAAGTTAATCAGCCATAGACAACTCTCATTTGAATTATTGCAGTTTATACAGAATAAGATCTAATGAGATCATAACTTCTGATAAACACAAAAGCCAATAATCTCTGATAATTCACAGTTTACTTGATATACCCAGGAAATCTGCATAGTGTTGGAAAAACGTTAAGCGTCGTACACTGATGAAGTTTGCGACTGTGCGAATTTATCTGCCATGTGCCCGTTCGTTTGATAGCTTACAATTATTAAAGCGATTTAAGTGACTAACAGTAACAGCTCTGTGAAGAAGACGTAATTCATTTCCTTGTACAACCACTGGGAATTTCCCAATCTGAAACAGCGATAATCTAAATGGGCGGCGTTTAAGGCAACCCATATAAACCGCAACAACCAGCAGGTACCATATATGAAAACTGCGAATCAAACTGCGGAAGAAACTGAAAACGAAAAGCAAGTGTATAACCATCGAATTTGAACTGTCGAGGTAAGACCTAGTTTGTGAGCGTTTGCAGTCCGCCATTTACCGATTTTTGAGAGAATTGTTCACGAGATTTGTGCGTTGTTAACAGGATAAATTTAAGCTTGTGTTCTCAAGTTGATACCCGCAGCTAAACTGCCATTGTATCACTTGTTTTCTCATTCCATACAAAGTAACTGAAAGTAATGCTGTTAATAAACCTATGTTTTCTTGAAATTAAGCGTTTGATCCTACTTAACTGGAAGTTATTGGTGCTTCCGCCTTGAGTCCAGGCTATGTAGTTTTGATTAAGCTAACTAATGTTTCTCATTAACACAGACAGCAGCTGGAGAACTGCGCCCGGAAACATGACCGAAATACTGAAGATGTACGTGATTGGCACGTTGATATCGGTTGTGGTAGCGATAATCGGACTGGTTGACTCCGTCGGAGGTCTGATGTACCTTCAAGGACATGATCTGGATGAAAGTAACAACTGGGTTCACAGACAAAAACTTCCCTCTGAGACAAATAGAGGAAGCGATGGAGTAACCAAAGGAATTGGATCCTGAATATTACGATTAATTGCAGACTTGTTTATTCATTTGATTTGAGGCAATCTGAGATAAAAGCTGGTTAAAAATAAATAAGGACAATGACACTGGGACAAGGAAAAATGATGCCTCGCTGTAGTTGACTACGAACAGCGCAGGCAACCAGCGTGGACTAATGGCGATCCTCTCATTGGCTAAGTGTAAGATGCGCCATGTTAACCAGATGAGAAGGGTCACATGATCACTGGCGTTGGTGTGGTGTTGAAGCGCAGAGTAAATTCAGAAGTCAGAATGTAACTTTCTGGATGCTCTGCGGACCGACTGACTCACGGAACAGGCCGCGGTCAGCTGACTGCAAGCAAGAACATGTAGGCTACTTTGCACTACTGAGACAAAGTTTTTGTTTTGTTTTACTGTTTTTATTCTCTGTATTTTAAGGATGTTTTTGGTCTTTGTAAATAAAACGTAGATTGTCACAAATGAATGTGGTGTTTTATTTAAAGGTAATTTAGTCTTTTGTTAATGCATTCGAGACAACCGAATGCGTTACAGACATGTTACAGCCTGCAGTAGATAAGTTAACTTGTCTGAGGAAGAGTCCTTCTCAGTGACTTGTACATTTCTGAATAGGAAAAAACGCATGCGCTTTTCACATCTTATCCGAATCCGTAGGATCAGGCACGTCGAAAATTGAGCGCATGGGGGTTAGTTGAGCTTTCCTGTGATCGCACAGACATTACAGTCATGTAGCGGGAGCTTTCATCCAAAGCGATTTACAGTTGTTTGTGCTAACCAAGGGCCAGTCCCCCCTAGGAGCATTGTGGGTTTAAGGGCCTTGCTCAAGGGCCCAATAGCGATAGTGTTTTTGCTGTGGCTAGGCTGGGGCTTGAGCCACCAGCCTCTCGGGTGCCAGTCATGTACCTTAGCCACGAGAGTACAGGTTGCCCCCGTGAATACCAATGGCATTTCAATTCAGAAAGTTTTCTCGGCCAGCCTGAAGAACTTGCTTGCTTTCTACTCTTAGACTTTCCTGTAGACCGCAACAGATCCGGCAAAATACTGATACAGACAGCTGTGTCCTAAAATACTGTCATATTAAATTAATCATATTCATTCACATCTGACATTTTTGGTGCATCATTTTCCGTCCCCAACTTTCTATGTTGTAGCATCCATCTTTATAACTGTCAATTTATGTATTCTTTATTACTTTTCCTCTAAGTGATGTTGGATATAGGTGATGCGTCCAGGTATTCAGTAACTCAGAAAGTAGCCATGATAGCCGTCTGGAGGCACATAGGCAAAGAACAGGTGTCTGTGGTGCTAGAGACAGAACTACTTTGGAGAGAAACTCTGAGTATCTATAAATTGGATATCTTTAGTCCATCTGTCTGAATGAAGATTGGGATCTTTAGTTTTTCTTGGTTAAATTTTACTCTTTTCAAATTTGGGTTACTGCTATCTTCTTTGATAGATCCATCTGAATGCCATACAATTTGCGTGTACGGTGAACTTCTGCCATCTATTGTCGAAAAATGGTAAAACACTTCCATGAACTTTCTTTAACGGCAGTCCCAAACTCCATGCCATGCGCATACCAATTTCCAGCTCCTGCTCTTGATTAGATAGTTACAGTAGTCCTGCTACTTTATCTTAATCGTATCTTGGTCCTGTTGGTTTGCACATAATGTACATGGAGCGCAAAGAGTTATTTGTCAGAATGACAGTACATAAAAATGTTGTGATGTCCTGTCTGCTCTGGAACTGATAATGCCTGTGTTTTTGTGTGATATTAAACATTATTTATTTGTTTATTTATTCATTCATTTATTTTCATGTTTCAATCAGTCTCAAAAGACGTACTGGGCCATTGGGAACCCCCTCTTGTCACATTAGAGGGAATTTAGAAGGAAGCAGCACCACACTGTGGTTTTTCCAGCTTAGTAATAAAAACAGTATGTTAATATGTCAGGTCCTGTTTGAGTTTATGGAAAGTTAATGTGCATATTTACATTTAGGGAGGTGTGCACTTTCCGGGTACAATGTACATCATGATTCAAATTTGAAATAAAATTTAGCATGATACTTTCACACTGTCATGGTACGTTTGCTTTATCTATTCATAAACCGCCCCATATCAGACACCCTGGGTGACTAAATGTGCCAGTAACTATAGACTTTCACTGCGGCTGTAAGTTTGTGCCATGTTATAATTTCAGGTTGCCAAATGATGGTGTATAAAGGACTGAGTACCTGCAGTATGTGGTCCACATGTCACATGTGGCCCAAACAGTGGCAGGGCAATGCAAGTGACCTGCAGATTTTTAAATAAGGCCAACATGATCAAATGCTGTATCTTTAACATTCCTCTAGTTATATCCTGAAATTGTCTTAAATCTGGTCCATTGTACCTCAACATGGATTCCTAAGCTGTATAACTACAGTCTTAGCTATTTGTATATGTATGAGTAAATTATAACTTCAAAAAAAAGTGTTCTTGAAAAAATGTTTTCAATGTGTGTATGTACAGTTGGTTTAACAATAATTCTCGTTAAACCTGGGTGCCAAAAGCAAAAACGATTGGTGAGATATTAATATTCATTATAGGAGTCATTGCGTTGTCATAAACCAACTGATATTTGTGTCTGTCACTGATAAGCGACGGGGCATGGATTTTACTGCACATGTGATAACACTGACAGCCTCTGCTCTTACAGCCAAAACACACTATGCACACTATGCCCGTTCACGCGCCTCTTTACAGTAATGCTAAGCAGTGAAATCAGATGCTTTAGGTTTCGGGAAAGTTCTGTATATTTGAATCAAGCAGACTTTCAACCTCTCATTACCATCAATTGTACTCCATTAATGGGAATTGCCGTGTTTTCCACGTCTTGCAAGACGAGTCTGCAGTAATGAACTTTCAAGTATTCGAGTTTGCAGACGTGGCGCTTTCCATCCAATCAAATAGTCTCTATTCCAATGAAGTGGACCAATCTTGTGGTGACAAAGGGGCTGTCATTTTAAGGCATGCTGGGCTGTATCCGTGGTCTGATTGGTTTATCCCGTTATTTTTTTAAACAGGAAACCGTGTAGCAATAGGGTGTATATCCGGCGGTGTCTTGCTTGTGTGGCTATGTAAAGTCAGTGGAGAAGGTGTTGGTGGCTAAGGACAGAAGAACGGGTATGTATGTAATTTGTCAGAGACCGTTAATCAGCGTAGTGATGTGGTTTTTGATGACTGTGTTTCATTCGCAGATTGTTCATGGTCTTATCCTGCTCTATAGTCCTTATTGCTGTTTACGAGTGAGCAGTTGTCCCTCTTTTGCTTGCTAAATGGGCATTGCTGCTTTGGCATTCCCTTAGAACGAAAGATAGCTATTTGTTAACTTGTCAACTGGCTTGCTTTCTCTTTTAATGGTCAACTCAAAAGCGTTTTATTTCTGTAACAATTTCATGCTGTGACACTGCTGTCTCTCAGCTTGCTGGTTGAAATGGGTAATTGATCTAAAGAGAAATGGAGGTAACTGTTACTTGGTAACATTAGGAAATAAACCTAGCACTCATTTCGCTGCACTCAAGCCATGTGTACGATTAAGTACCTGAATTGTCATTATGTTACCTGTTTTAAGTACCATACAGCTGCAATCTAATATTCTGTTTAAAAACAGAAAACACTTTCTGTTTGCCTCAGAACTTGAAAGTTAAACTTTTTCTGATGGTTATTCTAGGGCATCCATAACTGTTAGCCAGGGTCCAGAAGGCAGAAAAACGCTGTTCAACAATGTTGAACTTTTGGTGGTGACTGAATTTATCCTACGACAACCAAAAACATGCACCCCATGGTACATGCGTCGCCCTTTTAAACCTGCACGTACTGTGTTCTGGAAAGCGATGAAGGCAAAGCATTCGGCTGAGAGCTGTGTGGAAACATCTGCTCAGATGTATTTTTAACGGTGGTCCGGTATGACTCATGTTTACATGAGACCGTATCATTTCGGTGCTAAATAATAAACTACTGTGATCGGTATTTTATCTGCCACAATTTCATTATAATATTACCGTGTTTTCAGATAGGCTGTAGATGCGGAAAACGTAAAGGATGATTTCATTGAAGGAATTATTTAATTTCCCGTAGAACGCTGAATTTGGTTTAAGTAGTTTACAGCCACAACTAAAGATGAAACAGTAATAAAATGTGGTTATTGCATCACAGAGCATGTTCACCCGCCAGCTGACTGCGAGTCCCGGCGCCATGTATGGAGAGGGATTCCTATGTCTTGTTTTAATGTTGTGGGCGTCTCTTAGCGCAGAGGGCTGCCGTTTCCTGGGAACTTCGAGGCTAAAGGCAGTGTGTATTCGGTTTATAACTACCATGTGTGTTGTGAGCCCCGGGGCACGAAAATTCTTGGAAACTTTTTTAAGTCAAGTTAGTTTCCCTTGAAGTTTTTCGCGCCAACATTTTAAAACACGGATATGACTTTAGTTGTAAGTGAAAGGAGCCATTATCCATAAAGTTAATACAAGTGAACATTCACACCTCGGTGCCGTTGACGCGTTATGCGCTCAGCTGTGGACTGTCAGGCCATTCCTTGCAAAACCTTAACTGGTTTCGTTATGTCAACAGTCCTCTCGCTGGAAGAGTTCCAAACCTTCCAGGCTCACAACCATTTATTTTATTTCATTTTTAGTTGAAGGGGACGTGTTTTTCTATTATCATTTTTGTATGTACAAACAATTTCACAAAATTCATTTTCATTGCATTTCCCTAAATGGAATTTTGACGCATGTCTGTCTATATATCTATACTTTAAGTCAAAAACGGACCTGTTTCTAAGAGAGCGTGGTGCATCATTATCTTAGCGCAAGTGCAGGATGAACGCTTTAGATTATTTTAATGACTGACAGAGCTGGGATGTGAAATATGGAGCTATAGGTGTATAAGAGGGTAATCTGTCTCTCAGGTAATGAGTGAGAGGAACTCCTGGACGGGTCCAGCAGGACAGAGTTTGACAACCAGTGCCATGTCTGATGCAACAGGGCCGCAACTACTAACACTGAGTTCATAACTACACCATACATTCAGGGTCTATAGTGCGCACACACACACACACACACTCTCACTCACACACACACACACACACACACACACACACACACACACGCTGCAGCTCTACGGACTGCCTGTGCAGATGTCCCCCCTAATAGAACCTGCTCACTCTTTTTCCGTTTCCTGTTCCCAAGGCAACAGCTGGTACTGTAGTGTACTGCCTGACTTCCTCTTCCACTCAGGGCCTGCTGCACTGGCATGGGCGCATGTGTGCAGGCCTGGCACTGCTGCAGGAATGCGCCTGTAATATGGCATGCTGCACAGCTGCGCCGGATGACATGGCTCTCTCTGTCACTGAAAGCTCCTCTTCCAAACCCTCCTGTGGGTGTTACAGGTGGCTGTGAGGAAAACTGTGGCCTTTGGGAAGGGTTTGTCAGCTCACCCACACATCTGAGCTCTTTATTATTAAATGTAGAACTGCTGAATGAACTTTAAGCTTTTTATTTTTGATCATTTTTGAACTGGATGCACTGATACTCCCTGAGATGGGACTGAATAGGAGGTTGGGTGCATTTGTAAGCAGAAGGCCTTTCGCCCCCTGTGTGGCAGTAGAAGTGTGCGTGTGTGGTGCCGCTGTGAATGCTGGGACTGAGTGCTGGAGCTCATTTCTGCTGTGGCTAGAGGTTTGCCATATGCAGACTGAGGTTTGCACTGCCCAGGGGTTAAGCCAGTTAAACTCATACCTCTCATCACCCATTAGCGGCCTCTCCTGGCCAGCTGGGTGACTGCATGCACAGGAGCCGGGTGTATGCGGCCGGGCCTGTGCCTCTGTGTCTGTGCCGCCATGTCGTCGTGCTGACGTGGCGCTCCTCTGGCAGTGCAGGGCACATGTACCTGCTGACGCACCTGCAGCGTGAAGACCGTGAGCTCGTTCATTGGCTCAGTCAGAGGAAGTCAGCCAGCGGGCTGGTCCTCATTGGCTGTTCGGGGGAGGGTGGGAGGTTCCTGTGTTGGAGTTCAAATTGATGTTTGAGCAGCTGAAATCCGTTCCCTTGTCGTTGCCCCTCTGGTTGAGCAGGTTTGAAGATGGAGCTCCGCCCCCTGCTGATGTGCTTCGCCCTGTGTGTGGTGTACGCCACCAGCAAGCCCACAGAGAATAAGCGCGTGCACCGCGAACAGCTCAGCGACAAGGAGCACGACGACACAGAGAGCTTTGACTACGACCATGACGCCTTTCTGGGCCAGGAGGAGGCCAAGACATTCGACCAGCTCACCCCCGAGGAGAGCAAAGAGCGTTTGGGGTACTGGCACTTTTTATTCGGCACATTTCTGTGACTTGCTGAAAGTTGCATCATACTGTGTAGCATAGCGGCCTGCAGCTGAATGATGAGTCTGGGGCTGTGAGCTGGAGGAGCCGCCTCAGCGCTATCCTGCAATGCTCTGGTCTCAGTCCAATACTTTTAACATTGAGTGGAGCTCTATCAATAAGCTTTAGCTTTTCTAAGGAGGTCATATGTCACTGAGTTTCATGGGAAACTCTACCCCATCTTTATAACAGGAAAACATGTCTCTACAGCAGGAAATGTGCATGATGGCATGAACACAACCCCTTGCTAATGTGGAGCGCTGTTCCCCTTGCATGCACACGTACACACACACACACACACACACACACACACAGAATTTAAAAAGCAAAATCAGAAACCTCTGACTTCCAATGGGAATTGCAGGAGATACAAATTAATGCAAAGCCATACTTTGCTTACGCGCAGCATGTATCATGCTATCAGGCTGCCGTGGGTTATCCACATGGAGCCACGCTGCCTGAGGCATGTGGAACTACCCCGGAGGCAGCAGACTGGCTCAGCGCTGTAGCCTTTTATTCATATTAGCCTGGCCACAGTCATTCATGATGTACATTATCCCGCTGCTCCAGTGTGTACATTAATGTTAAAGTTTTCCTGCCTCTCTCAGTACCCCGCTCAGAGAGTTTAAAGGGCCGCTGTGCACTGTTCCTGATGGGGTACAGTGATCTAAATGCTGTCCTGTGTTGAGATATTTTGTCTTTCTTGGTTTAGTGCATGTTTGCTCAGCAGCCTCTCTGCCTCTGTCTCAGCATGATCGTAGAGAAGATCGATGCTAACAAAGATGGCTATGTCACTGAGGAGGAGCTGAAGGCCTGGATCAAAAAGGCTCAGAAGAAATACATCTACGACAACGTGGACAGGCAGTGGAAGGACTTCGACATGAACAACGATGGAGTAATCACCTGGGACGAGTACAAGAATGTGACATACGGTACTTACCTGGGTAAGGACGCTGAAGACTGCAGGGGTCGCTGCATCATAGGCGTGGGTCTGAGCGTGGAAGTCCAGTCCACCCAGCAGTCGGCTGCTCTGATCACAGTTTAAACACACTGCTGTGCAAGCCAGACCCCATTCCTTGTCCAGTGCCTCTCTTTATAGCGTTTACTGCTTAGTTGGTTTTCCATGGCCTGCTCAGTGCTTTCTGCTTAGGTTGTTGTCTTATCTTGTGGGCTCGTTTGTGCTCCAAACTTTAATCGGATCTAGAAATATCCAGTTGTATAAAATATGGCCTGCTTCAGTTCCCCCTGCATTGGTTCCAGCCGGCAGGACCGAAGTTAGCATTCAATATCGGTCCCACACACTGAAACAGTGCCTTATCAGAGTGAGTCAGTCAGAACCGTCCACACACTGAAACAGTGCCTTATCGGAGCAAGTCAGTCAGAACCGTCAACACACTGAAACAGTGCCTTATCAGAGTGAGTCAGTCAGAACCGTCCACACACTGAAACAGTGCCTTATCGGAGCAAGTCAGTCAGAACCGTCAACACACTGAAACAGTGCCTTATCGGAGTGAGTCAGTCAGAGACCTCCTTTTCACTGCAGTACCATTGATTGTCCGATTTTAGATGACCCTGACCCTGATGATGGGTTCAACTACAAGCAGATGATGTCCAGAGATGAAAGACGCTTTAAAATGGCCAACAAAGATGGAGACCTCATCGCCAACAAGGAGGAGTTCACCGCCTTCTTACACCCAGAGGAGTACGAATACATGAAGGACATCGTAGTGTTGGTATGTCTATGTTACTTTTAACTAGCCGTCTGTACGGCCCAAAGAACATTTGTACTAGAATGTGGTTTCTGTCCAAACCATGGAGACTTTTTTTTAAAGACTTCTGGACCATGTTTGTCTTGTCAGGCGCAGGGGCTGTGTCAGAATTTGCAGAAGACTTTTGTTAAAGGCAGTGCCACATTCTGCCACACTGTAAGTCTGTGACACACTGTACTTTTCCCCTCAGGAAACAATGGAAGATATTGACAAGAATGGAGATGGCTTTATTGATCTGGAAGAGTACATTGGTAAGTGATTTTGTTCATGGCTACTGTCCATGTTACAGTTTTGTGTATTTGTATTAAATTCATAAGGCCATTCTATACACAAATTTGATGTAGAATTTGCCCCATTTAATATAATTGATAATATTGATAAGGGAAATCGAAAGTCCTGTTTAGATCAAACTGATTGTTTTCCATGCAGTCTTAGGTTATTTTTCTGGTTTATATGAAAGTATGAGAAAAAGGGGAAGATAAATGAACTACTAGTCATGAACTGTTTAGAATCGGCTCAAACTAAAAATATTCACTTACTGCAGCTGGGCCTGGAATTCTGTGTGCTGAGAGTCTTTGTGTTGACCATGTGGTCCGTTACTAGGCGACATGTACAATCACGAGGGTGACCCCCAGGAACCTGAGTGGGTAAAGACTGAGCGCGAGCAGTTCGTCGAGTTCCGAGATAAGAACAAGGATGGGAAGATGGACAAGGAGGAGACCATGGACTGGATCCTGCCATCAGACTACGACCACGCTGAAGCAGAGGCCAAACACCTCGTATACGAGTCTGATTCAGACAAGGTGAGTCAGTGAAGCTGCGTCTCTGCGTGTGCGTCTCTGCGTGTGTGAGTGTCCCTGCGTGTGTGAGTGTCCCTGCGTGTGTGAGTGTCCCTGCGTGTGTGAGTGTCCCTGCGTGTGTGAGTGTCCCTGCGTGTGTACTGGGTGAAGTTGACATGTAAGGACATTGCTTTCAGTGCTCACCTCCATCTGATAATCTGTGTTTCAGGACGGCCGGCTCACCAAAGAAGAAATTGTCAACAAATATGATTTGTTTGTCGGGAGCCAAGCAACTGATTTTGGAGAGGCCTTAGTACGGCACGACGAGTTTTAAAACCCAGAGGATTTTTTTTAATCTCGACTAGGTGAACAATAATTTATTTTATGAACTCCTGTTCCAGCTCCAGTAATAGGGACATCCAATATATTTGTGTTTTGTTTTTGCTGACCAACTTCCAGTTTTGTGTATTGTCAAATGCTGTTCTGCGTTGCTTTTCAGATACGCTGGTTGAGTTTATTCATGCGGATTATTTTTGGCATGAGGTGACTTGAAAGAAGATGAATATGCATATAAGCTTTATTACGTTCCATATTCTCCTTTGATAATGCACTGGGTCCTTGAGAAATGTTCCTATAAATTGACTCAAAGAAACTGTGTGTCACACGGTCAGATTGGTATATTGTAAAGACACTCGATCTTAGCGGCGAGGCTGGTGTTGATGTAGAGGTGTGTGACACCAGAGCCGTGGCCACAGACATTCTCACAGTGTAAACTCTGTCTCTCCTGCCTTACTGCTAATATTTGAACCAATGGCAGAACATGCTTAATTGTTTTGAAGTTAATTTTTTGCACTCCTTTGCCATTTTGGTAATTTTATTTTGTTTTCAGTCAATAACACTAACCAAGATGTGTTTGTAAAAAACACTAGCGCCACCAGGGGGCCAGATTTCAGCATGCATTCCTCAGCTTTTATTTTGCCTCCAGGTTTCTTTGCCGCAGTGGATGGTTACTGATGTGTGTTTGTCCCCTGCATCACAGGGTCCCTTATTTACATTTCTCTATGGTTACTGATGTGTGTTTGATGCCTTTTCCATGTAAATACAGTGGTTTCCACAAGTGCAGTTTCTCCTGGTGCCTCACAGGGGCGGAGCAGAGCTGCCATTGATCGCTGGTGAAACGAGGGGTTTGTGGGAATGTTGCATAACTGCCTGCGCAGTTCTCCCTTTTGTAACCACTGACAGTTTATTCCAAAATGTAGGATTTAGACTTTTTGTACGCATACAGGGCAGTGCAATGTTGTGACACTAAACACTGCTCTGTAAATAAACTGAAAGTCAATGTAAGAGTTATACTTCATGCTTTGTAAGCAGAATGTGAGAACACTATGGTTTTGAATCAGGTTCTGTATTTCCAATTGGACCACATCCTTTCTCAATTAAAAGAAAAAAAGATAACCCAACAGTGTCTGAATGGTGTTTTTGTGAGTTTTCAGCCCGAGTCGTGTGTAAGAGCTGGTGAACTTGGTGCATGGATAGATGATACACACGCTGACCTGGCATAAACGTGTCTGAGAGGAGGTTGTGTTGAAATTGCGGTGTGTGTGGTGGAGCTCAGACTTTAACACAACGCAACTCAGGGCCCTTTAAAAGTGCATCAGACAATACAAACTTTTATTCGCACTAAACATGTCAAAGTACAGTAATATTCATATACAATGTGTCTCAAAGCAGAACATTCATTAATATATTTATATTTCTAGCCTATAACTGTGTTTACTCTGGGATAAGAGCTATCATCCATTGCTGAATGCATCTCATGAAGAATGAAAATTTCACTCTCCTTTTTCAACAACGGTGTGTCTGTAGAATTGCCATGTTGTGGACAGGGACCCTCCTACCATGTAAGCAGGTCATGAGCAGGTCTGTGTCCAGGCTGCGGTATGACCAGGCAGATGAACTGCAGATACTTCAGTAATTATACACATGACCGGCAGGATTACTCATGACATTTAAGGTCTGTGGTCCATGTGTCACCTCATAAAGGGATCAAAAAGAACATTTTTATAAAGATGCTTATATCGTAGGTGTGTTTTGTGAGTGCAATATTTATTTATTACATATAGACATAATATTGGTAGATTGAACTGGGCCGGTGAGAAAAGAGTCACAAGTAAGGAGTCACATGGTTTGTTCTCCAGCATATTGATGATCTGGTTGGCCGGTTCCGACAGTGTACTCTCCAAACTGGCCAATCGCTTGCACCGCTGTGTGAGTAGCCCATTAGGCAGTGCTGACGGAGGATGTCTCCGTTTTACTGGACATTTCTGACTCATCAGACATCTTCTTTCCAAATACTGTCTCCATGATGCAGGCGTTGAACTGAGAGACAGACCACATGGACATTGAGAATGAAAAAAGAACACAGAACTTTGATTCTGCTAACGATATACTTCTTGTCAAAAATATTGTAAAAAATATATATATGTAATAACAATTCCCTCAAGCTCTCCATGACTACGATAAACACAGGTAAAAAAATGTTAGGTAAGGGCAGCTTTTTAAGGCAGGTATTTTAGAAACAGCCCATTTTAGGTTTATATACATATGATCATAATATTTCAACCCGCACCACTGTTTGGCTGGCAATCGGCAGGGTGCCATTTTGAACTTATATTCAGCATTTGATTAAGCTACAATTGTGTTATACTAGCTTTATAAGCTATTGTGCCCTATATCTAATAGTTAGGATTTGTTTTAATTATTTTTCTGGAATTGTTATGTTTCCAACAATGTAGGCAGATTGTTCTCATATGTAAACACTGACCTATAGCTCTGCTACACATCTTGACAGTCATTACTCATGTCATGGCATATTGGGCAGTTGTGTGTGTTTCTGCTGGCTGTGACTCTGTCGGAGTTTACACTGTGAGTCCTACCTGCTTGTTGAGGAAGCAGTAAATCAGAGGGTTGTAGACACAGGAGCTCTTTGAGAAGAAGGCAGGGATGGTGACCAGCCGGTAGTCCTTCTCCGTCTCGTGGTCGAGGGTGAAGCACAGCCCAGCGAGGGCGTAGGGGGTGTAGCAGACCACAAACGAGCCCACCATGACGATGATCATGCGGGAGACCTCCTTCTCTGCCTTCTGGGTGGAGGCGGACTCAGCCTGCTGGGCTGCCACCTGGCAGTGAGGGAGAGTCAGGACTCCGTCAGGGCTGCTGAGCATTCACCAACATGGATAACCGCGCTCACACACACGTTCACACATGGATAACTCTGAATCTAAAACACACACACTACCTACCCTGCAGTGCACAGAGCAGGTTCAGTGACCCTCCTGATAGGAAGAGGGAACTGTAAACCTTCCAGCTGTACAAAAGTCTTTATAAGGGAGAACTCACGGCTCGGAGTGAGTTAGCCCAGGTTCAAACCATGGCCTGTAAAGCTAACGGTACTCACGGCTCGGAGGGCTGCCAGCAGCTGGGAGTAGGAGAAGATGATGATGGACAGAGGCGCAATGAAGCACGTGCACAGGAGGAAGTAGGTGTAGGTCTCAGAGTTATACTCTGTGCCTACTGTGTACCAGTCAGGCCCACAGGAGCAGCCCAGCCCTTCCGGGATGTACCTGCAGGCAGCAGAGATCTGATCAGGTTTCACACTGGAAGTAATACACATACATCTGTACTGCTGTCTCTTCAATCGTTCTGCGTTAGGAGCTACATCTCAACAGTAATTTTGGGTGGTGTACCTGCTCCAGCCAAAAAATGGAGGCGAAGAGCAGCCGACGCCTATAACCCAGGTACAGGCCACGCCTATGAGCGCCTGAGTGTTTCCAAATTTGAATGACCCGAACGGCTTGCAGATGACCACGTATCTTTCAAAGGCGAGAACTGCGAGAGACCACGAGGTCACCAGCCCTGTGAGGAAAAGACATCTGCAGTTAGCGTTAGCCGGCATAGCTTAAATTTAATCATTCAATATGCTAATATTACAAAAGCTAAGTATAATAATCAGCCAAAAGCTACATTTTGCCAAAAAAGATGTCTTTGAATGGCAACCTTCACTCTCTGAATAAATCACTAACATCAAGCACATCACAGCAGCAGGAATAAATTATGTTCTTACAGCACCTGGAGGTAATTCTGTGCAAGAATAGTGAAAATAATGAGTAAAAAAAACGATATAAATATATAAAGATCCCAAAGTAACCAACAGGTAATTGAGGATGAAAGCTCCTGTATAGCTGAAGACTGTTGTGACTGAGGTGTGGATAGAAAGTCCTGTTAGCTGCTGGGTTCCTGAGAAGGGCTGGCTTTATGTAAAATGTTTAGACCTGCCCTCTGAGGAAAAGGGCCAGGTACTGTTCTTTATAAAAGTCAAACTAATTCCCTGTGACCGAACTGTGGTTTGAATATTTCACTGAGTGAGCCCTAGACCCACACCTTTCCCCACACCTCAGGGGTCTGCTCTGCCACTGTACAACCAGTTACATCACCTCAATTTTCAGCTGCTAATTTAAATGCTTTTGTTCAATTCTCTATTTTCAAACATGTTTGATTGGTAAAATGCATCACGCTGATCTGACTATGTTGCACCCTGGAAACGCAGTGGAAAGAAGCTGCTTACCTGCCACTGAGCCCATGGCTGCCTCCAACGCGCACAACGTGTAGCCGAGGAAATAGTAGCCTCTCAAACTGGCCACGAACACCTGACTGACTGAGAAGGTGACGAATATGAACCCCCCCAACGATATGTTTACCAGTATGTAATTCAGAGGCTGCCGAAGCTTCTTGTATTTCATTGTCACGAGGAGAACAAGGCCATTTAAGGGGAATCCGAAGAAGAGGACAAACCCCATGAACGCGGCTTGCAGGTAGAAAGCCCATTTCGGTGCAAGGTGGTACTGTGGCCCCTCAAACGGGTTCACTTTGGAGATGTTCTTGAACAGGTAGAAATCTCCCATCTTGACGCTGTACCTGTTCTGTCCTTTCCGCTCCTGAGTGAGAGAGCCCGTCTTTATAAAGTCCTCAGCTGCCAAGGGATGGCAAGGAGCAAATCTTCTTACGCACAAACTTGTGGATTAAGGTAAGGCTTTCCTTAAGATCTTTGCTTAAGATCCTTACGGTCTTCCTGACATGTAACCCCTCTTAGAAGGCTTATCCTTTTTAACAGCTCTTTATAAGCTGCTGGTTTTGAGGTGCGGAAGAACAGGGTTAGCGATTGTTTTCGGTAATCTTACATCATGCAATAATGGCAAAGCTTCTAAAACACTGGCAGCCATAATGACCACATATTTATTGTGCTTGATGATATGTATTATGGCTGCCAGTGTTTTAGAATGGTGGAGTTTATCGGAGTTTACATTTCCTGCTTAATCTTACCTGAATCCTGCGTTTTGCACTGTGTAGTTGATTCACCTGCAGTGATCAGGTCAGACAGGCAGGTCAGGTGTCCACCTGTAGTGATGCAGGACAATCACACAGCCCAACACAATCAGCAGCAGACCCAGTGGCTGCATGTGAGAGATTTTCTGTTGGCCACCCAGCCAATGATGCAGATAGTAGGGTGGTGCATTACTTCAGCACAGTAAAATGTCCAGTGCTTTATCAATCATTGACTTATCATGAAACAAATGTTATCAGCCGTAGCAGTAGATGTGTGGGTCCAAACCTTGGGATTAGAGTTGAACAGAACCTAGCGGCCTTGAAATGAGGGGTCATGTTTGAGAATCCAAGGTAGCACCTATAATTTATATCAACCTAAAGAAGATGAAATGCATGATGGGAATGCTGGACTCCCGATCTGAGACATTTGACACAGGTGGCAGGAGGATAACCTGCTGTGGGGAGAAGGGCATTACACCAGATGACTGCTGCGCTCAAATAAGGATAGTTATCCCACAGCCGGCACATTCTTTCACATGGTACAGTGCTGCTGACACAAGTGTGCACAAGGACAGCCAGTCTGTCTCGGGGTTTCATGGAAACTCTTGCTCTGAGTTAATGAATCCAGTGACTTATTTTCACAGATGATTTTTGAATGTTGAATGTTCTCTACAGTTCATTGTGTACGTGGCACAAGCAGAGCTAGCTCATGCCCAGCAGATTTCCATGTATTGTCACATATGACCCTGGAGGCTAAACTCCCACACTGACCCTCAGAGTGCATGACCTTTTCCAGAGCACAAGCCCTCAGGTAATGAGATGAGTGTAATCTGGAAATGACTTTTTAACTGATTTGTTTGACTGATCTCTTAAACCCTTGCAAACACCAGAATGTGAGGGATTACCTACAAGATACAGATTTAGTTTTTTTGAGCCGATGTGTGGATTCTTCTGTAGCGTTTGGTAACCTGAACGTTTACAAGTAAGTGTTAAACATGAAAATCTTTTCTGTATCGTCTCACTCTCTCCTCTTTTACACCAACCCACCTCTTTGCTCTTCAGTATTTCTCCTTGTTTTTTTAAACTAATTCATTCCCCTTATAACAAGCATTATGTCCTGAGCTGGTCTTTTGGATGTTCCGTTGGCAGTTGGGTGTGATTGGGTTCTGAGTTACATATTTGCTCACAAAACCTGTTGATCTTAAAAGTTTCACAACTGTAAAAGCCAAAAACCTGTGTAAAACTCAGCTATGTCAATACCCCTTTATTTGACATTCTAAGTGATGTTGAACACTGTGGTAGAGTACTTCCGTAAACATATCTGTGCAAATAATTCTTTGGAAATAAAATATATTTAACCATTTAACCTCTATTTATTATAGATTTATAATAGATAAGCTTGTTCATGTTCTATTTTTCTTATTTCAAATATTCAACAAATATAGCATTCAATATTTAATAATGTCTGTTTGGTTTTTATCTGGTACATTTTAAATGTTTATAAATATTTTTGATAGCATCTATTCCATATGACATTTTGAAAATACACTTTATAACCCAACAGTTATTATAATACATTATCAGTTTATTTGATTCAGCAGGTATTTAAACTGTACATCTTCTTCATTAAAATGCACTTTTCCAAATTCTTTCCATATACTTTCCATATAGCTCCAAAAAGGTCATGTTTGCTTGATTTTTATTTCATTTCTCTCATCTCTTTTTCGTAGCAGTATTATCTCAGGGCTGTGCTGCCTGTGAGGAGGTAATAAACATATGAAACATACACTCTTATGTTTCATTATGGTGGACTGATGGATGCATTTAAATGCATGTTAGAAGCTTCACTCATTTATGTATCAATGAAGGTATTTTAAATTCACCAATACTAAAATCTACAAGACATCACTGATCAACATGATACAGTGATGAAATATTAAGACCGAAGATTGAAATGAGCCTAAATAGCAATCCGTACATGAGCTGGGTAGCCAGCTAGGTTAGGCCACGTTTGGTGTTGCACTGGAATGAAAATGATATATTCAAACATTAGCTGTCTTAACAGTTAGAGGAACCTGCAGGTCTGGTCTATATGTAAAATAACTGTATGTCAGTAAGAATGGATCAGTGCATGTGTGTTTGTGCACGTCTCTCTGGATTCTGCAGTGCATGTGTGTTTGTGCACGTCTCTCTGGATTCTGCTTTTAAAGCATTTACCTTGTAAATGCCTGGAATAAATACAAAACTGGATGAGTCAGAACTTTCTTTAATTAAATAAAGAAAAAACAGAAGTCATTTTATTTGGCAACTAAGAGAAACGCTTGGAAATAGCTGCTCATCTTGAAGCTAGGGCCCTAAACATGAAAAATCCAGTCAGAAACCTGGGGTGTTTTAATAGATTCAGATCTTACTTTCATATGCCGTATTAGCTAAATCAACAAAGCAGCTTTTTACCATCTTAAGCCAGAATCAAAGGCATACTATCCCAGCAAGATCTGGAGAAAGTAGTTCATGCTTTTATCTCCAGTAGGCTAAATTACTGTAACAGTCTCCTAACCGGACATCCTAAAAAGACCATTAAACGGTTACAACTCATTCAAAATGCAGCTGCAAGAATTTTAACCTCAACTAGGAAAACAGAACACAAAGCCCCTGTTCTGAAATTTCAACACTGGCTTCTTGTCCAAAGCAGAATTGATTTTAAAGTGCTTCTTATCACATATACAGCACTAAATGGCTTAGGCCCTAAGTATATCTCTGAGCTGCTTACAAAATATAACCCTTGTCGATCACTTAGGTCTATGAGTACAGGGCTGGTAGTAAAACCTACACCGTGAACCAAACATGGGGAATTGGCATTTAGCTTTTACGCAACACAAATGGAAAAATCTCCCAGCAAACATCAGAAGTGCTCCCACCATTAACATTTTTAAATCTAGATTTAAAACATTTTTATTTTCTTGTGCCTATGATTAATTAGATTTTTGCACTTTATCTCTGTGGTTTATCATATCATAGCAATTTAAAAAATGATTTGTAATTTGTATTAAATTAATTCTATATGTTTTTATTGTAATTTAATTTATTATCAAATTAAATTTTATCTATTTTTACTTGCTATGTCATTTTTATTTTCTTATACTTCTTATCTCTTTCTATTTTATACGGTTCAATTTATTTACTATCTTAGTATAGCAATTTTACATTCATCTGTTTTAGCTAAATTTATACCTGTTTCAATCTTTATCTGTTTCTGTTTCTACTTATGACCGCATTGAATCTCGTCGCTTTGTGCCCCTGTATTCACTTTCATTTATTTGTGTTTTATATTTGTTTTTATTTTTTCTGTTTTTATTGTTCTCTCTGTTTTTACTTTTATCCCTTACTATGACAGATTTTGTTTTACTTTTTGCTCCTGATCTGAAGCACTTTGAATGGCCCCTGGGTTTGAATTGTGCTACATAAATAAACTTGCCTTGCCTTGCTATGCCTTGCTTTACCTAGTGATGCACATATTAGACACCTCACAATTGTTTAAAATGACAACAAATTATTTTCTGTATTTGTTTAGCAGATGGTAGATCAGAGTTAATTTGATTTTGGGGTCCTTCAAGAACAGAAGAATAAAAAAATAACTCTCAAAAGATCTGCATCCAACATGCTGTCTCAGGTGCACAAACAGACAAACATTTATACCTTGGGATGATTTATATGATATGGTTTATTAAAAATAAAGTAAAAAAAAATTAAATTATTTGAATTCTAATTAAAAATAACAATCCTACTTTCTACAGAGCACAAGATCAACACAAGTGTAATGGTTAAGATTTAATATTATTACAATGGCAAGTTCCTTCTGCAGAATTTACTTCTAAATAAATATTTAATTTAGTTTTGCTTATAAAAATGACATCCAAGCATTTGTACTCCTACCTTAGAATACCTTACTTTGTTAAACCAATGTATCCATTATTTCATAAAAATGGCTTTGCTGGCTATCCCGATTCAATGCGACCTTTTCTATGGATTGCTATACAATGTCTGTGTAAGATTGTTCGTGCGACGTGGTTATTATAGTCTCCGCGAATTTTGCAGGATTCTGTTGCTTTGCTGCCATCTATTGGTGATTATATGTAAGAACGTCTGAACACATGGCCAGTTTGTCTCGGGGTTTCATGGAAACTCTTGCTCTGAGTTAATCAATCCAGTGACTTATTTTCACTGATGATTTTTGAATGTTGAATGTTCTCTACAGTTCATTGTGTACGTGGCACAAGCAGAGCTAGCTCATGCCCAGCAGATTGCCATGTATTGTCACATATGACCCTGGAGGCTAAACTCCCACACTGACCCTCAGAGTGCATGACCTTTTCCAGAGCACAAGCCCTCAGGTAATGAGATGAGTGTAATCTGGAAATGACTTTTTAACTGATTTGTTTGACTGATCTCTTAAAACCTTGCAAACACCAGAATGTGAGGGATTACCTACAAGATACAGATTTAAAACAATTACAGTTTTTTTGCGCTGATGTGTGGATTCTTCTGTAGTGTTTGGTAACCTGAACGTTTACAAGTAAGTGTTAAACATGAAAATCTTTTCTGTATCGTCTCACTCTCTCCTCTGTCACACCAACCCACCTCTTCAAGTACATTTTTAATGTTTATAAATATTTTAAGACATCAATGATCAACATGACACAGTGATGAAATATTAAGACCGAAGATTGAAATGAGCCTAAATAGCAATCCGTACATGAGCTGGGTAGCCAGCTAGGTTAGGCCACATTTGGTGTTGCACTGCAATGAAAATTACATATTCAAACATTAGCTGTCTTAACAGTTAGAGGAACCTGCAGGTCTGGTCTTTATGTAAAATAACTGTATGTCAGTAAGAATGGATCAGTGCATGTGTGTTTGTGCACGTCTCTCTGGATTCTGCAGTGCATGTGTGTTTGTGCACGTCTCTCTGGATTCTGCAGTGCATGTGTGTTTGTGCACGTCTCTCTGGATTCTGCAGTGCATGTGTGTTTGTGCACGTCTCTCTGGATTCTGCAGTGCATGTGTGTTTGTGCACGTCTCTCTGGATTCTGCAGTGCATGTGTGTTTGTGCACGTCTCTCTGGATTCTGCTTTTACAGCTTTGGTAGTGGAGCATGTCCTCCTAAAGCAGAGATTAGTGATGTACATATTAGACTGAAAAAGTGTTCAACACCTCACAAGTGTTTAAAATAGAATCAATAATTTTCTGTATTTGTTTAGCAGATGGTAGATCAGAGTTAATTCGATTTAAAGAACCTTCAAGAATAGAAGAATTGAAAACATAACTCTCAAAGGATTTGCATCCAACATGCTGTCTCAGGTGCACAAACAGACAAACATTTTATACCTTGGGATGATTTAGATGATGTGGTTTATTAAAAATAAATTAAATAAAAATTAAAATAAAATAATTAAAACTAACAATTGTACTATTCACAGACCACAAGATAAATGCAGGTGTGATGTTTAGGATTGTATATTATTACAATGCCAACTTCCTTTGGGGAATTGACTTCTAAATAAACATTTAATTTAGTTTTGCTTTTAAAAATGACATCCAAGCATTTGTACTCTTGCCTTGAAATACCTTACTTTGTTAAATCAATTTATCCAGTGTTTCACAAAAATAGATTTGTTTGCTATCCAGATTCTATTCTTTTTTTATTGCTGTGCAGGGTCTGTGTAAGATTATTCGCGCTATGTGGGTATTGTCCTCTCCTCTAATTTCACAGGATTCTGATGCTTTGCTGCCATCTATTGGTGATTATGTGTAAAAGTCTGAACACACGGCCAGGAGAGCTTCACTCAAGAACATTCATACACAGCACAGGATTCCATTTCTCAGTGATTTTCGATTCATTTATCAGCACAAACAAAAAATATATGAATATTTTTCTTGCACTTTTAATCTTAAGAAACATTAAGCACTATTTCATACAGATCCATATAACCAAAAATGGAAGATATCTTTGTATTGCAATTCAGTTCTGCAATATGTGTTCATGTTCCTGGCTATGCTCATACCTCACACCCTCAGGTCAGTGCAGAGGCTCCTGATGTGAGTCAGTCTCAGCTCTGAAACCTGGCATTAGCTCGTCAGAGGGAATGTTGACCTGCTGCTCACACGCACCGCTCAGCTCTCACTGAGACCCTGATGGTTATTTCCTTCCTTTCCTACACCAGCACAGCTGCAACGTGCTGTCAGTCACTGAAAACCCACATTAAAGATACCTTTCATTTGCTTGTTAGGCGGCAGAATCTGAACAACTTTGCTCTAAATGTCAATTGTGTTACTGTCTGTTCTGTTATTTGTGATGATCCTTATTATTTGCTGTTGGTGTTGTTTGCCATATTAGCATTGGACATCATTCTTGGTCAAATGAATATCTGTGAGTGTGGGATAATGTCTGATGGGCCATTATATCATTCGCCATTTCCTGCCTCAGTGATTCCTCTGTTATTGGGAATGTGCAGTCTGCCCATGCCAGCTACACGAGTGTGCACAGAATAGTTGCTGCACTCAGCTACTGAGTCAGAAAGTGGTAATATGTATTGGTGAGCTGCATACATTTCCCAGGATGCACCCATTGGTGAGCTGCATACATTTCCCAGGATGCACCCATTGGTGAGCTGCATACATTTCCCAGGATGCACATTCCAGTCTGAATTCTCCTGAACTGAAGGATGATGGTATAGGAATAGGAAGCACTCACAGATTCATTTGGGAATTCGTTTTTGTTGATGTTTGCCTTCAAATTTCAAGGCATCCATTGATGTTCAGCAAGCTATATTAACAGTAGATGTTCTTATAAATATGATTATATGGAATGAAACATTTGTAATTCCTTATGAAAATCACAACTAGATTCAGCATGTACACAAATAAACATGTTTTGTGCAAGAATCCATGAGTATATATGCATGCCAACTTACAAAATCATATTAGATCCCTGAAGGCATCAAACATTCTGGGCCATGATTGGTCTCTCCATGCAATTTAGCTGAGAGTCTCTCAAGAATAATTATCAGACTAAGATGCCCTGAGACACAGAGGAAGAGGCAGCACAAAAGGCAGAGATGAAGAAAGTAGGAGTGGCAGATCAGCTGTGGATACTTTTTTTTACCAGAACCAAATATGTTCAATTTTGGAATGAAGAGGAAATAAGAGATGAAATACATTTAATTCCAATACAAATATAAACAACTGTGTCCTGTGAACAAGGTGGTGATAGACAGATTACACACAACAAATTATGCAGTGTATCACAGAGAGGAGACATTTAGGATGTATTTAGGAGTATTTGTGTTTCATTCCCCAAGAGAAACTCCCAGTGGTTATTTGCAGACAGTAAATGTAATTACAATTTGTTAACTGAGGGAGTTCCTTTGCAAAGAAACAAAACCTCTGAATGCTTTACTTGTTGTAGTTACAAACACCTCCTCTCTTTGTTCTGTAATCAGCAGTATTTAAAGTGGCTAGGCATGATTTTATCAAGTGAACAAGGGGACTTACCTATTGATGATAATCAAAGCATTCAATCTACATTGTAAGTACATGGTTAACTATCACAGATAGCAAGGCAATTAAATAAATATAAATGCCTATTGTACAGTATTATTCTGCATATACAGGCAAAACACAAACAATACACCTGTCCTGGGTACAGATAGCATAGAGGTAGTGAAAATACTGAAAACATCAATCTGGGATTGCCTAACAGAGTGTTGAGTCTCAGCATGTGGTCAGTAAAGCTTGTGTGCACCACAGTCTGACTCCCAGGCTCAGCAGATCTGCAGAAGTATGACACCACTATTCCACAAGAAAATCAATCAACGCACGCTTAGCTGATAGAAGTGGAAAACACTGTTTCAGGCACCATTCCACAATATGAAATAAACACTGGATTCTTTTCAGACCTGGTGACAGAGAAGGCTGTGCTGCATGGATAATGCCAGTCTCATGCTCCATAGACCCTTCAGAAACTGCTCCTGGTTTGTGGACGGGGCAGGAGACACGCCACCCCGCTGCTGCAGATACATGCTATAGCACTGACCATTCACACTTCATGTGCAGGTGAGCGTACTCAAATCTTGCCGGGAGAACAAAAGGAGAACAGGAGAACAGGAGAACAAAAACCATTGCAGAACCATTAGAACCCTATGCTGTTGCAGCAATGTCCTGCTTATGGAATAACAGTGACACTGATGAAAAAGTAATATATTTTAATATTCAATACTGATATTTATGTTTTACTATAAAGTTGATTTCATTCAAATTAAATACCATTTATTGTGTTCTTGCTCAGAGTATATATAGATAAATATATGTATGTGTGCATGTGTGTGGTTTTTGGTTTTGCAATCCCAAGAAAAATTAAAAATTAAATTGAAAAACCATTGTTCTGAGTCCCTTTCAGTCAAGGAAAAGATTACAACTGTAATGAAGAATAGAGGTTGTCGATAAAATTTATATTGTAGTAATTCTGGTTTTGCATTTACTTGTGTCCATTTGATATAGCTTGTAATGAACTTTTTATTAATGAACACAAATTGAGCCATTTTTATGGCAGGCAAAATACTGAATTTTGGATACAGCAGTATAATGTTTTACAGAACGAGGAAGCTCTCCATCTTTATGCTTTATAAAGTAGAGAAACTATAGTGCTCCGTTCTGTAACGCTCCATGCAAACACACACTTCTTCCATACCAAATGCTCAGTGCCAAATGGCGTGCATCCTCGGAGAAGAGTCCCCTGGTTTATATGTGCTGTGATTATGGTTCCTGTTTGTTGATTTCCAGACGGGGGCGTTTACCCTGAACACGCGGGGAAGCCAGTGTTTGTGTGAAGATGGCGGTTAGAGTGCTGGCTACAACGCCCGAATAAATAATATCAAGGCAATCCTTCATCTCCTCGGAACAGATAAGATATCTGCACTTAATTCTTTTTCTCTACCCTGCAACAGAGTTTGGCGGCATGGAGGGTGGTAAACCATCGCTTGCGCTAGTCTACCAGGCCGTGCAAGCTCTTTATCACGACCCGGACCCCGCCGGAAAAGAGCGAGCGTCTGTGTGGCTCGGGGAACTGCAGAGATCGGTAAGCACAGAGTGAGAAACACCGAGGATTTGGATGGGCCTATCAGGAAGCGATCGGTCGTATCCATAGTGCTCGATGTATCTGGCTTGCTAGCCGGTCACCCAACTCCCTGCATTTAACTAGGCATTGTGCAGTTATGGAGCCTGTTGTTTATAATTCAGTTAAATGAGCAACATTTGTGTATAATGTGTGTGTGTTCGCCAACTACCGAGAATACATCACCCTTTGCGCAAATTTGTATTGTGAGATTGGCAAATGGGGAACCTGGAGGAATTCTTTGGGGATTTAGCTTGCTAGCTATGTTGGAGCACACTGTTCCCTGAAAAGCTCCATGACTAGCCACTAAGCCTGCTAGGTTAATTTAACTGAGCTATTTCTGCGTTAAGTTATCCAGACATTAACTGTAGAAAATGCCCAATGCCTGTATCATAGGCAAATATTAATACGAGGCCAGCTAGTTGACCACACAGACTCACCATCTCGATAATTAATTTTGCGTTGGCTTTGGAACAATCAATGCCGACAATGTTATAAGCGCTAACATTAGCTAGTTAGCCTGCGAGTTGTGATATCCGGATTTTTGAGCAATGTGACACGCTACTAGGTAGCTACTGTGATCCTTCACAATTGCTTTTTTTGCCTGCTGTTTTTGATAATGTTGCCTGGAGAGTTTTTGCTGCCGTCTCTGGGTTCGTTTAAGCCGTACCTGGGGAATATTTTGATTGTTACGTATGTATTTGTTTGCTAGTTGCACCTACAGTCTCGCCTTCGGACGACACGGAGTGCATGACCCTAGCTAGCCAGCAGGCGAAATCGAGCTGAAGAATAATCTCACGTTAGTCAGCTTGGTGTCGTTTCATACATTCTGCATTTGTACCTTTGAAGATTTTTTTGTTTTGTTTTTGGTGCGGTATAAATGATTATGTGCATCTTGTATTACGAATGCAAGTTAATTTAGTGCTAGCGAACTTACCAAACCAAACGTCGCCTTCCATGTTTCATATAGTAATTTTGTTCCAGTACGTTTGGAAACATTCATGCGCACAGTATTAAAATAGATCTGTTTAGTTACAGTTTGCATGTCACATCTGTTTGCAGTGTAAGCTCTGTTGTTTTGTCAATGGCAAAGCATGAAAGTGTTACTTTCCTGCGTAAGAATGAAAGATAAGCCACTGGATGATTCTCTTGCTAACCATGGCTTGGCTAAAGTAACTCCCATGCAGTTTTGGCCGATATTTCTGGGCACAGTTTTGCTTCGTAGTAATGCTACGTGTAATTATTAATGCTAAATCAACCATTACATGTTTAACTCCGAGCGATTTATCTATACATCTGCTCATGTAGGAAGTAATGGTCTAGCCTTGTGCAGTCTCCTGATTAAACTGTCTGCCTAAGTTTGGTTAAATGCACCGCACCATTTCCGTTCAGAGCTGACAGTGTTGAGTGCAGCCCTATGATTGTAAGGGCCCGTATCGCGTCGATCATCGGGCGTGTTGCGATACTGTCATAAGACTTTCATTCACAAGAGGAGGAGCCAGGCATCTGTGTTTTTCCTGCTCTGTAAGGTGTGTGCTTCTCAGTGGACACTTATCACTTACCTGCAGTCCTGTCATGAAGGAATAATTGATAGGTCAGGAGTTGAAGTCATTGTGTTAATCAGTGATAAAGTATCAGAGCCATGACTGGGATTGTCACGATTTTAAGGTGGTGAATCAGAGATTGGTGGTGGATTACTGGAAGACCTTGAGTGAAGTGTATGTGGGATGTGTGTTCTGTTCAGTCCTTGCAAATGCTGTCAGGTGCAGGGTGAGGCATGTGTCCACTTTGTTCTTCACTAACGCAGCAATGGTTGCGCCATCAGCCATATTTCAATTGTTTTTAATGATGTCTTAAAGTTTAAATAAACTCACAACACTTGAAGGAGCTTAGTGTCATCAGAACATCCCAGACATGAACACACAGGTGGGAGTAATTCTGAAATGGCTGTAACTTTGAAAGTGAAAAGTAAAACCCATTTTTAAAATTTGATGCCCTTATGTAGGGACATGCTATACTTAATGTAGTCTGTGTTTAAATAAGCTGCTCTGATTGTGTTGATCTAATCCGGAGTTTAAATGAATGATCAAACCAGCCCTAAACGAGATCCCATCAGGCCTTCGTATTTTCTGACATCTTGCAGAATGATCAATGGAGAATGTTCGTTAGCACACATTAGTGATGATAACCACATTGATAGGGTGCAGTCGCACATGGTTTTTCCAACTCTCATATACTGTGAGGTTGGCCAGTCAGTCCATATCTTAGTTTCTGCTGCACTTCTTGTTGTTTGCTTTGACTAGACATTTTTATTCTTGCAGTCTTCATAAGATAAATACTGTTAAATTTACAGATTTTTAAAATGTAATTATTTGCCCTGTCATGGCCCCGTCATGGCCTCCTCAGTGAGTGGCTGAGTGAATGAGCCCGTTAGGCTGATGCCTCTGAGCCCGGGCTGGGGTCGCAAACGGCCGGGCCGCGGTCTGGCAGAGGATGATGGTAAATCACGTCCTGCTCCCTCTCGCATTTCTGCAGCGTTGGAAAGTGCCTCTCTGGCCATAGTGTGGAGTGTGAAAGGTCACATAGCCCTGTCTCCTGAGCCGTGCTGCCAGTAGCTAATGTTAATCAGAGACACAACTGCATTTCACTGGTGAAACAGCTGAAGGGGGAGGAGGCAGAATGAGACTGAAGATAGCCTGAGAGAGACAGAGGGGTTTAGAGAGACACACAGGATAAGTGTGCAATTGCTGGTGAAAAAGAGCACGAGACGGGACTCATCTCTCAGTGTGGAGGACAGTGGGCAAACATGTTCATTGTGAAAAGCATGAGAGGGCAAAAGTATGAAGTTCCAAAAATAAAGCACCTTACACGGCTCAGGTGTGGTTAATATTTGTTGCATGTTTAAATTGGTTACAAAAGAACAGTTGTATTTTTGGATGATACAGGCTAATGCAAGGAAGGCAGACATTTAAAACCGGGCCCAGCTAAACAGAGCATGATGCAAACTGAAATAAAAGCCGCTTTCAACAGAATGCTCAGAATGAGAAGCACTCAGCCTTCAGTGGAATGGAGAAATACATTTGCAATGACATTTAGCCAGCTAATGAGGTAGTGCTAGCCCAGCAAAATATGACTTAACAAGCCAATTGTGAGCCAGGCAAGAAGGGCTTATTAAAATGGCATATTTTGATGCTGCTCTTACCAGCGTTTGGTCGGATAGTGTGCTAAAACACTGTGCATGTATTGGTAAATATTGACATATAGAATAATATAGTGTATTGGTAGGAAACTAATTATGCGCTGTTGAGCTCATTGGGGTGTTGGGCCTGTCACCTATTCCTCTCCGGGGACTGATATATTTCTTTAACTAATCTTGATAACTTCCATTTGGACAGTCTTATAATAAAAGCCAGGGATGGTCCCCTGTGTGTTTCATTGAAGCAGCTGTGCATTCTCGGTTGTGTTGCACTGGCTTTCAGCAAGTGATAAGAATGTACCATGCTAACAGTGAGGCGTGCGGAGGGGAAGTTCAGCGGGCCCAAACAGGGTGTTACGCGCTCGCAGGGTCCCCAGGAAATCAATAATAGCACAGTAACAGTCACTGTGTCTCCAGCCCTGATACCACACGGGCACAGCTCTTCCATAAGGTGATAATTACATAATATTTTCACATTGTGCTCTTGTGATGTAGTACACAGACCTGTTACATTTTTACTGTAAGGATCCGGAATGTTTCATTGAGTGGAGGAGGTCACATGACTGTGTCGTGCATTGTGCAGTCACAGATGAACATGTTGGCTCAGTATATGGCAGCTCAGTGCTTATTCCCCTCTGTAGATGTACGCCTGGGAGATTTCAGACCAGCTCCTCCAGCTCAAACAGGATGTGGAGTCCTGCTACTTCGCTGCCCAGACCATGAAGATGAAGATCCAGACCTCATTCTACGAGCTTCCTGCTGACACCCACATGTCTCTACGGGACTCACTGCTGGCTCACATTGAGAATCTCAAAGACCTCTCCCCCATCATCGTTACACAGGTAATGGCTGGGGTGGGGCAGCCCTTTGTCTCAATTCAAATACCTGGATGCTTTTACACATTCTTAGTCAACCTGTTGAATCACAAAAATGCCAAACCTGTTTTTGTTGTTAGCTGTGAGCTAGCCAAAGTCTGTGATGCTAATTATGCACATGTAGCTAATTTCGTGCAGTTTTGGTCTGACATGGCACGAGCATTTGAGAGGCTGACGTTTGTAAGTGCTGTGAGATGGAAGGTAACTGTGACGCTCCGTTCTCCCCAGCTCGCGCTTGCTATAGCAGACCTCGCCCTGCAGATGGCATCCTGGAAGGGCTGTGTGCACACTCATTGAGAAGTAAGTTCCTATTCACCTACTGGGTTACATTTTTTTAAATAATATTCATCCTTCTAAAATGTTTAATTTAATTATGGAATGAAACATTACCATGATGTTAAATTGGCCACAGTGCAAGGAAATGGCCTTATTCTGCTCTTTCTGGGGTGTAAAGCAACCCTGCAGATTTTGAGATCCCACACTGCAGACATAACTTAAAAGCACCTGGAAGGCACTGACTGTCCTTGTTTAGAAATATCAGTAAGTCTGAGACCACTGCGGTACATTTGTGCTCTCTCCTACATAAGCAAATTCCATCATCTTTTTAGTTGGACATTAGTGCTACATTTAGTGGTACCTTTTAGAAGTTTTTTTCTGTAAAACTCTGTGTAGAAACCAAGGCACAGTATGTACTGTAAAAATGAAATGGAAGTGAATGTCTCAGGTACAGCGCTGAGGTGTCGTCCATGATGTTCCTGATCGAGATCCTCACCGTGCTGCCAGAGGAGGTCCACAGCCGCTCCCTGCGGATCGGGGCCAACCGCCGCACCGAGATCATCGAGGACCTGGCCTACTACTCCAGCACGGTCGTCACTCTGCTGGTGAGACCTGCCTCCTCCGTCAGGTTAACCCAGTTACAGAACCCACTGCTCTATTTCTGAGCGGGGTGCCCCACCCCCAGCCCCCTGCCTGTGTGTCGCTCTAATTAGAGCAACCCACTCCCCAAGACGAATAATTAATGGAGCAAAAATGTCCCCAGCAACTTTCATCTACATTTTCAGAAATTGTGTTCCTCTGTTCTGGTGGGTAGTGTCTTTGTACTGGGGGCATGAGGATAAAGAAATGGCTGCATTTTACCGCTGCAGCCCTTCATGTATCAGGAATTCTTTCTTTATTTATGTTTATTCTTAAGCATTAATCTGCACCGTATGAAAGACTAGTCTAAATGTGGTTGTTAAACTCCAGTGGTATGTTAAGCAGTATACTGGTCCTTGGGGGCCATCACTCCTGGCCTGTGGTTAACTGCTGTTCACGTTATCATTGCCCTAATTGAATGCTTTTGCCCCCCCATCATTCCCAGTGCAGTGTTTTTAAAGAGGTCTAAACACCCTGCAGGACTGCAGAGCAGAACAGCCTAATTTTACAGCTCCTGATAAAACATATTCATCTCTCACCGGTAGTCTGAGTCTTGTCATGGATGAGCAGAGTTTGCATCGTGGGGTTTAAGTGTGAGCGCTCTGTGTGACCTCCTGAGAGCAGGGGCTGATGGGATTGGAACAGAAGCCAGTTATGTGGGTAACAATTATGATTAACAAACTGGACCTGGAACCAGTTTTACAGGGCAGCAGGTGGACCAGCTTGCATCTGTAAAGTAACCTGCATGCATTCGGCAGATGCGAGCACAGGGATGGTGGGTTAAGTTTTTTCCTGAACACCTGTTTCTCCTGCAGATGTCCTGTGTGGAGAAGACGGGCAGCAATGAGAAGGTGCTGATCAAAGTGTTTCGCTGCCTGGGCAGCTGGTTCAACCTGGGCGTGCTGGACAGCAACTTCATGGCCAACAACCAGCTGCTCATGGTCCTCTTCCAAGTGCTGGTGAGTCTTATTTAGCTCCTGAATCACACACTTTCTGTCAAAATCTTTCAGCTTCTGATGTGTGCTTTTCATAAGGATTCATTTGTTGTAAACTGTTAAAAAGCTTTTTTAAAAGTCTCAGCTCACATAAAGAAATAAAATGAAAAAAGACTAAAATTGAAAATAAGTAGCAGGCAATAAATTGGGTTCCCTCTGACCCGCTCCCCCAGCAAAGGGACGAGACGTCCACCAACCTGCATGAGGCGGCGTCGACTGCGTGTGTTCGGCGCTGTATGCCATCGAGAATGTGGACACCAACATGCCCTTAGCCATGCAGCTCTTCCAGGGTGTGCTGACGCTGGAGACCGCATACCACATGGCAGTGGCCCGCGAGGACCTGGACAAGTAAGTCACACCCCTGTGCTGGGCAGTGTGGAGGAGGTGCCTGTTACGGCCAAAATACGCACACTTTCACTGACATGCCAGTCATGAAGAATCACTGCCAATCTATAGGATGTGATTTATATCTAGAACTCAAGAGGTTTAAAACATAGTGGACAATGATCCATATGGATGACAATGCCATATTTTCATACTTACAAGAACTGGTCTTCTTTATGGCTCCGTAGTGTGATGCAGGGTCTCTCGGTGTGACGCTGGGATCTCTCAGTGTGACCCTGGGGTCTCTCGGTGTGACCCTGGGATCTCTCAGTGTGACGCTGGGTCTCTCGGTGTGACCCTGGGGTCTCTCGGTGTGACCCTGGGATCTCTCGGTGTGACCCTGGGATCTCTCAGTGTGATGCTGGGGTCTCTCGGTGTGACGCTGGGATCTCTCAGTTTGACGCTGGGGTCTCTCGGTGTGACCCTGGGATCTCTCAGTGTGATGCAGGGTCTCTCGGTGTGACCCTGGGATCTCTCAGTTTGACGCTGGGGTCTCTCGGTGTGACCCTGGGATCTCTCAGTGTGATGCAGGGTCTCTCGGTGTGACCCTGGGATCTCTCAGTGTGACGCTGGGTCTCTCGGTGTGACCCTGGGGTCTCTCAGTGTGATGCAGGGTCTCTCGGTGTGACGCTGGGATCTCTCAGTGTGACACTGGGGTCTCTCGGTGTGACCCTGGGATCTCTCAGTGTGATGCTGGGGTCTCTCGGTGTGACCCTGGGATCTCTCAGTGTGATGCTGGGGTCTCTGACCCTGGGATCTCTCGGTGTGATGCTGGGGTCTCTCGGTGTGACCCTGGGATCTCTCAGTGTGATGCTGGGGTCTCTCGGTGTGACCCTGGGATCTCTCGGTGTGATGCTGGGGTCTCTCGGTGTGACCCTGGGATCTCTCAGTGTGATGCTGGGGTCTCTCGGTGTGATGCTGGGGTCTCTCGGTGTGATGCTGGGGTCTCTCGGTGTGACCCTGGGATCTCTCAGTGTGATGCTGGGGTCTCTCGGTGTGACGCTGGGCCCCCACATCAGTGCATCCGGGCGAGTTGCTGCTCTCCTCACAGCCCCTCCATCTCCCCCCAGGGTGCTGAATTACTGCAGGATCTTCACGGAGCTGTGCGAGACGTTCCTGGAGACGATCGTGCGGAACCCGGGCCAGGGCATGGGGGACCTGCGGACCCTGGAGCTGCTGCTCATCTGTGCGGGGCACCCCCAGTACGAGGTGAGACACCGTGGCCAATCAGAGAGCTGCTAATGACTGAGAAGCCAATCACAAAGCTGCGAATGACTGAGCGACCAATCACAGAGCTGCCAGTCACAGGGCAGCCAGTCACAGAGCAGCACTGCTGAAACGCCACCCACTGAGCTTGTGTTTTTGCTGAGATTTTCCCTCTGCTCCTCCTACCTGCAGGTGGTAGAGATCTCCTTTAACTTCTGGTACCGGCTGGGGGAGCACCTGTACAAGACCAATGACCAGCGGCTGCACGGCATCTTCAGACCCTACATACAGAGACTCCTGCACGGGCTGGCCCGGCACTGCCAGCTGGACCCCGATCACGTAAGCCCCGCCCCCCGGCCTCTGCCACACCTTAGTCTGTTCTTCTGTTTGATAGTGACTGGCCAATCAGAGCTCAGTAAATGTGAAGCTGTGCAGGAGGATTGTGTAAATGAATCTGAGCCATCCTGAGGTTCCGCTCTGTAATGACATCAGCTCGGTGATCATTGTGGAATAGTATTGCTCTGTTATCTGTGGATTTTGTCTCATGCATTTCCTTTGAGTGTGGCCAGGAAAGTACATTGTGTTTGTGGTTTAGAGCACTTAATAGTGAAATGTGTGCTTTGCAGGAAGGAGTACCAGAGGACACAGATGATTTTGGGGAGTTTCGGATGAGGGTGTCTGACCTGGTGAAGGATGTGATTTTCCTGGTGGGATCTATGGAGTGCTTCTCTCAGGTACTGGAGCTCTTCTGTGATATCTCTCTGCCCTGAGACAGGAAGCCATCTCTGCTCCCTGTGATATCTCTCTGCCCCGAGACAGGAAGTCATCTCTGCTCCCTGTGATATCTCTCTGCCCCGAGACAGGAAGCCATCTCTGCTCCCTGTGATATCTCTCTGCTCCGAGACAGGAAGCCATCTCTGCTCCCTGTGATATCTCTCTGCCCCGAGACAGGAAGTCATCTCTGCTCCCTGTGATATCTCTCTGCCCCGAGACAGGAAGTCATCTCTGCTCCCTGTGATATCTCTCTGCCCCGAGACAGGAAGTCATCTCTGCTCCCTGTGATATCACTCTGCCCCGAGACAGGAAGTCACCTCTGCTCCCTATGATATCTCTCTGCCCCGAGACAGGAAGTCATCTCTGCTCCCTGTGATATCACTCTGCCCTGAGACAGGAAGTCATCTCTGCTCCCTGTGATATCTCTCTGCCCCGAGACAGGAAGCCATCTCTGCTCCCTGTGATATCTCTCTGCCCCGAGACAGGAAGTCATCTCTGCTCCCTGTGATATCTCTCTGCCCCGAGACAGGAAGTGCTCCCTGTGATATCACTCTGCCCCGAGACAGGAAGTCACCTCTGCTCCCTATGATATCTCTCTGCCCCGAGACAGGAAGTCATCTCTGCTCCCTGTGATATCACTCTGCCCTGAGACAGGAAGTCATCTCTGCTCCCTGTGATATCTCTCTGCCCCGAGACAGGAAGTCATCTCTGCTCCCTGTGATATCACTCTGCCCTGAGACAGGAAGTCATCTCTGCTTTCTGTGATATCTCTCTGCCCCGAGACAGGAAGTCCTCTCAGCACCCTGTGATATCTCTCTGCCCCGAGACAGGAAGTCCTCTCTGCTCCCTGTGATATCTCTCTGCTCCGAGACAGGATGCCATCTCTGCTCCCTGTGATATCTCTCTGCCCCGAGACAGGAAGTCATCTCTGCTCCCTGTGATATCTCTCTGCCCCGAGACAGGAAGTCATCTCTGCTCCCTGTGATATCACTCTGCCCCGAGACAGGAAGTCACCTCTGCTCCCTATGATATCTCTCTGCCCCGAGACAGGAAGTCATCTCTGCTCCCTGTGATATCACTCTGCCCCGAGACAGGAAGTCACCTCTGCTCCCTATGATATCTCTCTGCCCCGAGACAGGAAGTCCTCTCAGCACCCTGTGATATCTCTCTGCCCCGAGACAGGAAGTCCTCTCTGCTCCCTGTGATATCTCTCTGCCCCGAGACAGGAAGTGCTCCCTGTAATGTCTATCTGCCTGAGACAGGAAGTGAGCTTGTCACCCTGTGATGTGTCTCTGCCTGGGCTGTTTTTACATGGTGTAACACTGTGCCCCGTTCTCCTGCAGCTGTACTCCACTCTAAAGGAGGGTAATCCACCCTGGGAGGTGACCGAAGCTGTACTCTTCATCATGGCCTCCATCGCCAAGAGTGTAGATCCGTGAGTATAAACACTCATTCCTCTTATTGACTCGGGGCAGACTGAACCGCCCTCAGCGCTCCCTATGTGCTATGCTGCGCAGTGCTTGCTTGCTGACGTTTTAAGCAGATGATGTGGATGCCTGCTTAGAACAGGCAAAGTCTCTCCTGCAGTGAAGTTGAGCTGATAGAGAAATGATGACTGAATATAATGTCCTCATACACTCATGGGTCATGGAGCATCATTATTGTTAAACCACAGGATGCGATGTGTAGCCGAAAAACGTCAGGATGAGCAGTGTGGGCCTTATGGTAGTCACTGTGTCTGTGTGTAACGTGCTAACGTGCTAACGTCCCACTGACAGGGAGAATAACCCCACGCTGACGGAGGTGCTGGAGCAGATCGTCATGCTGCCCCAGACGGTCCACGTCGCCGTGCGCTACACCAGCATCGAGCTCGTCGGGGAGATGAGCGAAGTGGTGGACCGCAACCCCCGCTTCTTAGGTGAGTGTTTCTGTTTTTGCTCACAGTCGGCCGAGGATGCCGCCCACAAATAACACTGAATATTGTGTTGTGAGAATAAATTAAGGTTTGCAACATTAAATACAGGAAATTAATAGCTCAGGAAATCAATCTACACCTCTGTTTTCTTTGTCCTTTATCTCAGTGCTTATTTGTGAGCATGCTCACTGAGCACATGGGATCTCTGATCTCATTGGCTGGAGGAAGTAACCATGTAATGGTCGCTAACACAACCTAGCACAAACTGTGAGCTGCTCAGGCAATGATGTAACTCAGTTGTCATACTCCTGTCCTGTCTCTCTGGGGCTATACGTACCTCCTCTGGCGTGTTTTTGCACTCAGGTCTGATCTATGCACTTGCCCCGAGGATAAGAGCCTTTGCTAAATGCCTGTAATGGACTGTAAGGCGCTGAGCCCTTTGAGAGAAGAGCAGAGCAGTTTACTGATGCATCAGACTCTTCAGGTCTTTATGACGTGTCCCTGCTGTACTGACAAAGCCCGGTGTGTGTGTGTGTGTGTGTGTGTGTGTGTGTGTGTGTGTGTGTGTGTGTGTGTGTGTGTGTGTGTGTGTGTGTGTGTGTGTGTGTGTGTGTGTGTGTGTGTGTGTGTGTGTGTGTGTGTGTGCTTCCTGCAGACCCTGTGCTGAATTACCTGATGAAGGGCCTCAGGGAGAAGCCCCTGGCCTCCGCTGCTGCTAAGGCCATCCACAACATCTGCTCAGTGTGCCGAGACCACATGGCCCAGCACTTCCAGGGCCTGCTGGACATCGCCCGCGCGCTCGACTCTTTCGCCCTGTCCAGCGAGGCCGCGGTCGGGCTGCTCAAAGGTACTGCCCACCTGGGTCCATTCAGAACACATCCAATAACTGGTATCACTCAGCCTGGATGTTCAGAAATACACTACCAAACTACCAAATGCCTGCCAGCAGCACACCTGGGTGATGCAGGGCAGCCATTTTGTTCTGGAGCTCTTATCACACATGAGCTGCGGGTGGGGAGGGAGGGGGCCACTGAGCCCGCTACAGCGGGGACAGCAGGAGCTCTGAGTCTCAGGTGTGTTTCAGTGTCATTGATGCAGATGTTTTTTTTATCTTGTCCTTCAGGTACTGCGTTAGTCTTGGCCCGCCTGCCGCTGGAGAAAATCACTGAATGTCTGAGTGACCTGTGTGCAGTGCAGGTTATCGCCCTTAAGAAGGTCAGTGTTGCCGACCAGCTCCATCATGTGACCCCCATGATGGTTTGTGATTCTCCTGAAACTGATATGCGATTGGCTGGAGACTGAATTTCCTCTTTCCTGTTTGTCTGTCCTCAGCTTCTCTCCCAGGAGGCCAGCAATGGTAAATCTTCAGACCCCACTGTTTGGCTGGATAGGCTAGCCGTCATCTTCAGGTAAACCGCACGCTTCGATAGTCATGGTGTTATTCGTGCTTTGTGCACTTGGACACACTTGGGAGGTGGTGTAGTGGGGTGGCAGGTGCACGCTGTGTCATTGCTTGTGCAGATGTTCAGTCTGTTGTTTCGTCTCTTTGTACAGACACACAAACCCCATAGTAGAGAACGGACAGACACATCCCTGTCAGAAGGTGATTCAGGAGGTGAGCTGCGATCTTTTCTCTCGTTCCTGCACGCTCCGGGCTCGCAGGTGGTGATATTGTAAGGGCTGTGTTTGTGCAGGTCTGGCCTGTGTTGTGATGTTGTGAGTTGTTTGTGCAGATGTGGCCAGTGTTGTGATGTTGTGAGTTGTTTCAGCAGATCTGGCCTGTGTTGTGATGTTGTGAGTTGTCTCAGCAGATCTGGCCTGTGTTGTGATGTTGTGAGTTGTCTCAGCAGATCTGGCCTGTGTTGTGATGTTGTGAGTTGTCTCAGCAGATCTGGCCTGTGTTGTGATGTTGTGAGTTGTTTCCGCAGATGTGGCCTGTGTTGTGATATTGTGAGTTGTTTCCGCAGATGTGGCCTGTGTTGTGATGTTGTGAGTTGTTTCAGCAGATGTGGCCTGTGTTGTGATGTTGTGAGTTGTTTCAGCAGATCTGGCCTGTGTTGTGATGTTGTGAGTTGTTTCAGCAGATTTGCCCTGTGTTTTGATGTTGTGAGTTGTTTCAGCAGATCTGGCCTGTGTTGTGATGTTGTGAGTTGTTTCAGCAGATCTGGCCTGTGTTGTGATGTTGTGAGTTGTTTCAGCAGATCTGGCCTGTGTTGTCGGAGACGCTGAATAAGCACCAGGCTGATAATCGCATTGTGGAGCGCTGCTGCCGCTGTCTGCGCTTCGCCGTGCGCTGCGTGGGGAAGGGCTCCGCCTCACTACTGCAGCCGCTGGTCACACAAGTGAGTATGCATGTGTGTGTGTGTCTCTGTGTGCGTGTGTGTGTGTGTGTGTGTGTGTGCGTCCGTGTGTGAGTGTGCGTGTGTGTGCGTCTGTGCATGTGTGAGTGTGTGTGCGTGTCTGTCTGTGTATGTGTGTGAGTATGCACGTGTGTGTGTGTGTGTGTGTGTGTGTGTGTGTGTGTGTGTGTGTGTGTGCATGCATGTGTCTGTCTGTGTGCATGTACGTGAGTATGCGCATCTCTGTGTGTGTGTGTGTGTGTGTGTGTGTGTGTGTGTGTGCATATGTGTGTCTGTGCGTGTCTGTCTGTGTGCGTGTACGTGTGAGATTGTGCGTGTCTGTCTGTGTGCGTGTACGTGCGTGAACGTGCGTGATTGTGCGTGCATGTGTGTGTCTGCGTGCGTGTCTGTCTGTGTGCGTGTACGTGTGCGATTGTGCGTGCGTGTGTGTGTGTCTGTGTGCGTGTACGTGTGTGATTGTGCGTGCGTGCGTGCGTGTTTGTCTACGTGTCTGTCTGTGTGCGTGTACGTGCGTGATTGTGTGTGTGTGTGTCTGTGTGCGTGTCTGTGTGCGTGTCTGTCTGTGTGCGTGTTCGTGTGTGATTGTGTGCGCGTGTGTGTGTGTGTGTTTATATGTATGAGGGTACGAGAGTGTCTGTGAATGTGCTGGCCTCAGATGTGGGGTATGTGGCTGCTGGCTCGGGATGACTCTGACATCGCTGTTCTCTCCCTGTCAGATGGTGGCGGTGTATCAGGTGTACCCACACTCCTGCTTCCTGTACCTGGGCAGTATCCTGGTGGATGAGTACGGTATGGAGGAGGGCTGCCGACAGGGCCTGCTGGACATGTTACAGGTAAGAGCTGTACTTCTGCAGTGTGTGCTCTGATGTGATTGCACGGCGGGTGTGATGTGGTGATGTGACAGGTTGCCGGGTGTGATGTGGTGATGTGATTGGATAGTGGGTGTGATGTGGTGATGTGATTGGATAGTGGGTGTGATGTGGTGATGTGATAGGTTGCCGGGTGTGATGTGGTGATGCGATTGGATAGTGGGTGTGATGTGGTGATGTGATTGGATAGTGGGTGTGATGTGGTGATGTGATTGGATGGTGGGTGTGATGTGGTGATGTGATTGGTTGCTGAACTCCTCCCCTGCAGGCTCTGTGCATGCCCACATTTCAGCTGCTGGAGCAGCCAAACGGACTGCGGAACCATCCGGACACTGTGGACGACCTGTTTAGACTGGCCACCAGGTACCATCCAGCCCTCAGTCACACACCTGTTTGGGCCTGTTTGTGTTCAGCTCTGATTAGCCGAGCTTTCAGGACTATGACATTTGGGTTATGTGATAACTGTGCGTGTCACAGGGATGGATGTTTTATCATATGGACTGTAATAATCAAAGGAGTGGTGATTATATTAGTCATGGGTAAAGAACTTTCCATAAAGTGTGTTACTCATTGTTGAGTTTCTTGTTTGCCCTGTGTACCTTGCACAGAAAACAGAACAGCATTTTATAACAGTGCTTGGACAGAGTGGGTCAGATCATTTGAATACTCAACCTTGAAACCCCCAGAATATTTAACTATGCAAAAAACACGTCCTCAGGATCTCATGGAAATTGCACCTGCATGCAAATAGTGCTGCGGTCTGCCCATTCATCTCTGGTGGGTATCAGGCAGTTACAGTACCCATTCATGGGGTTTGTAGGGCTGGTTGCTCTGTAGCTGTGTGATAGGTCGAATGCTCACTGTATTTTATTGGGCTAGCTGTCGTAGCTGTCTGTTGCTCACCGCCCCGTGCCCCCTCCCTGCCCCCTCCCTACTCCCGCCAGGTTCATACAGCGCAGTCCGGTCAAGCTGCTGTCCAGTCAGATCATTGTCCACATCATCCAGTGCGCCATCGCTGCCACCACTCTGGACCACCGGGACGCCAACTGCAGCGTGATGAAGTTTGTGCGGGACCTCATCCACACGGGCGTCGCCAACGATGTGAGCACCGTCGTTTAGTTTGAACAGCGCACGGCGGCCACACCCCTTAACCTCACGCTAACATGCACAGAGCTGGGACACAGTGGTGATGAACGAGCTCAGAGAACTCAGCTCATTTTCATTCAGGCTCTGAATTATCTCTCTGCCATTCTTCCAAATTCAAGGCTGAAATAAGACTGAAATCAGACCAAAATAAGACTGAAATCAGACCAAAATCAGACTGAAATCAGACTGAAATCAGACTGAAATCAGACTGAAATCAGACCGAAATCAGACCGAAATCAGACTGAAATCAGACCAAAATCAGACTGCTTGCACTACTACAGTACTAGCGTGATTCCATCCCCATCATGAGTTAAAGGCCAAATCCAGCCAGACTCGGGCCTGTGTGCTCAGCTCCTCTATTCTCACTCTCAGTAAATACAGATGCTCATTACAGGACTACATGCAGAATCCCTTTAAAATGTGTGTGCAGGTTCCAGGCCCTGCTGAACTCCGCTCACTCTGTTGTGGTCTCATTGTCTTGCAGCACGAGGATGACTTTGAGCTGCGGAAGCAGCTGATTGGCCAGGCGATGGGGCAGCACGGCCAGCAGCTGGTCACTCAGCTGGTGCACACCTGCTGTTTCTGCCTGCCTCCGTACACGCTGCCCGATGTGGCTGAGGTGGTGTGGGAGATCATGCTCTTCGACCGGCCGGTCAGTACAGCGTCAAATGACACCTGTCACCTGCGCGTGCGCCTGTTACACAAACATCACACCTGCCTCCACCTGCCGAGACTAAACCCCCAGACACCCACCTGCTCCAGTGGGATGTTCCAGAACGCATGCTCTGATGACTTAGCACAGTCACTTTCAGTGTGACTTTCAGTTCACAACCTCATCACAGCGTTGGATCACAGCACTGAGCCTAAAACACAGTTACGCTGCTGGCACCATTTAAAATAAAACACACAGCAGCTAGAGGGTGCTCTGTGCACATCCCTTAACCTGCTTCAGAATGAACAGACCTTTGTCTGTTATTAAACGAATCTCCAGTGAAAGGCAGTATGAAGCAGTGATGTGTGTGTTTCTGTTAACATGAGTGTTTAGTTTAGAGGGTTAACATGCATGAGTTGTGTGAAGGGTTTAGGTATGACCTCTTTTCAGAGTGGGGGGGGGGGTGTGGGCAGTATTTAATAGTTGTTGACAGGTGTACTCAGAGTGTGTGCTAACAGGACGCTGTTTCTGCAGACCTTCTGCCGCTGGCTGGAGAGTGCGCTGAAGGGGCTCCCCAAGGAGACGGCTGGGGGTGCGGTGACCGTCACCCACAAACAGCTGACTGACTTCCACAAGCAGGTCACCAGGTGAGCCAGGCCGGGGGGAGGAGTCACGCAGTTATGTGGACCAATGGAAGCATTGTCTTTTGGGCGAATTTTTTTTTGGTTGGTTAGTTGGTGATTGTTTAATTGGTTTTGATTGACAGCAGAATATAGCTCCACCTTCTCCACTCTCCATGGCTGTAGCCCTCCAGAATGAGCTGGAACACTCAGCCCAGCTGTGTGTGAGGACTCTAAGCTTGCATCACTGCCTAAAAGCACAACTCTTTGGGTGTAATTTCCTACAGGCACTGACAAGCCACGAGACAGGGCTTTGAGATTAAAGCCACTCTGCTCAAAATCTTATTTCCTCTGTCGTGCTTGGACGGGTTAAGTAAATGCAGCTGAAGTTTATGTCAGCTTTGTTTTTGCAGTGTGAACATTTGGGAACTGTGAGCTGATTCTCAAACCCATCACAGTAAGAGCAGATTGTCTTTGTGCAAAGTAATCCACTTCCCTTTTCCTCTCACGGTGAATGTTGTGCCCCATTACAGCGCTGAAGAATGCAAACAGGTGTGCTGGGCCATTAGAGAATTTACCAGGTTGTTCCGATAGCTACGCCTACACGATCAACCTCAAGACCAGGTAAGACAAAACACACAAAGAGTTACTGTCCTCTCATTATTTCTACACTTAATTTATTTTCCATTGCACATGTACTTAATATGCCCCAGTGTCTTGCTAGCAGGAAGCAGAGCTGGTTACACTAACATCAGTAATTGTGTGTTTCGGCCCCTCAGGACTATCTTTTGTTTGCAACATTGGAAGGTGACAGCATTTTGGAACGAGATGACTGCAAATGAAAAAGGGAACTCCCTGAAAAAGGACGGTGAGAGGCAGCCCTCTGTGGAAAGCCAATGGGACGCGTCGCTGCATGGGGAGGTGCGTGAGCACCAGGGCCCTGTGGAGGAGGCCGGGGGGGCCCAAACGGGGGAGCCCTTGGCTTTTCCGGAGGACTGCGCTTCGTAAGGAACGTTTCGCCGATTCGAAGACATGCATTCGCTCTGCGTCGGTCGGATTTATACAAATCAAGGATCCATCTTGAACAAAACAAAAACAAACAAAAAAAAACAAAAACAAAGATGTGCCTGGTAGAGAAATACATTAAAGACTTCTGTATGTTTTTAAAATGAGAGAATTTATTTTCTTGGACTGTCTAAAGAATGACCAAACATGGTTTGCTGTCTGTGCCATTAAAAAAAGGAAAAAAAAAAAAAAAAAAGAGTAAAATATCAAGTCCACAATACCAACTTGAACGGCGAATGCGTGTGGGATTTGGATTTGCTAGCTGGGGAGGCTGGGAGGTCCAGCTCCACTCTAAACCTTTTTAGAAGGCCAGGGTTTTACCGTAACTCGATTGCCAGGCTAAGCTGTGATGTGCTCGAGTGGACTCTGGCAAGGTTTTTTTTTTTTTCTTCCTCCTCTGGCAGTGCATTCTGGGAAGAAGTAGAGACCATCATGGATCGGGTGGGCTGCCAATCGCCGAGGAGGTTTGCTAACATACTGCTCCATCTGGTGTCGCAGCCATCTCGTCAATAAAATTACAGTGAGGACAAGCTGCGTGTGTGTGTGTGTGTTCAGCCTCGCCCCAGACCTGCGGCCCTCAACTCTGGTGCTGCCTTTTTTACACACATGAAATGTCAGACCCAAGAGGCCAGGAGAGGTTTAGACCAGATCTGAAGACCACAGTGAACAGTACAGAGAAACAGTCAGATGAGACCGTCCTGTCATTATTTGCTGCTAGGTCATTTATGCAGTCATTGGAAATCCATTGCCAGGTTTTGTGCCCCGCCGAAGTGTGGGTCTTTCAGTTGCCTTCAGAACTCACTTTGTGGGCCCTCACGTCACATGACTGCTCTCTCACGTCACATGGCTGTTCTCTCACGTCACATGACTGCTCTCTCACGTCACATGGCTGCTCTCTCACATCACATGACTGCTCTCTCACATCACATGACTGCTCTCTCACATCACATGGCTGCTCTCTCACATCACATGATTGTGCTCTCACATCACATGACTGCTCTCTAACGCTGAGAATTCTCCCCCAGACATCCTGCTTTAGGGATGGTCTCTGTGTGCAAAATATAGTGCACTGGACTGAAAGAGTACAGGTCTTACAGACCAGTCCAGCACAATGAAGGGAGTAAAAACAGTAAAAATAGGAAGTCAGGGTGATATTAAATATAACTATTATAAACAGCTGCCTAATGGAAGGGGAAACATCGCAGGAACCAGTGAATCCATAAATCCATTAAACTGAACAGCTGAAACTGAGGAAGTTATCATTGCTGGGATTGAGGGATAAACAGCATGACCTCCTTTTTAAATGGTCCATGAACAAATGTGAACTCTAATGTTTCTTTACAGCCGAGCAGAGGTGGTGACTGTGACACTGCCAGCTTTTCAGGTGTCGGTTCTGGAGGGGGTGCTCCGTGCTGGTGCGTGCGGTCCTGGAGGGGGCGCTCTGGCGCGGTCCTGGCTCCTCTGCTCCTGAGACGGACGGCACCGTTCAGCTACCGTTTCACAGGCCGTGTGTTTGCCTGTGCAAGCTGCGCAGCTCTCTGAACTGCTCCAGCGTCTCGTCCTCCAGGTGGGGGTTATGGTCCTGCAGACGGACGCGACGCACTGGCAAGGAGAGCTCGCCCCAAAACACCCTGCTCAGAGCATCAGCAAGCGCAGGCACCACCTGAGAAATGAGCACAACGTCAGGTCCATGGGCTTAAGGGTTAGTGTGTTAATTAATGGGTTAGGGTTGGTGTGATAATTAATGGGTTAGGGTTAGTGTTTATTAATGGATTAGGGTTAGTGTGTTTATTAATGGATTAGGGTTAGTGTGTTTAGTAATGGATTAGGGTTAGTGTGTTTATTAATGGATTAGGGTTAGTGTGTTTATTAATAGCTGTGCATTGGGGATCAAGAGTTCCAGCTATATAATTATAATGTCATGGTAATAACAAAGTCTTTTAGGATGATGGAAATTATTGGATGACATCGGTTATGGGACGCCTTTGCCAAACCTAGGCAATCTGATCATCTCCACGTCCTGGAATCCAGCCTCCCACCCCTCCCATCCCTCCCAGCCTCCCACCCCTCCCAGCCTCCCGTCCCTCCTGCATTTTTCTGTGCCCTGTGATGCAATCAGTACCTCAACCATGATCAGCTTCTTCTCTTTGGGCTTTTTGTCTGGCCAGTCTTCTCCGAAACAGAAGAATATTTCAGGGCGGGGTGGAGTCTTTGCCTCTCCGTGCTGAAACAGGAAGAGATCTGAAGGGCGAGGGGGAAAGGGGCTCGATTAGAACCCCTTCCTCATCCCTCTGTGTCTGCATCTCACACCCACCTGCACAGCTAATACACACCATATCTCATTACATTATAACTCTGTGTCTGCATCTCACACCCACCTGCACAGCTAATACACACCATATCTCATTACATTATAACTCTGTGTCTGCATCTCACACCCACCTGCACAGCTAATACACACCATATCTCATTACATTATAACTCTGTGTCTGCATCTCACACCCACCTGCACAGCTAATACACACCATATCTCATTACATTATAACTCTGTGTCTGCATCTCACACCCACCTGCACAGCTAATACACACCATATCTCATTACATTATAACTCTGTGTCTGCATCTCACACCCACCTGCACAGCTAATACACACCATATCTCATTACATTTTAACTCTGTGTCTGCATCTCACACCCACCTGCACAGCTAATACACACCATATCTCATTACATTATAACTCTGTGTCTGCATCTCACACCCACCTGCACAGCTAATACACACCATATCTCATTACATTTTAACTCTGTGTCTGCATCTCACACCCACCTGCACAGCTAATACACACCATATCTCATTACATTTTAACTCTGTGTCTGCATCTCACACCCACCTGCACAGCTAATACACACCATATCTCATTACATTATAATGACAGGCGGTCTTATTCAGAGATTTACTGAATGAGGGAAAATAAGTGTAAGTTAAGGTACGATCCTCAGTTTGACCTTTCATCATAAAGTATCCATGATCATGGAATGCCAAAACCTTACTGTAAACTTAGCCATGCTGATGCTGGCTGATTTTGTACAGAACAGAAAAACTATTTTAGTGGAAAGGCAAAAATGATTACTTGCCAACTATTTGAATAACAAAAGAGCTTAACCAAATGACTCATTATTTACATCCTGCCCCCCCGTCTCACCGCGCAGGAAGTTGCTGAAGCTGAACACTTTGATCCTCCTCTCCCTCTCCATTGGGTTGGGTGGGGATTGCACTGGGGCTCCTGGGCCGGACCAGAACACGCAGCTCTGGCACAGGCGGACGGCGTATAGGTCTTGGCCCTGCGTCTCCAGGATCAGGCCGCGGTCCGTCGCATCCAGCAGCCTCTGAGTGTACATGCGCTGCAGCTGGTTACAGATGTGGGCGGCGCTGGGGAACTGGACCTGCTGCAGGCTGGGAGGTCCGAACAGGTGCGCCAGCTCCGGCGTGGGCCGCAGGGGCCCGGAGTACAGCCGGCAGCCCTGCAGGTTTGTGACAGTCAGACAGCCTGCCTCTCTGCCCCTGTACAGGAACCTGATTCTCAGGTGTGTCCCTGTGAGGAAGGTGGAGAAGCTTCAGACTGAGCTGTTTGCAGGCGTCATTCTGCAGTGTAACATGGTAACATGTGCACTCCTGTCACTGCTGCCATACACTGTGTGTTTAGGTGGCGCGGCCCTACGCTGTGTGAGGCGGTGCGGCCCCACGCTGTGTGTGAGGTGGCGCGGCCCGACGCTGTGTGAGGCGGTGCGGCCCCACGCTGTGTGTAGGCGGTGCGGCCCTACGCTGTGTGAGGTGGCGCGGCCCTACGCTGTGTGTGAGGTGGCACGGCCCTACGCTGTGTGAGGCGGTGCGGCCCCACGCTGTGTGTGAGGTGGCACGGCCCCACGCTGTGTGAGGTGGCACGGCCCTACGCTGTGTGTGAGGTGGCATGGCCCTACGCTGTGTGAGGCGTCGCGGCCCTACGCTGTGTGTGAGGTGGCACGGCCCTACGCATGGCGGCGCGGCCCTACGCTGTGTGGGTGGCATGGCCCTACGCCGTGTGGGTGGCATGGCCCTACGCTGTGTAAGGCGGTGCGGCCCTACGCTGTGTGAGGCGGCGCGGCCCTACGCCGTGTGAGGCGGCACGGCCCTACGCCGTGTGAGGCGGCACGGCCCTATGCTGTGTGTGAGGCGGCGCGGCCCTACGCTGTGTGTGAGGTGGCATGGCCCTACGCTGTGTGAGGCGTCGCGGCCCTACGCTGTGTGTGGTGGCACGGCCCTACGCTGTGTGAGGCGGCGCGGCCCTACGCTGTGTGTGAGGTGGCATGGCCCTACGCCGTGTGAGGTGGCATGGCCCTACGCTGTGTAAGGCGGTGCGGCCCTACGCTGTGTGAGGCGGCGCGGCCCTACGCCGTGTGAGGCGGCACGGCCCTATGCTGTGTGTGAGGCGGCGCGGCCCTACGCTGTGTGTGAGGCGGCGCGGCCCTACGCTGTGTGTGAGGTGATGAACAGGAGAGGTGTAGGTGGGGGTAGCTCACAGGGCAGAGTAAATGCAGGGGGTGAGGGCACCATCTCCTCCGGCTCCCCGTCCTCTGGGGGCAAAATCAGGCAGAAATCTGGCTGCCTGACTGGTGGCTTGGGGACGCTGCTGGGGTCAGTGAGCAGGCCCTCCTGGGTCTGGTGGGAGGGGCTCTGGCTGTCAGTCATTGGGAAACCTCAGGAGATGTGGCCTTAGACACTGGAGAATTGTGGGAACTGGTGCCTGTAGAGGAAGAGTTAGTAAGAGATTAACACTCTTGACTATATGTTATGGAAATATGTCCTTCCCTTTTCCCTCCGTTTCCTTTATTCTCTCACTGATGTTCATGCGACAACCAACTCTGCCTCTTTCTGCTCTGCAGATGCACAACCAGCTTCATGACATGCTGCCTGTGTCATCACTGGGTGACGGGTTAACAGGCTGAGTGTGCTTCTACAGGTGCCTGGCTGGCCAGGAGTGGCCGTTGAGAGCAATGAGCCCAGCAATCCTCACTGGCTTACCCCCATCGTACTGTGGCCAAGCTGGGCTGATTGGTGCCTGTCCAGTCATAACCAGCAATGGCACTGCTGGGATGTGATTTTTACAATGTTTTTAGTCTTAGTTCAGTTGAAGGAAATCCCCATTTTCCAGGTAAAAGCCATGAAACATTAGCACATTGACCTGTTTTATTAGCAGACTAATTAACAAACTATTAACAACCATTTACACATGGAGGCAGCTCAATCAGAGAGCAGCACAATGTTTGATCTCGACAAATAATACTATGAAATTATGCCATTTACTTTGAGGACACATTCATAGATGTATATAATATTTTTATCCAAATAATTCAATGAAATCACTCACCTCTCTCTGAAGGATCTGTGATTCAGGCAGGAGGCTCTCTTTAACCTGCCCCAGGCTGCACACTGACTGAAGGACCAGATGGGGAGAGTGTGTCTGTACAGGTCTCTTCACGGGGAAGCATATTTATCTAACCGTGTCCTACACACAGTCCAGCCCACCAGCGTGGCACACGCACAACAACTGACAGTGAGGAAGTGATGCAATGCGCAGGGGAACTTCTGCGTTTGGAGAAGGAAGCGGCAAACTGCACTGGCTGATGTCTGGGTGACCGAAACCGAGATGCTCACGTAATGAGACTAAACTGCAAATGCGAGTAATAATAATAACGCAGAAATACAGCGCTCCAGTTTCACTCTGTCCCACAGGAAATGATAGCTAGATGAGCTGACGTGTCAATCACGTACATTATTTACAGTACTTCAGCAGGTGCATATAACCTACTGTAAAACTATTACATCTGTGCTCAAACGTTGCAGCTTTATGTGATCTAAACCTAAATGTAACTGAAATAATGGGCCGCATGTTCATACTGTGTGATGCAGAAAGTATCTGACTTTCAATCAGTCTGTTATGATTTTCTGATTGCTCAAAGCTTGTGGCTTATTTTCTGTGAAAAGGAGAACTTAAAATTAGCATGTGGCTCACAGAAGGCTCATGGTCACCTCAGTAGATACAAATTAGTGAAAGTCAGCTTCAAAACAACAGACAAAACAACCAATTTATCACATCCCGGTTTTTGGTTGAGAAAATAGACAACCTCCTATTTTAAGTTCATTGATTATTCTAAATCAATGGACGTGTTCTGAGCTTCACAGGAATCAGTTTCACCCTGACCTATTTTAGCTGCTACTCTGTAAATGCTAGCCCCAGCAACAATTTGGTTGAAAAAGCAGTCATTCGAACCTCAGTTTAATCTGCTGCACCACGTGATTTTGAGTTGGAATCTGTTCTGTCCGCTCCAGAGAGGGGTTTGTGTTGGCCAGTGCATAAGTGACACAGGTTTTGTGATGATGGTGAAACAAAGTTATGCAGAAGTGGAATCTAGACCTCAACATTAATTTATTTGACTAAGCAGCCGACTGAAACTTGAATTATTTCATAACTAATTTATGAGGAATCAATTTCATCTTTGGTGTATCTTTAATGTCAAAAGTTTGTGTGCTGAAGAAATGAATTTTAGAGCAGAATTCCCCTTCCTGGTGCATTGGAGTTATTGTAGTTTCGCTCTGACCCAACTGCTACTCACACTCAGACTGGCCTACTCCTGCACAGTCATTCACTTTGAATATAGGAAGGACAGCACAGCATAACACAATTTGCAAATGGGATGTATTTTATCAACTGAAATGGCACGTGAACCCCAGTAACAATTCAAAGAACAATACAAACTCAACTCTCTCTGTAACACATAGACACCGCTTAAATTATGTTATACAGTGCCCAGCATAAATGAGTACACACTCTCTGAACATGATGTCACAGACAGGCCTTTCGTCATGAGGTCGCATGATGTCCCTTTCAGAGTGCTAGAGTAAGATTTCAAAATGAGCCTGTTATAATAATACAATTAATTATTTTGTTAATCTCATACATTTTATATTTCGTGGGTCCCTTAAAACTTCGCCTTGCTTGCATACAATGTAACGAGGGTTGGTGTTGCTTAATTAATGAGAATGTGGTTTGACCCAGGTGATGCGAATGGATGACGTTATATCCGGTGGGTAGCGCGGTATTTTTGGTTAACGGTTGTGTGGATTCCGGTAAGCCGCTGTGACAGCAGACTAGGACAACTAGTCGCGCGGCAGAAGCTGACAGGGATATTTTAGAAAAACCGGAACAAAACCGAGACCGAAGGCAGCGATTCCGAGACCGGGCTGTCCATCCCGGGCGACAAGAACGCGCTGGCCGCCGAAGGAGAAGCTCCGGCGCTGGAAACCAGGTAACGTCAATCTTTTTTATTGTATGCTAGCAAACAAAGTGTATTAGCTACACTCCGCCTTGGGAGGTTTTGGAGATGAAACATAGCAACTCCTAAAGTCAACGCTTACGACGTGTCTCGGTAAGGCTAGGCTCGCAGTATCTGCCGAGGGAGGCCGTGACAATAAAGGTAATTTCCTATTTCTAAATCATGAAACCCACAATTCATAGACAGATAACAAAATGGGAATTCATCAAACCTATACTTAACACAGAACTATATTACAACACTAACTAAAATAAGAAATGTAGGCAGCATTGCTTAAATCAAGGCATGCAAAAATGAGTACACCCTCTGAAATTCAACAGATGTGAAATATTCCAGTACATAGTATGTCCACCAATACCTTTAAATATTGCACTGATTCTTTGTGCCATCGAGTGTACGAGTTCACCACATATTGTCATATCTGTCCTGTTCCATGCCTGGAGGGTGACCTCTGAGTGCCCTGAGATCTGGTGGGGAGAGCTGAGCAAAAGCTCCCCACAGGCGCTGGATAGGGTTGAGCTCTGGGGACACACTTGGCCCTTTCACTTTGCTCTCTTTGGGAAGTGCAGCAGTGGCCTGTGAAGGATGTTTGGGGTCATGATCATGCTGAAAAAGTGCCCGACGACCCCGGAGGTGGAGAGAAGGCAGCATGTTTTCCTGGAGAACTTCTCTTATCTCATCTGGAGGTGACTGCTTACGGGGACGGCCTGAACGTTTCAAGCTGCTTGTCTCCAGTCCATGCTTATGTTTTTGGATCACTTTAGTTACTGTATTTTGACTAGCAGTGATTTACTCATCATGTTGTACTCGTTTCCTCTTTTGTGTGTTAAAATGATTCTCGTTCTTTGCTCTGTGGACAGTTCTCTCTCGTGTGGTGCCATTATCAGCATTAGGTCTGGGAGTGACTGGGTTAAGTACCGCTCTTAACTGAAGGTAAATTGATTACACCTTTTTGAGTGTGATGGATCACCAGAGTCACTCCCAGATCAGTTATACTTCTAGAGATGCATTTGTGCGGTCTAATGTTATTTTTATCAGGGTGGTCATTTTCGCAACCTGGCCTTTTATTGTTTTGATTAAAAAAAAGCATACTTTCCTTTCCCTTTTTTTCCATTACGAACTGATAAAGCACTGTTACTGTGGTGCTATAGCATGTAGGAACCCCATGTATATTTTGTTTGTGGAGAGGTATAGCTGGGTTTCTCTGTTTTCAGAGAGGGTGTACTCATTTATGCTAGGCACTGTAGACAGATGTTATAGATTCTGCTATTACCTAAATTATGACCATATATAGAAGGTCATGTGTTTATTTTTTTTCTCTTTTCTGATAAAGTTGTATTTATTGAACATTATTTGTTATACTGTTTTGCTGGTTCAAAAAGACTTGTGGTTGAGAGCATGTGGATGGCAGAGGTAGTCCGTTTGATCCAATCACAGATTATGTCATTGAAATTGCATGTGCAAAAAATGTAAGTGTGCTCAAGGTTTTAACCCGTAATTATTCTGATAGTTAGTCACGTTTGTGCTGAGTGTGTGTTTGCTCCATCTGACCTGGCTCATCGCACAGCCCGTCCCTCTGTGTGTGTGTGTGCTTTGGGTGGGATGATGTTAGCAGCCTTGTGGTACAGAGCTAAACACTTTTTCACTCGTGTTCTGAAACTTCAGCATGGGATTGAGAGTGTGCAGGTTGGTGCTTCACCTCCATAACAAACGGTAATGGGAAATACACAAAATATGCGTGCACTTTCCTTTAAGGCTGCGTGTTAAATTGAGGATTTGTTAGTGAAATGTATGACAGAAGATATTTATTTTCATATTCAGTCACAGGTCAACAGCTCATTTGAACACTTGTTTTGAGGCAACCTCAACAGCATTAAATGACATTTGATGAAAAATAGAGAAGCAGATTTAGCTCCAGCAGATATACCCAAACAAACAGAGGAATGGAGCTGTCTTACACAAAGGCTTTGCTGTGTGTACTTCTGATATCATTTAAATGAGTTACACAGCTGTACAGTTTAATATATTAAATGTTTCATTTATGTAAATATATTAAGGCTGTTGATATTGTCATGAGGAAACATTTCTCTGACAGTGTTCCAGTCTCCTTTTCAGAATTCATGTTGTTCAAAGTGAATTTAAAAAATATGCATAACTTTGAGGTTTAACAGAAGAATATGTTTGATTAAAGATTATAATGACAAAATAAATTTTAAAATAATTTCCCATATACACAGGACCTTTGGCTTCAGGAAATGAGTTTGAACATATTGATCAGAATTTGATGGAGTCTTCCTCAGAGTACCTCTTCTCCTTTGGGAGCTTGCCTCTCCGGTCTGGCTTGTTTTCTGCGCTCTTTAACCCCGCGGTGCCTGGTTGAGATGACGAGACTCCGGGCCGTAGAGCAGGGTCCTCCGCCCGCCTCTCCCTGTAACCCTGGCTCCTGCCTGGCTCTGATTGGACAGGAGGCCTGGGGTTGTAGGGGTTCTCCGGTATTTCCTCGTCCTCGCTTTCGCTTTCCTGTTTTTCTAACTCCTCCGATGTGTCGCCACCTTGTGGTTCTGAACTGTCATCTGAAGTGTCCTCTGTCTTTTCCGCCTCGTGTGATTGGCTGGCTGAAGCCTCTTGAGGCGTGTGAGCCGTGCTGTCAATTGCTTCCTTAATCGCTGAGTGAACCTCCACATAGCCTGACCTCTCGCCCTGGGTCACCCCCGTCTCGCCCAGCACAACCTCATCTTTAAACGAAACCGATTTGCTTGACTTGTTTGAGGCTCCCCCGTTAGACACAATCGACGGGGACATGTTTTGTGTCGGCGGTTCGGGGGCCAGGAGCACCGGTGACACCTCATGGGAGACGTAGTCCCGACTAATGGCCCAGATGGGAGGCGTGCTGTCTTTGCGAGTGTAAACACCGTGCTTGCCGTGCAGGACGGATCTCGAGGCGTCATAGTCGCCGAACGCTTCGTTGTGGTAGCAGACCTCGTCAGCTGGAGGCATAGGCCTTCCGTGGTTGACCTGTTGATCATGAAAAGTTATTAAGATCACCGTGTCTGAGAGTCAGCACATTCTCCAGCCATCCTCCACCAAAGGTGGCAAAGGCTGACACAAATGTGCAGTTTAGCAGTTTGAACATTTGGAAAACAGAAAATGACACTCCATTCATGCATCACAGGAGGCCTGAGTTCAGCTTGAAATCGCTTTTCAACAGGGTGAAAAAGCTTTAGAAGCTGCATGTTTTTGCACACCACAAGGTTCACAATATCTACCTACATCAAAACATCATATCCACAAAACAACAAGACACAACTGCAGGGGCACAGACCATATACTGACCAGCTGTGACTGTGCGTCACATCAGTACTGACACCTTTGACTACTTGTCAATTCCAGCAGTCTATGTGAGCTTGGCTTACAACTGTGTCATTTTAACTGGTCACTATATAACACAACTAAAGTCACTGCTTTTGACCTTTTTTATTTCCAGTCATGAAAATATAATGTCTTAAGAATCTAGTTGAAAACAATTTGTTTGACTTTGCGTTTTAACCCTCTGTGGTCATTAGGCCGCCGTTATATTTTCATGCAGTGGAAATAGGGTTTGCAGGCTTACGAACACGGTCACTCCAACACAGACTCTGAGTAAAACTCACCAGCTTGAACCACCTCAAAGTCTATTTTAGCAGCATTTGCAAACAAGTGAACAGGAATGGGAAAAGGGTTAACTTTGTATTAGATGTGAGTTGTCTGATTTTGGATTCTTTTTCAGTCCAAATCAGAACAGCTTCAGCAGTAGTGACAGTAAAAACCCCTTGGTAGAGTGTGCTTTATGCGAGGAGCTCTGGTCTTACCTTTGAATGACAGTTTAAAAACGGTGCCATTTATGTTAATGTCCAGTTTTCCCTTGTGTCGTTGTTCACTCAATTTTTACTCTTTATTAAAAAGACACACTGCAGGATTAAAACAGTCCAGTCCAGGTGGCTTGCTGATTATACTAGTTTTCACATTAATTATTAATAATTAATTTTCCTTTGCTAGAAGTAACTGGGTCCCTCCCCAGATTACTGTGACATAAACCATATCATATGGCACATGCCATCTGGCGGCAGCTCAAAGCAGAAAGGCACGTTAGTTTGATACCTCGTGATCTCAGACCTCTGTTTTCACATTCCCTCCATCCTATAGGACTCTCCTCACATGCATCTCCACCCCATACAGACAACTACAGGACAGGGGTGAGTGAGGAGTTGCACCCACGAAAACAAATGTAACATTAATCTAAACAAATATTATTATTAAACATTATAATCCTAAATTGTTAAGTTTTAGTACTGTTACTTTGGACTGTTACTTTAACCAAGATCCCTTTTTTGCAGCAGAAATGAACATGTACACCACCTGTCCCGGAGCTAAGCTGGGCATGTTTAGCTCATTCTGTTTTGACGTTAGTGTGTAAATATGGGGCAGACGGCTGCGCTGCAGGCCGGTGTGTGCGGGTTCCATTTCCCCGGTAACCCTGCCTCAGGGATAACAGGCAGTTTACTGCAGCACTGCTCATTGGTAGCTGAAACCCCAGTCAAACAGCCAATAGAGTAACACCAGAGCGGTTTTCAGCTGCTATGAGCTCATGAAGAGATCAAATAAATCTGTCTGATGACATTAATATTGGGCTAATGCAGCACAGAGCAGATTAAGAGCACAATTGTGAGCATGAATTCCAGAGGCTGGTGCGGGCCGCTCGGCCCCTCCCAGGGCGTACAGGCGCAGGTGGCGATTGGCTCTTACCACGTTCGGGTGCTTCCCCTGAGCTATGGAGGCCCTCTCTGCGGGGTCCTGCCGCTGCCGCCGTCGCTTGGCCAGCTGCAAGAACAGGAAGAGGGCGGCGACCAGGATGAGCAGAACCACGATGGCCACACCCCCGGCCGCGCTCATGTCCATGTTTCCGTAGAGACGCTCCTCCCCAAACGGGCTGTGAGGAACTGCAGGTACAGTGCAGATGCCTGTCATGTGGTGATCTTAACGACATGCACATGTACCCTGAAAGCAGGAAAGGTTAGCGTGGGCTACCTGGTTGACCTTTCTGGAGAACTTCAATCTCAATGGAGGCTTTCACCTCTTCTCCTGATTCCTGGTCTGTAGCAAGCACCTGAGAAACACTCTCATTAGCACAAAAATGACTCTGTAATGATGTCATACTCCCCTGCAAAGTGCCGTTTCATACCTGCAGGAAGTGTTTGTCGTAGGCTCGTAGCTGATTGGTCCTGGCGATCAGCAGGCCTTCCTGTGTGATGTGGTAGAGGCCGGTGTTGTTGGAATCCGGACTCAGAGAGTAATGAACCTTAGGGTTCATTCCCTGAAAAGGGATGAGCGAGACTGAGAGCAAAACTTCACATGAACACATAATGTCATTGTGACTGATTTGTATCTGTTTTTTCCTCCAACATTGAAAAGCCCAGTTATATTTGCCTGCCTCATCAGTGCAACCACTTCCATCAGTTCTGTTCAGACACACACACACACACACACCACTTTCCTGTGTAGCATTTTCACACACACACACACACACACACACACACACACACACACACACACACACACACACACACACACACCACTTTCCTGTGTAGCATTTTCACACACACACACACACACACACACACACACACACACACACACACACACACACACACACACCACTTTCCTGTGTAGCATTTTCACACACACACACACACACACACACACACACACACACACACACACACACACACACACACACACACACACACCACTTTCCTGTGTAGCATTTTCACACACACACACACACACACACACACACACACACACACACACACACACACACACACACCACTTTCCTGTGTAGCATTTTCACACACACACACACACACACACACACACACACACACACACACACACACACACACACACACACACACACACACACACACACACCACTTTCCTGTGTAGCATTTTCACACACACACACACACACACACACACACACACACACACACACACACACACACACACACCACTTTCCTGTGTAGCATTTTCACACACACACACACACACACACACACACACACACACACACACACACACACACACACACACACACACACACACACACCCACTTTCCTGTGTAGCATTTTCACACACACACACACACACACACACACACACACACACACACACACACACACACACACACACACATTTTCACACACACACACACACACACACACACACACACACACACACACACACACACACACACACACACCCTTTTCCTGTGTAGCATTTTCAGTCACACAGGTGATGCATATTTTTGTGACATACATTCTCAAAGTCTCGGTCGATGGCCTGGATCACCAGCACCGTGTTGCCATAGGTGTTGACCAGAGTAGCCGGACTGCTGTCCACCGTGATGAAGCCCTTGTAGTTGGTTCTGTTGAACTGGGGCGGGAAGCGGTTCTCGGCCAGAACTCGGATCAGTGCTGTGGCCACGCTGTACTTTTTGGGGTCATCTCTCTGAGAGGCCTTGGGGGAACGACCACAGCAGCTAATGAGTCCCGAGTGGGAATGAGTGAGTCCTGAGTCCTGAGTGGGCATGAGTGAGTCCTGAGTGGGCATGAGTGAGTCCTGAGTGGGTATGAGTGAGTCCTGAGTCCTGAGTGGGAATGAGTGAGTCCCGAGTGGGAATGAGTGAGTCCCGAGTGGGCATGAGTGAGTCCCGAGTGGGAATGAGTGAGTCCTGAGTCCTGAGTGGGCATGAGTGAGTCCTGAGTGGGAATGAGTGAGTCCTGAGTCCTGAGTGGGCATGAGTGAGTCCTGAGTGGGAATGAGTGAGTCCTGAGTCCTGAGTGGGAATGAGTGAGTCCTGAGTCCTGAGTGGGAATGAGTGAGTCCCGAGTGGGAATGAGTGAGTCCTGAGTGGGCATGAGTGAGTCCCGAGTGGGAATGAGTGAGTCCTGAGTCCTGAGTGGGCATGAGTGAGTCCTGAGTGGGAATGGTGAGTCCTGAGTCCTGGTGGGCATGAGTGAGTCCTGAGTGAGTCCTGAGTGGGTGGGAATGAGTGAGTCCCGAGTGGGAATGAGTGAGTCCCGAGTGGGAATGAGTGAGTCCCGAGTGGGTATGAATGAGACTCACCATGATTCTTAGTCTGAGGGTGGGAGTCAGCAGGCGGTTTTCAACCCGTCGGGTCAGCACCACCTCCCCAGTTTCATTGTTGATGCGGAACCTGCCGTTATCAGCACCTGAATGATGGCACAGAGTGTTGCTGCATTAATGAGATGTGCGTTTGCAATAAACACAACATGTCTTACAACCACGACCATGACCACCCCTGCCTGAACCCTGGAAAATGCTTCAAAAACTGACCATGAAAGCCAGTCATTATATATTTCTACATTCCAGTTTGTTTGAGGGGTGTGTCCCACCTGACAGAATGGTGTACAGCACAGGAGTCAGGAGACCTCTGTCCCCGTCCACAGCGTGGATCGGCCCGGGAGAGAAATACAGCACCGTGTCCTATGAGCAGAACACACGTGTCATTCTGTCAGAACACAGCCAGCGTCCCAAACAACACCTCAGATTTTCTGCATTTTCTACTATGTATCTGCTTATTCCAGGCTAAGTATAAAGCTCACTTCCTTCCACACTGCAGATACGCAGCCTGCAGATACGCAGCCTGTGTCAGCAGAGGGATGTGAAGACTGTGGGCTTCTATCCACACGCCCGGCCTAACAGCACTGGCTGGTAGAAAGAGGTGAGAGGGATGGCCCTGAGCGGCTGACCCCTGTCGCTCCCTGTGGAGGCTGGGCCGATTGCTGCTGCTCTGGAGTGGGCCTCGGAAACAGCCACTAATGGTGCAGCTCGAGCAGGCAGTCACAGGCCCCTCCCTCACTCCTGCTCAACCAATCACTGCAGCTGCAGCTCACAGCTTCATCGTGACTGACAGGTGAAATAGGTCACTGGTGCCTGTGACACCCCAAAGCTGACTGGCTGTCACTGAGCACCCCGCGAGGCTCAGGGCTCACTGAGCACCCCTCACTGAGCACCCCGCGAGGCCCAGGGCGGGGGTCAGTGACACCCCAAAGCTGACTGGCTCTCACTGAGCACCCCTCGAGGCTCAGGGCGGGGGTCACCTGCTCCTTCTCAGTGATGTTGACGATGTAGACGGGGTTGGCACAGATGGGGTGCCTCTGGTCCTGAGAAAGCGGGGTACAGGGCAGGAACTGGGGGTACTGGTCATCTCCATCCAGCACATTGACCATTACATTGGCCGAGGTGTTGTATCTCTCCTTAGTGTTCATCTCCTGTGCCAGGGAAAAGCAGAAGTCCACAGCACAGGTTTTAGGTTGAACACGAAATGAATGTGACTCCTGCTACAAAGTGTTTAGTATGTTATTTCAGCTGCTGAATCTGAAGCATAGTGGAAACGTACCACAGCGTAAATGACAAACTGCAGTCTGGTTTTGGTCTCGTAGTCCAGAGGTTTGGCTAAGACCACTTTCCCACTGTTGGGCAGGTCAATCTTAAAGTAGCTGGCATCGGGCTGCACAGAAAGGGTTTAAGGAGCATGAGCAAGAGGCAGCAGGAAACAGGAAGTGTGTGTGTGTGTAGGTGTGAGTGCGTGTGTGAGTGTGTGTATGTGTGTGTGTGAGAGTGTGTGTTTGTGTGTGTGTGTGTGTGTGTGTGTGTGTGTGTGTGTGTGTGTGTGTGTGTGTGTGTGTTTTTTACCAACAGGAAGAACTGAGTGTTACCAGAGGAACTTGGCTGTCATTAGCCTCTTACTAAGAATTACTGACATTTATCTATCAATAAACAGTATTTGGTAAACAAAAATCAAGTAGGGCATAAAAGTGGCAATAGTATATTTTTTTATTTTACCATTACAGAATGTTTGGAATGTTTATTTGTTGAAATTGAGCACTGTCCATAATTCATAGTTACCTACCAGCGTTGTGTCGATAACATACATAATGGTGTCATCGTCCGCATCATTGGCCTGCACCGAGAAGACCACTGAGTTCACTTCTGTTAGCTGAGGTGCGGGTAAAGGGAAAGGGAATGTGCATTAGACTTTATAGAATTAAAAGAGAAAAACGTTTTTGATTCAAGAGGATGGAAAGTGAACACGTCTATTCCACAGATAGAGGGCTGGATTCAATCAAATCAATCAAAAGCCCTGGCATTTCTTACGAACAAATGTGACTCAGTCAAAACCGACTTACAATGAAAATAACACTTTCCATAGATGTGGTGCTTTACTTTAATAAAATATAACATACTCAAAAAAATGTTGTGTTAGTCAGTTTTGATAGCATTGTATATGCCTGTAACGAGACTAAGTGCTTTTGATTTGGATTTGAATTTGGTTCAAAGAGTTTGTGATGCAGTATTCTCACCTCACTTATGTTGAAGGGTTGAACTGTCTGCTCCAGGAATATTGGTTTGTTATCATTTTCATTAAGGATCTCAACCATGATTCTATATTCACTCTGAAAAAGAGTTTTCATATGTGAAAAACATTTTTCACATGTGTGGTGCCTCTGTATACTTTAAATGAAATTACTGGAGATGGTAGATAAATTGACAAAGTCTTTCCTTGTTGCGCAAAATACATTTCGCGAAACAAAATTTGCAATTAGTGAAATTTTTTGAATGGTAGAATTTTGTACTTTGTTTTTCATGGCAATGCAGAAAGGATGTAGATGTTAGCTTGGGTGTGTGAGTGGCTCGTGGCATTAGAGGCACCCCTCTCAGGTGTGCTGCAGGCGCTGCACTCTCCTGTCTTTAATGTAAAAAGAAAAACTTTTATGGCTGAACAGCGTACCTGCACGGTTTCACCTTCATAACACGTTAATGCTGCAATTAACACAGACCCTTGGACCTTAGAGAGAATGAGAAGGGCTTCAGTTAAACACGGTAAATGCAGTAAGAAAGGGCTGGATAGGACAGTATTTTCACCTGAGTCACTTTTGGGAACATTTATCAATTCTTCACAGTGTGCTGCCAGTGCAGTAGTGTCATTACTATAATGTAATGCTTGGGGGCTCATTAAAGTCTGCATACTACAGCAGGCCCTGGATAGGTTAAAATGCAGTACACCTTCTCCCTGATTTCAGGCATTCTGACCTTTTCTGTTTATTAAAAAACATTGTTCTGTAATTCAGTGACTAAGCATATGTTGTGCAAGAAATGGCAAGTGAAACTTGCTTAAATTTATCAGTGCAGAGCAAAGCCCACAGCAGCTGGTTTACCCGGGAAACTGACAGTGAGGGGGAGTGTTTTGTACAGTAGTTGACGTATGCCGTGGTATGGGACTGTGTTATGCTAACACTGTGTAGTAATGTTAGTGTGTGAGCACCTCTCTGTCGAGTGCTCTTGAGAAAGATGTGTTGAGTCTGATGGATTTCCCCTCCAGGTAAAACCAATCAGCATTGTCTCCGGTGAGGCACAAGCGGACGCTACTGGCTCCTGGTTCCCCAACAATGCTGAGGTTCGCAACAAACGCTCCAGTTGGGCTGTTTTCTCTCACTGTAGCGTAGATGTCATGACCTCCAAGGCACAAGTTGGCTGCAAAAGAGAGTAATTAGAATCTGATTTATTCATTACAATTTTTTTAAATGTTTGAACCCGTTTGAACCCAGTTGTTTTAATAATCCAGCTGAGTGCTGTAACTGCAGTGAGGCAGTGCTCTGTGGATCTGCAGCCAGCACCTGCGCAGTGAGGCAGTGCTCTGTGGATCTGCAGCCAGCACCTGCGCAGTGAGGCAGTGCTCTGTGGATCTGCAGCCAGCACCTGCGCAGTGAGGCAGTGCTCTGTGGATCTGCAGCCAGCACCTGCAGGGTCTGGATGTGATACCAGACAGCAGCTCCAACCTGCACTGGAACAGAGCCTTAACAGGATGAGCCACCCAGCATATGTATATTAATGATATATAATCATTGTAGTCATTATAAATAAATATCTAACTCCATCATATTTTAGTGTATAACTATTCATAGTAAAAGTGAAAAAGTTACCTTTGACAATGTGGTAAGTGATATTTATTGCCAGTTGGCAGAGGAGCGCCCTCCATAACTTCAGCATGTTAGAAGGGGTCTGAAAGCTTGATGTAACTCCAGGATAACAACAACCCTGAAGTGAGGAAAGAGGGAGCGTGAATTAGATTAAACAGCAGAACACCGGCTTTCTGTCATTCGCTGTGTGTTTGGTTTACCGTAATGACCCTGTGTTAAGGCTGAAATGCCAGCAGAGTCTGCAGGTGCAGACTGAATGGAGTTTGCAAACCATAAAGGATGACGTATGCCTGAGCTCCAGACTCATAGAATTACTTTATCCATAAAATACACTGAATTGAATGACTGTCCGTATCCATAGAACAAGACAGCATGTCACAACAGACTGCACTGCAGGCAGACCAGCTTCTGCTTTTTGTGCTAATGAAGAATAAGCTTTCCTCCCTCTTAACTAACTCACTGAAATCTCAAACAAGCACGACTGCTTATGGAATTCTCCTTTATCATTCATAGCCATAAAAGCGAAAAGGTTTTGCTAAGTTTGGTGTTTTCTAGCCGTTAGGTGGACAGCATTGCTCTCTCTCAGCCGGGTGAGGTCTGCTTTCTGCACTCTCTGTCTCCACTACTGCCTGACCTCAGAAGGGCTTTTTTTTGGCTTCCTTCAGTAATTCCCTTAAATCCAGATTAGACATTTTCTCCCTCTGCTTTGGTCTGAGACACAGACTGGACAGCAATAATGAAGGGCAATCGGTTTTGCTGAGTAGGCCACAACATTGCCATTATCCCTAAGTGAGTGATGAGATCCGCGGATGACAGTGAGAGGTTATGTGCACTGGCCTCGCAGTGGAGTCTCCACTCACATCCATCTTATATCACTGTCTCTCAGAGATAAAGCCAGTTCATTCACCTCACTATGCTGTCCCCAGGAACAACAATCTACAATGTGCTGGCCAATTACAGCACAGTTCACAATTAAGCATATCCCAGGTATAATTTTAAAATCTTTAAAATACTGACATAATGTTCTCCTTGTTAAAATGTCAATACCTCAGTTAGAATATGAAAAGATTTCAGTCTCTTAATATCAGAATTTCTGTCATTTAAACTTTGTGTTAGTTTATGAGTGGGCCTTAATGAGGACAAGCTCTCAGTCACCTTTTCATGAGATTTCCTCATGATCTCAGTCATATTCTGACATTACTGCCCCCTAGAGGTGAGCTTTCGGTCATGACAACTTTCCTTTCCAAGCTGCAGTTCTGTATGCAGGCAAGTGCAACTGCAGAATTCCTGCAACCTTTCTGTATGTCGAGTATGCTTGTTTTTGTATACCCATTTCATATGTTCAGCAAACTGGAATCGCACATGTTAAGAGACTTTAAACTGTGCCAAGTGTACATGGTGCATCCAACACAGTCAACTTTTGTCATTAATAAAAATCAAAGCAAAAGAAATGAGTGTTGAGGCTCAAAGCTCCATGGACAAAGTTGGGTTAATTTAACATGAAAATGTATCCTTAAACTTTAATCTCAAGTTAACCTGATTTTATGTTACGCAGAGTTGGCAGTTAGAGTGAAATGCAAACTCTGTACTGCAGAGTTAATTCCCTCCATTTCCCAGTCATGTGGCCGTCTGCTCCAGGGGGCACTTACCGTAAAGAAAGCTCTGGCTATTAGCTTTGTGCTGTCGTTTGTAACTGTGTGAGGGGAGTCCTAAGGTCTTTAATAATGTTCATTCTTATGTATAATGAAATGAGAATTACAGCACACTGCTGCTGTAATCATGGTTATAATGTAAAGAAGTTATTTTCAGTATATTAGTATTATATTTTCATTTTTCATTAGGCATTCACCCAGCAGCTGCAAAAGTTATGTATGTACATATGCCCCTGTAAAACTGGACTTTTTCATGTGTTCCCTGCTTTCCAAGGCAGCAGGCCATGGAGCGGATGAGCATGAATGGGGTTTGCAGTAAACTGACCCCGCGCACATGAGTGTTACTGTGTCATGTCTGATACTCCACGCTCGTGCTGTGACCAGCTAATATTTAATACTGTCATGAGAGGTCAAGGTCGTTGCCATTGGAAACGGAGGCTGCATGGCTGAGCGTGTGCGCTCTGTATGTACAGTAAGGAGATGTAGAAAATCAGCGCAGCTTTGAAAGTGGGCCAGAGGGCTTATTTACGAAGGTTGAGAAAATATAAACCGATTTTATTTTTCTCAGCACTGAGAAGCACTCTGTTTCTCTGAGTGAAGTGAAGTGAAAGAAAGCTGCACACTGTGACTACATTTTTAAATGTTATTCTCATTTAAATGTACAATGAAGCAATATCTCATGTTTTGATTTTATGTTGTATGGCATTCTTTACCCTTAGACAACAATGCCATGCAAATGCGAGTTCCTCCCCCAGTCTCGTCATGTTAAATAACCCAAAGATGTTCCGTTTTATAAATAATAAATAATATACCACTGACAGCAAATTTCATATGTCTCTCTGCAGCTTGGGAAATTATGACATTAAATAAAGCTCTCTAGATTGGCCAGTCATTAAAAGCTGTCAGTGCCGCTGGCAGAGTGTGGTACAGTGTGCAGGGCTGGAGGCTGGACCGGGCTTTAAATGCTGGGTAAAACACTCTGCTTTCCCTTAGCAGGGCACGGAGCCCCACTTTAACCTGCATGCAAACCCCCACTATCCACATGCTGAAGTATGGCCGCAGACCTGGAGTGGAGAGACAGTGCGCTAATGTAGGGAAGGTGCTGCCTTACCCTGCTGTGAGGATTAGCGACTCCATTAGCATACTCAGGATGTACAGCAACCGATTATAGGATTATAACAGAATATAGATCAATCTCCCCTCCCACTACACCTGCCCTTCTGCTACCATTCATATGGCATCGTAACCAGTGCTGTGCGTATGAGTGTGTGTGCGTGCATATTCACGTCCTTATCTACATCGAAAGTTTTACCTCAGTAACACGACAATAACAGCCTAAATATAGACTGGCTATGCGCTCAGTCATTGCCCATATTTGTACTACATGATAAACAGCGTTGAACGGGCTCTTTGGTAAGCAGAAAAGTTAGCCAGACACCGTGCTCAGATGATGCGCTGAATGCCAGAGCCGCATAAAAACGCACAGATCAGAGTCTGTTTGTTTATCATGGAGCTGCACTGCAGTGAAGCAACTCACACCCCGTTACTCTGATTATATTGCCATTTTTAACTTTACTGTCATGTGACATACATGTGAATACAGACCTTCTGATCGCTAAACTCTTAATCGACTGTACGTCACATGACATTATGATCATCACCTTCAGACTCTACAGTCATTTAAATCTGCTGTCCACATGGAGACTCAGCATTTACAGTGCTTTACGCCACCTTAGCATCTACAACACGGGTGCAGAACCAGTCGATCCCCACGGACACTCTCTCTGTCTTTTGCACTCTTACTTGCTCTCTCTCACTTTTCACTCTTGTTCTCTCTCACTCTTCTCTGGCTCGTCTCTCTGTCTCTGTTATTTTTGTTCATCTTAGCTACTTTCAGACTAATCCTCCCCTCCTCCTTTTTTACAATCAACCCCCACAATCCTGTCAGCACTCCCATATTAGACACACACACACAGAACCCCCGTGTCTGCTGACACACAGGTATCTGCTTTCCTGTCCTCACAGTGCTGCCTCTTTGCCTGCTTTATCAGTACTGACTCCGTTATCTTTGGCATCTGCATTCAGTCAAAACCAGCTTAGTATCATCAACATTCAGTCAAAACCAGCTTAGTATCATTAACATTCATCAAAATTCAATCTCAGAGTTATACAGCTTCAGCTCAATCCATATTCTTGCCTATTGTGAGAGACCAATAGCTAAATGTTGAAATGTGTGGAGGCACCTGTTATATATCCCATTACTTACTGCAGTGTTTCCCTAACAGCCTGCCTTAGTCATTTGGAGCAGAATGTAGGTCAGAAAATATGGCCAGTTTTTTATGATCAAAAAAATGTGTCAATATGTCCATGTGAGTGCAGGCTTTCCAAGGTAAATGTACAGTTCAGTATTCCTTTCTGAAGCCCAGAGAGTGACCACTATACCCAACCCATATTACAGTCCTGTACATTGGAACACAGCAAGGCAGATATCAAGACCGATGTCTCGGGACGCACAAGGACAGAATCTCCCATCCCTTATTGTCAACCCCACAGACCCATAAGCCGCACGTCCTTACGCTGTCCCGTCCGGCGTCCCAGGGCCTTGGTCTTAGTTCCCGCTCAGAACCCCCCGCACGATCTCCCCATGGCCTCCTTCCGACGGCCTCCGCATGCCCGGAGAGGCGAGGGTCACAGACGCACAAGATCCAGCAGCAAGAGCCGTGTGTTTTCAGGGAATCTCGGCAGCTCGGCGCAGACGGGGTTTAGAGGGCATTTCCAGGACGCGATCACTGGCAGGCGCGAGCAAGGCTAAACCCACAGGGCTGGCTAAGCAGTAATTGGCTAAGAGCCGGCAGAGGCAGGAGCAGGGGCAGAGCAGGAGTAGCGTGCTTCACCGGCTCAGTCATGTCTCTGTGACACAGAGACGGAGGAGCTCAGAGCGCCTGACTACAACTTAGGCAAAGATTATAACACTTTACCGTGTTGTCTTTACTGTGCTGTCTTTACTGTGTTGTCTTTACCTTGCTGTCTTTACCGGGCTGCCTTCCCTGTCAGCAAACAGTTAAACAAAGCTTTTTGCAGTGACATTCGAGCTAGTTTCAATATCAGTGGAGAGTTCAGATTAATTAAGTTCATCCAGGTTTTTCCAACTCTAAAAAAAAGCCCTATATATGCTCAAAACTCATTTAGGTTTTTCCTCCTGAAAGTGACTGCTGGAAAGCAGTGTCATACTCAAGCAAACCAGCTGCACTATACAAAATAAAGAATGACTGCTTATGGTTTCTAGATAATTCTCAGTCCTCATGGCTGTATTCTCTGTAGTTCTAGTCGAGATGATCATAGTGAATCATTGACTGTGTTTTTGGGGGGAAGTGACCCTTGCTTTGCACCACACACACCACTCTGAGTACATTTACACAGACATGTCTGAGTCCTGTGTCTCCATCTTCTTTAGAAGCATTAGAGAGCAGCGCGCAGCTTCTTAGTAATTACCCCTGACAAGGGATTAGGAACCTTGCACAGGCTTCCTGTACTGTCTGCTGCACCCCCTGCAGAGGCAGAAAATGGATTGGTGATTGAGGTATATTTGAACCGTGCATCTCAGAGTATTAATTGAATAAAATGTCTGTTTGTCATGGCTGAGAGTGTAAAGTGGCTCTGCGCTGTCCTGGTACACACTCTGGACGAGCAGCACACTCTCTCCTGCCCAGCGCCAAAGCAAAGCCCCTAATCTCCTGCTTACAGCCCATAATCGCTGCTAACAGCCACCTGCACCCTTCATCAAAATATGCTTTATATCCCAAATTAAAAAAATAACATAAATAAATAAAAAATAAAATAGATACCTCTTTTTTGATCATGTTTGTAATACAGTACACTGCATAGTGGAGTGTGTGGCTTTTATGTGGGAGCAATATTTGATGTTCTGTGTATTTAACCCTTTAAATGTAAGGGTGAGGTGAGGTTTTATGAAGCAGTTATGGGTCGATTATGGTCCTGTTTCCATTTAAGTAGCATTTTGTAGAATGTCTGTTAAAACTGTAGGACTCAGCAGTATCTGCCATTCACCAGCAGAGGGCGCTGTAAGACAGTCAAGCTTTTTATTTTAGAAAAGTATGAAAACAAATTTGAGGGCGGTAAGGCTGCAATTATGTTTCTATTAAATGCAAATTGCTTTGCTAATGAAGTTATTGCCTCTTTTGAGGGGCCCCTCTAATAGCTGAGGTACTTATGTTGCAGACACAGTAATCAGAGGTTGCTCTGACTTTTAAACATTTCAGTGTCTGACAGATAAGTGCTGCTCTGCATCATTCACCGGATGAATTACACCCTGCAAATGCCCATGCAAAATGTCAGCAAACAAATTACTCATTGTTGTCTTAGAAACTTTTTGCATTTGCATATGTTCTGCATTGAGTAATGAATAAGCCTGCATATAGTTTAAGGGAAGTGCTGAGAGTACCCTGAGTGCATATACCCAGTTTTGTGCAGTGGTCCATGCCCTACTTTACTCCTGCCAGTCTCTTGTTAACAGAAAAGTCTGTGTTAGAGGAGGTTTTGGACCCTCGTCCAGATCTTACGAATCCATAACGATGGAAGCAGTGTCTGGGACCCCCTTGCTGCCTTTGTCCCGGTCTTTCAGGAGTGCTTTTCCTGAGAAACAGTCCTGTGAAAGTGTCATTAGTGGAAACAGAAGGCTGTGCAGGGCTGCAGCGCAGGGCTGCAGCGCAGGGCTGCAGTGCAGGGCTGCAGCGCAGGGCTAACGCATGGCTGCAGTGCAGGGTTGCAGCACAGGGCAAACACAGGGCTGCAGTGCAGGGTTGCAGCACAGGGCTAACGCAGGGCTGCAGCGCAGGGCTAACGTAGGGCTTCAGTGCAGGGCTGCAGCGCAGGGCTAACGCAGTGCTGCAGTGCAGGGCTAACGCAGGGCTGCAGCGCAGGGCTGCAGCGCAGGGCTAACGCAGGGCTGCAGCACAGGGCTGCAGCGTAGGGCTAACGCAGGGCTGCAGCACAGGGCTGCAGCGTAGGGCTAACGCAGTGCTGCAGCGCAGGGCTAACGCAGGGCTGCAGCGCAGGGCTAACGCAGGGCTAACGCAGGGCTGCAGCACAGGGACCTGCCCTCTGCGTATCAGACGGGAACTGCTGGATCTGAGGGCCCAGAACAATCACAGTCAGAGCTGCGCTCTGTGGAGGAACGCTGAGATCACCCCTCTGTTATGCTGCATTTATGAGCCTCAGAGCGCCATGCGAGCACCAGCTACGCCTTACCCACCAGCACCAACAACAAATCCAATGGCTTCAGCCTGAGTGTGGCCGATTTGATTTGCTCATATTCTTATCAACATTCATACATTTTTCTAAAAACTCATTCTTACTTTCATTATAAAGTCTCTTGGCACTTGAAAAGCATTGTGATTTCTTGAACGTTGTCTTTGAGTTTGAGACGTTATGAAGTCATTTTTGTCTCCCTTTTGCCCTCTCTCCAATCTCATGCAGCTCTCATTTTCACAATCCTTAACTCATTACAAGATCGAAACCAATGGAAAGGTGAGCATTTTACAACTGATGTGCTGGAAGAATTGAAATTACATTTTGAAAAAAAAAAAAAACAGATCTGTTAGACCCTTGATAATCGCTGCTTCGCCTAGAAAATCCTCTCTCTTTCTCAGTCTGTAAGTATGGGTCTGAGTGTTGTAGAAAAAGAATTTAAAACTGATTTGAAATCTTTGAATATAAAGAAAAAATTCCATTCCATTCCATCCCTCAAATTCAGTAACCATGAAGTCATCCGAGACACTAAAGTTGGCCCAGCTCCAGTCCTGGGGGCCTGGTGGGTTTCCTGGCTTTTGTGCAGACAGTACTGAAGCTACGCTAGCCACTTTGGACCAAGCCATCTGCTGAGCAGAGTAAAATGTGCAGTAATCTGTTCTCACTATCTGATCATTGGAATGCCAGCACAGGAATAAGAAGGGCACAACTGACAGATGTCTTGGCACAAGTTTTGAAAGGATGTAGAGGTAGGAAAATACATATATACAGCAAAAGCAGGGTCAAACTGAATTAGAAATGGTTTGGGTCAGTAGGGGTCCAGGAGACCCTAACCCTGTTCCTGGATCTCTTGATCACACAGGTGTTTGTTGTCTGGTATGCTAATAGCACAGGTAGAGAGAGAATTAGATGGAGAGTTTCCCCTGGTTGTCAGCATTTCTTTCTTGGCTGTGATACTGAGCACATTTGCCTGTTCATTCATGATTGAAGCGAATGCCTCCGGGCTCTGCAGCCCCAGTGCGCCCCGCGCAGTAGGGGGTGTATGCCCACTGGGCTTTTCCCCGGGACCCCTACTGAACCAATCCATTTTAATTCAGTTTAGACAGCTTTAGTGAGTGGCTTTGACCTGTCCCCATGGACGCTGCGGAGGGGACAGGAGAAAGAAAGGATGAGTCACAGAAACATCAGACACGGAATGGCGGAGTAATGAACGAGTCACAGAAACATCAGACACGGAATGGCGGAGTAATGAAAGGAAAAATGGCTGCTTTAAAAAGCTAGTGTGCTGGTGAGGTGTTTTGTGCTACAGGAAACGGGTTTTCTCACAACTCCTCTCTTGATCTTTACTGTGAAAAGAAATTCTTCAATTTGCAGGAGATCACATCTGCAAAACAAAGTCTGGTTTCTAAAGACAGCCTGCTTATGTGTTTTGGAGATGGGTTTAGGTGCATCTGAACCTTGCTCATGTTTAACCTGACGTGCTCAGGTTTGTCCAGTGCTCACTGAATGTATGGGGTAGATTTGCCCCGTGCGTATTTTAAGGTGTGATCTGGGTTCATGTTGCTTTGATGGTTTCAGGGTCTGGCAGTCTGGACACCGTGAGGCGTGAAGCTCCCTTTTTCTCTGTTTAAGGTCAATTTCTCCACTTCATTTGATCTGAATTCATTGATGGTTTCACCGTTGTTTCTGACCTTTGTCTAAGCCTGGATTCGGAGGCAGTCGTTAATTCTACCCAAAACATCAGCGCCATTTTACAGTAGCATAATGACATGATCTCCCATGAAGATGCCTATGTTATCTACAGTTGAGTTATGTGGAATACATATAATTGTGTTAGAGCTGTGCTAGTTTAACTGTATGTGGTGTGTGTGTGTGTGTGTGTGTGTGTGTGTGTGTGTGTGTGTGTGGGGTGGGTGTGTGCTGGTGTAACTGTGCCTGAATGTGCAGTGTGGTGTATGTGTGTGTGTGTGGGGTGTGTGCTGGTGTAGCTGTGTGAGAATGTGCAGTGTGTGTGTAGCTTGTAGGTGGGAGTTGTGCAGCACTGCCAGTGTGTGGCTAACGTCAGACTGCATGCTGACTGGAATCTCACAGCCACAGCTATCATCGCAGCACTGCGCAGCCAGGAGCTCTCTGACTTCCACGGTCTTTATCATCGCAGCACTGCGCAGCCAGGAGCTGTCTGACTTCCACAGTCTTTATCATCGCAGCACTGCGCAGCCAGGAGCTGTCTGACTTCCACAGTCTTTATCATCGCAGCACTGCGCAGCCAGGAGCTGTCTGACTTCCACAGTCTTTATCATCGCAGCACTGCGCAGCCAGGAGCTGTCTGACTTCCACAGTCTTTATCATCGCAGCACTGCGCAGCCAGGAGCTCTCTGACTTCAACAGTCTTTATCATCAATCTGTTTCGCTCACTGGGGTCAGTTCACAAGAGGTGGTTCTCTGCAGATCTGTGTGTTTCTGAGGTCAGGTGGTTCTCTGCAGATCTGTGTGTTTCTGAGGTCAGGTGGTTCTCTGCAGATCTGTGTGTTTCTGAGGTCAGGTGGTTCTCTGCAGATCTGTGTGTTTCTGAGGTCAGGTGGTTCTCTGCAGATCTGTATCTTTCTGAGGTCAGGTGGTTCTCTGCAGATCTGTGTGTTTCTGAGGTCAGGTGGTTCTCTGCAGATCTGTGTGTTTCTGAGGTCAGGTGGTTCTCTGCAGATCTGTGTGTTTCTGAAGTCAGGTGGTTCTCTGCAGATCTGTGTGTTTCTGAGGTCAGGTGGTTCTCTGCAGATCTGTGTGTTTCTGATGTGCTCTGATTGAAATTTTCTGTTGTAGATGAAGTCAGTTCACTGTTTCCTATTCTCAGTTCCTGGGCAGTTTAAATTTAGATTTTCTCACTGGTGTTTTGAGTCTATCATTTTCAGTTTATGAGTGCACTGTCATATTTTCGTAAATGCTGCCAAACTCATCTTATGCCAGTAACAAAGCCCACAGTGAAAATAAAAGTGAGAGTTTGAAATTAAATCACCATTTTCTCCTGGAAATTTGCATGTTTATTTTTCATCGGGTTATCACATCTTTTTTTTTTGTCAAAAATGAAAACATAAATTAAATAATGATAATAAAACCTAAATGGCTGAGCCTTGCAAATGATGATGTGATGTTACCACGGGGAGGACTTGCAGGCCCAACCCATGTTGGGCAACTGCTGGTTCCCTTCGTTTCAGCCCCTGATCCAGTCTGATCCAGTCTCACTGTCACTTTTCCCTCCATAATTCTTACTGTAAAACTGTAAACCATTATGATCAGTGAGATATTTCATAACCCTGCAATCATGTGAAGATTAAAATTATTGTGCTGTAAATGGGGTCATATGGCTAATATCCATCCATTAGGATCTGCTTCTGAGAAACTCATTACAGAGAAGGCTCCAGGCTTAGTTATTATGGTATTCATACAATTAATCCATACATATCACAAATTACATAACGTGTGTACCCAGCGGCCCATTTTTCACATTTATATGTGATAGTTTTCCAAGTTTGAGCTCAGTTTGACCTTTTCAGTGAAAGCCCTGCTATGCCAACACAATGAAAGCACGTTCCCTTCCCTATTGGTCAAGTTGAACTCGTATACATTTACAGAAACAATAAGGAGTAAGTGTTATGTAAATAATTTATGAATGGTAAATCCATCCGGGATTTTAAAGTCAATGCTACATGGAACGGTGAATCTATGTAAATCTGGTTTAACTCTCAGAATGTTCTGGCAACCGGCTGAGCTTGTTTTGGATCTGCCTCACTTTCCTTTCTTGCTAAGAAAACAAAAAAATCTGTGTCGTTGCCGTGAAGTAAAGTAGCAAAATTCAAATAACTTAGAATGTGACTAACGTGGTGAAACGAGGCCAAAATAGTGTAGAAACAAGAGTTGTGTTTTAAGAATTGAGTGGAAAGTCTGGAACTGCCTCCTAATTTAAAGTTTTGGTTTGACGCTGTTCAGTCCTCTTACAGAAAAGTGCTGCTGTTCTGAACCTGCTGCCAACCGCTTCTGCGAACTGACAGCGAGTGATGCGTACTTTACCTGCCCAGCATTCTGTCCTTTAGCATGGTAGCGAGCAAACACTACATGGGCTAATTTTCACTTGCTGTCAGTTTGAAGGAGCGGTTAGCAGCAGGTACAAAATGGCAGCAATCGGCACGTAGCGTCTGTTTTAATTTTAAGTACAACAAACAGCCTTATTCCCAGGGTGTATTGATAAATTATACTCTTAGAAAATACTTGCTGTTATTGACTGTGTGAAACACTTAAGTTATGCCGTACTGTAGCGGTGGGCTAGTGGTTTGAATGACTTCATGGCACAGACTTGGCGCTGTATTCTGAGTGGAGTAAGCTGTGCGCAGCCTCAGTGCAGCGCTGTCCTTTCTGGGGGTGACTGTGTCCCTGTGGGCGCCTGCTGAACCTTTGGCCTGCTGGAGGATGCATCTGTCTGCACTGTGATCTCCGCACTTTAATTCCAGCTCCAGCATTAAGATGGACCCCCTTTCTCATTTTTCAGGTTTGTTGTGTTCGGATCTTCCATGTGCAGCGGTGATCGATGCTAATTGTGACACGGAAGGACAGCACTTTGCTCTCTCCCCATTGGTAAATAATGCTTTTGGATACACTCGGCTCCTGGGAGCGGCCACCTGGTCTCAGTGGTGATTTCTGTGGGAGAATATCTGAGAGAGGAGCGAAGTGATGGCCGTCCCTCCTCAGCTTTTTCGCTGTCATGCTGTAGATCTCTGCACTCCTCTCACAGTGCACTCTGATATCTGCTCAGGTGATAGAGCGCTCAGCCTGCAGGGTATGAAAGAGAGGCAGGGCTGGGTTTTTAGCCATGAACCCCAAGTCAATCACGTCCTTTAACTTTCCCAGTAGATGGCCCTGGCAGTTGCAGGGGTGCTAGTTTTGGCTTGTGACCATGTGTGAGATATAGGTTGACCATATTTCCTGATACTTATTGCACAATTCGTATCAAAATGAATAATCCTGTATGCCTTATGAATAGCTGCTTGGGGGATAATGATGGTAATGGATTTATACAGTGCTCCATCTTGAACCTGAAGCACTTCAGTTCACATCAGGCCTGTATAAATGTGCAGAAGCCCTTAAAATGTCATTATCTGCCATTGAGTGGTGGCAGTTCAATGTTAAAGACTCCTAGCAGAGAAGTGAAGTAACCTCAATAATAATGATACATTGGATGAGATGAAAACACACGCAGCTTTGGTTTTGCTGAGTGTGTGTGTGAGTGCGCGTTTCACCCTTCCTCGTTGTCTGAATGTGTATGCTCAGTTCTGGTGCCTTCAGTGGTTTTTGCACCTGGCCAGACTGCGCTGCTTTCTGTCTACTCTGCTTTTCAAATGTGTTACCTGTCATGTGAGGTCATGTTTACTTTTCCACTGTTCCACTTAAAAAAAAAAAAAAAAAAAAAAAAAAACACAGAAGCAACAAACTGAATAATTGTGTAAGCCGCAGTGCTATATCCAACTTAGTTGTCAGTCTGTTTTATGCTCAGAGAAATGTGAACTTAGATGATGCTCAGTGAGATCTGGTCTCAGTGCGGTGTGTGTGCTCTGTGTTGTATCAGTGCAGAGTGCATGTCGATCCTGTAGTTATCGATTCAGGCCATAACCTGACAGGGAGAGAAGAGGAATGATATTTCATCAGATACATGTTTTTACATGGCTTGCAGTAACATAGTTTAATAATGGGAGCCCTGTGGACCTTATTAGAGTGGGCTTGCTGTGTGGCTGCGGAGGCCGGCGCTGATGTGGACCTGTGATAGAGCTGCTGCAGGGGGCTGGAGTGTGCGCCGGAATCTGGACCCCCCGTCTCAGCGCATCGCAACTTTTGAGTGACAGCGGCAGGAAATTGCCCCCAGCTGCTTCCCTTTGTGTGCCTTCACGATCAATTTCACCATTAATAAATCAGAGAATCTCAGCCTGATCGCTTTGTCAGATTAGAGTTTGTTTTGGTGTGGTGGAGAAAAACAATACAAACTGGCGCAGAAATATTGTCTTGGAAAGCTGCAGGCTGAATAGCAAAATAGGACGAGGAGAACAAAAGCATGGACACACTTTGTTGTGTGACTCTAATCATGTTGGCCTCAGTCAATATTTCACTAGAAAAATGCACATGGGATAGTATAGGAAGAAAGCTCCTTTTATACTACCCTTGTCCAATGTCTTTGCTATTGAAGGATGTCACCATTACCACAGGCAATATGATTTGCACAAAATGCCTGGATGAATATCTTAGCTCATGATCAGGTCACCCTTGTAAAAGAGACTTTACGTCTCAACAGCTTTTCTCCTAGTTAAATAAAGGTTAAATAAAACCATGTACATTACCTGAAATAATGGCTCCCCCTGCTGCTGTGGAGGAGCAAAGTCGTCCAGCCCTGCTCAGCTCGCAGGTGTGGGCCTTCTGAAGGAGGTTAGCTTGAGTCTGAACTTCATCCCATCCAGTTGGGGAGCGTGTTCCCATAGAAACCCTGAGGCAGTTCCCATAGAAACCGTGAGGCAGGAGGGAGGCTGAGAGGCAGGTCTGTTCACTGACTCTCTCGGGTCAGTCTGCAGGAGTGAAACCACAGCCTGAGTGAGGTGTTATCAGGCAGGTCTGTTCACTGACTCTCGGGTCAGTCTGCAGGAGTGAAACCACAGCCTGAGTGAGGTGTTATCAGGCAGGTCTGTTCACTGACTCTCGGGTCAGTCTGCAGGAGTGAAACCACAGCTTGAGTGAGGTGTTATCAGGCAGGTCTGTTCACTGACTCTCGGGTCAGTCTGCAGGAGTGAAACCACAGCCTGAGTGAGGTGTTATCAGGCAGGTCTGTTCACTGACTCTCGGGTCAGTCTGCAGGAGTGAAACCACAGCCTGAGTGAGGTGTTACCAGGCAGGTCTGAGGCTGGCGGGGGAACGGAGGCCCTCTGAATGGAATAAGTGCCTCTGCAGAGCGCTGAATGGCGGCCAGAGAGGCCGGCAGAGGAATGTGAGGTGAACCTCTGTCAGGTCTGAGGTACTAAACCCTTCATCATGTCATTTCAGAGACCACTGCCTCGCTTTGATGTGGGTCTCTGTGCAGATCCAGGCTGCCGAAGCTGCCTTGGGAACAGGTACAGCAGCACCTAATGCAAGGACTGCCTCTACATTAATGATCTCTACATCACTGCTTAAAGCTTTTATTATAATTATTGCCAATAATATTTTGCGTGTAATTCATGCTCTTAATAAGCTGTGGTAACATCTTGTTTTGAATGTTCTATTGAATTTGAAAAGCTGCTCCCAAATTATACAGTGCTTAAAATAATGAGTCTTGGGTTGTTTTGTAGATTTTTGAAGATTTAACTTTTTGACTCTTATGCAGTCAGATCAGAATTTACCGGCCTGTGTTCACTGCAGGCCCTGATTCCTGATTATTTAATGGGTCATTAGATTGATTGTTGAAATTGACTGAAATTACGCTTTCGTTATTGGCAAGTGTATAATTTCAGTTACATCTCAATGATATCTTCCACGGCTTTGTCAGTATTCTGTATGGCCGGTTTATTTCAGGGATCTTATTAAACAGAAACTTGCTATTATGTCTGCAGCTCCTAATTAAGAACCCTCCAATCAGGAATGAAAGGTGGTTCGGCTGGCATAGTGAAAAACAATGGCCCATTGGCTGCAGGATATATGGAGTGACACCCCCTTCTATAGATGCTGTCAGTTTATCTGCACTCTCCATCTCTGCTCATTTCATCATTTTACATTCTTTGTAGCAGTATGTCATTATCCAGACAGCATTAGCAGAGATGAGAAGCTCATGGACTCTCAGAGTATTGTAATTATGACTGTAACCATGTGTGTCACCTTGGAAAGAGGTGACAGGCACAGAGATAAAATGCTAATAACATGTTGCAAATAATGAGTGTGTAGTTTGTAATCAAACCAGACCACATTGTTATTTGTATGTGGTTAAAATGCCAAGCCTTATGTCTGGTCTGGTCGTAATCACATCTAATTAAAAACCTCATACGTTCACAAAATGACCGCAGCTTATCTAATATTTTTTGTTTGTGAAGTGCATGGAATAAAATAAAAATTGGTGACAATGAGAATAGTCAATGTCTATGGTCTTCCCTTCATTAGCAAAAACAAGGATTTTTTAATGAGCACATACTGTTTGTCAGTATGTATTCTCACCTGTGCGTGCATACAGGTGCTGGTGCAGGTACACCTGTGCCCTCACCCTTTGCAGCACCCAAAGGTCTGAGCTGTGTTTTTAATATGGTGCTGCCACATCCCACTTAACTCTGTAGCCCTACAGCAGGGCCTCTCTGCCCCTACAGCAGGGTCTCTCTGCCCCTACAGCAGGGACTCTCAGCCCCTACAGCTGAGCCTCTCTGCCCCTACAGCAGGGCCTCTCAGCCCCTACAGCAGGGCCCCTACAGCTGAGCCTCTCTGCCCCTACAGCAGGGCCTCTCTGCCCCTACAGCAGGGCTGCTCCTCCAGAGCTCCAGTCAGGTACTAAGCTGAGCTGGGCATGCCATCACTGAGGTTGCAGGGACGCTGCAGGGGCTTATGACACCTGTACAAATGGAGGAAATACTGGCATCTGTTTGTCATTGGTGACATGCAGCCCCACTGGCTCCACACTGACCTTTCTCACAGCAAAGCAATAACTGTGTCCGATGGTAGAGGGTCCCTGCTGTCTGCAGAAGCACCAGCAAACAGGTGCAGGCAGGTCTGTGTGTCTGTAGGATGAGGCTGAAACATGAATGTCTCAGATTGAGATGCTGCCATTTGCACAGATAAGGTCAGGCTGATGTATGCCTCTGCCCCCCATGCAGGTGTAACTCACTGAGCGTCTGAGACCAGCATCTGGCACACTAATTAAAAGGGATTCTTTTGTTACTCAAATTAGTATGAGATGAGGTTTGAAGATGACGCAAATGAGGAAACCGTGATGTTTTTCTGTTCTGCAAAATCTTAACAATACCCCTTAAAATGTTTATGTAAAAAAAATGTTGTAGGTGTAGTTAAAGACACACTCCCTGAAAAATGACTTGACAGTGTACGAAGAAACATCTCTCATCAAATGTGGATTCCACCAGAGATTTCCATGGCCAAGTCTCTGGTAGTGTACAAGAGCTTCCACAGACTTTGGGTCCTGGGTTGGTGGCCTGAGAGCACAGCATATGGAGAAATATCTCCTGGAATCTGACTTACTTGGTCACATGATAAACTATTGCATCAGAGGCCCCCATTGCTCCTCTGCTGATATCTTCCTGTGGCGGTAGTCACTTCACTGCTGATATCTTCCTGTGGCGTAGTCACTTCACTGCTGATATCTTCCTGTGGCGTAGTCACTTCACTGCTGATATCTTCCTGTGGCGTAGTCACTTCACTGGTGATATCTTCCTGTGGCGTAATCACTTCACTGGTGATATCTTCCTGTGGCACATCACTGCATGGTACCAGGTCTAGCTTGGTCAGTGAGGTGCGTAGTAATACTGTTTGTATATAGTATAAACATTGACTCAAGGCTTTCAAATCACCAGCAGGCTTATCTGTTTATTGACTGCCACAGAGAAAAATATATGCTTTATCAAAAAAATTTTTTTCTCTCTGAAAATGAATGTTAATTTAGCGTACATGAAGTCCCTCAAAATAAAAATGTATTTTCGGCTGTAAATTGAATTGCTAAGGTCTGTGTGTTTGCTGGAAACAGGAGCTGTTAATAGTACAACAGATGTATTGTTGAAGTTTGAAAAAGTTTCTAAATGTATGACCTCTTGCTGGGGATTGTGGGGTTTGTGAATTAACCTGGGAATGTTTTAAAAGTCACAGTGAGGCAGGTAGATGTGAATGTTGCTGAAAATGAGAACCACTGAGTAATTGGGTTTAAAACATCTGCTGTCTTCCCACTGACTTTGTAAATGGTTTATCGTGCTGCATGGCCCAGATGGCTTTAGGCCTGTTGCAGATGCTCAGTGGAGTTTTGTTTTAGAAGTGCTTTTTTTTCACTTCAATAGTTGGAAACCAAACAGTAATTGCGTGGAGCATAACCCCATTTAAGCTTTATGGTTTATTAGCAGGTCATCCCTGTCTAACTGGGACTCAGTGAGAGTCAGCCAACCTGAGAGAAAAATGACTTCATATCATGTGTAACACAATCATAAACTTAAAAATAATTAAAAAAATATATTTCTATTAATTTCACAAGATTAAAAATGTGTTGTTTTTGAGTAAATTACATTAATGAGCCCGTGGTGAAAGGCAATGGCAAATAATTATGTTTTAGATGTTAAAGATTACAGAAAGTATTTTCATTCATGTTAATTATGAATCCATGATATAAAAATAGCAATTAATGAAATTTGAATATGGACTGGACTTGCACTTGTTTAAAATGAGTGAAATTGCAGTGGGTTAAGGGGTTAATCGTTAAGTTGCAATGACCTACTTTGCCCTTCATTAAAAGTTTTTAAATCATTTTTCAAGCATATTTTACTCAATAGAATCCAGCATAGTGTGCCTTAATTGTGCTTTTAATTATTTTCAGGTTGGGTTAATTTCTTGGATGAATACATTAATGAATCGTTAATAGATGAATGTCAGTCTTGTGATTAAGACCACAGTAATACTGTTAGTTGCAGTTCTCAAGGTCTGTCTGTGTCTCAGCAGGGGTTGAGGATCACACTGAAGGTCTGTGGTGTTTGCACTGTAGAGATTTTCGTCACTGACTGGTTAAAGAGTTCCCACACCTTGTTATCAAGGCTTCAACTGATTGCTGGTTGAATGGAAAACACAAAACCTGCAGGCACTGAAGTCGTCCTTGAATTGTAGTTTGGCAACCATAGTACATCGGTCTGCCTGGTTTTACTAAGACAAGATGTGTGTGTCGACCTCAGGTGTGTGTAGACCTTGTCAGTGGACTCAAGATATGTGCATGGCAGGAATGTAAGCATATTCCTCCCATGTGAATTAGCAGCAGCTGCTGCAGCATCAGGTGGCCAGCAGGCAGGCATCTTCAAGGGTTTTTCCTCATGAAAAAGGGAGGAGCTCCGACCATGTGGACGCATGAATAATTCAGATGCGCCGTAGTTTTCAAACTATGTCACTATACGGTGAATCTCAGAATCCAAAACTCATCTTATGTTGAATTATATAGTTCATGTTATATGGACAGATAGTTATATGACTTTTTATCACACTCCCATTGTTGCAGTTGAGAATTTTGGTTATTTTGAAATGTTTGCTAATGTAATGGAATATACATAAAATATCATGTGTGCAGTTTAAAAAATATATGTATAAATACAGTAGTAATATTTTTCTTACTACATGTCAGAAAGTAGCTGAAGTTCATTCTTTTTTCATTAAATTTTAAAGAATGCAAGAAACGTGTTTTATATTTGTATGTATATCAGACTGTAGCATATGGTGCATGCTCATTATGAATCATTTCTGTGTGCAAAAGTAACAGGCAATATGCACTCCTTCTGTGTGCAAAAGTAACAGGCAATATGCACTCCTTCTGTGTGCAAAAGTAACAGGCAATCCGCACTCCTTCTGTGTGCAAAAGTAACAGGTAATCCGCACTCCTTCTGTGTGCAAAAGCAACAGGCAATCCGCACTCCTTCTGTGTGCAAAAGTAACAGGCAATCCGCACTCCTTCTGTGTGCAAAAGTAACAGGAAATCCGCACTCCTTCTGTGTGCAAAAGCAACAGGCAATCCGCACTCCTTCTGTGTGCAAAAGTAACAGGCAATCCGCACTCCTTCTGTGTGCAAAAGTAACAGGCAATCCGCACTCCTTCTGTGTGCAAAAGTAACAGGAAATCCGCACTCCTTCTGTGTGCAAAAGTAACAGGAAATCCGCACTCCTTCTGTGTGCAAAAGTAACAGGCAATCCGCACTCCTTCTGTGTGCAAAAGCAACAGGCAATCCGCACTCCTTCTGTGTGCAAAAGTAACAGGAAATCCGCACTCCTTCTGTGTGCAAAAGTAACAGGCAATCCGCACTCCTTCTGTGTGCAAAAGTAACAGGAAATCCGCACTCCTTCCTTCTGTGAATTATCTGTGTGAGGAACGCATGTACCTTCAAGGCAGTTTTTAATGAAAATGGAAAAAGGTGCCATACTTTTCATAAATGCACAGTGAATAACTATCTGCTCTCTATAAAAATGGAGTTTTCATTATGGTTCTCCATACTCATCAAATTATTGGGGAAGAAAGGCATCACAAATAGGATGAAATGAGAAAGCCTGAGGAAACGGGAAGGGGGTTGCATTTCTTTTACACATCCCTGTGTACTATATTTTATGGCCTTTTTGAATTAAATTTTCGGCTGGAAATCAATTATGTTTGGTACATGACGGTGTAATGAGTATTTTTCATATTGGATGTCTGGTGAATACAGGCTGTGTTCACATGGCATTATAACATTGTAAATCTGACTGAGTTCCATTCCTGAATGAGCTCTCACAGGATTTTCTGTCTGTTCTGTTCTGCAGCTGTAGCGAATGCTTTGCCTTGTGTTACTGCCTTAATGATGAGTTTCTAAGGCTGTGTGTTTGACCAGGTCTTGTGTTGTTTGGTTGTGCAGATGTCAAACAGCATACGGTTTCCATTTTACAGACCGCTCTGTTTTCAGGCTTTGAATGCCATCGTCGATTCCCTGCTGATTCCCTCCTTACTGCCCTCGGTTCTCCTGTTTTGCCTGGCCGCTACATGCACAAAGCCAAACATCTATTTCTGTGTTCTGCTGTCTGTGCACTTTTTGCAGCAAAGCAAACTGAAGGCAGAGAGTTGCCAAGGATCCTCACTGTTGTCTCAAGGCACTTGAAGTGTTTACTTTGAGCAATATCCTTTTACTTTTGGGTGCTGAATTGTCATGTGTGATATATCTGGAGGTTAAAACTATGATGCAGGTCCATCACCTCTCCTAGAATCGGGTCGGGCTTCTCCCCAAAGAATGTGGGAGTGATGCAGTTCTGTACTGTTCCCTTCCCTGTGTGAAACTGTATGCTAGAGAATGCACAGCTGGGCTTACTGTCTTAAATGAACTGTTTTTTCTATGCACATGGAACAGCCATGCAGGACTGTAAGGGAAGCAGAGAGACTGGCGCTGGTTTGGCAGTGAAACCTTTCTTGGCTGGAGGAAAAAGTAATGGGAACATATGGGCTATATAGCATAACTTCCTAATGCTTCATAATCCTCTGTTCTACTCACATGAGTTCCAGTGAATTTTGTGGTGCTCTCTTGTGTCAGAACACATGGAACAAAGCTGTAGAGTGTTATATTAGTTTCATTTTTATTGTTTTTTCACCATTGAACAAAGATCACTGTAGACAGCATCACACTGGTAACTTCTGCACAGAGATGCTGTAACTCAGTGCTGCTTGTTACTTAACACAATGAACTGAAATGTGTTCAGCTGCACACAGCATCCCAAACCAAACCCCTCAAACATGTTTGATCATACAGTTCATCCTCCTCCTGTCACTCACCATGACCATAGCTCTGTAGAGTATGATGCAGGTCTTCACTCCTCTGTTAGCTCCTCCCATCTTCGCTCCTCTGTTAGCTCCTCCCATCTTCACTCCTCTGTTAACTCCTCCCATCTTCACTCCTCTGTTAGCTCCTCCCATCTTCGCTCCTCTGTTAGCTCCTCCCATCTTCGCTCCTCTGTTAGCTCCTCCCATCTTCACTCCTCTGTTAGCTCCTCCCATCTTCACTCCTCTGTTACCGCCTCCCATCTTTGCTCCTCTGTTACCGCCTCCCATCTTTGCTCCTCTGTTAACTCCTCCCATCTTCACTCCTCTGTTAGCTCCTCCCATCTTTGCTCCTCTGTTAACTCCTCCCATCTTTGCTCCTCTGTTAGCTCCTCCCATCTTCACTCCTCTGTTAGTTCCTCCCATCTTCACTCCTCTGTTAGCTCCTCCCATCTTTGCTCCTCTGTTAACTCCTCCCATCTTCACTCCTCTGTTAGCTCCTCCCATCTTCACTCCTCTGTTACCGCCTCCCATCTTTGCTCCTCTGTTAACTCCTCCCACCTTTGCTCCTCTGTTAGCTCCTCCCACCTTTGCTCCTCTGTTACCTCCTCCCATCTTCACTCCTCTGTTAGCTCCTCCCATCTTTGCTCCTCTGTTAGCTCCTCCCATTGCCTCTGAACACTGAAATCTCTGAAATCCTTTTTGTTAGAAATGGAAAAACTCTGGAGCCAAATCTTTTGTGAAGCAGGATGTGTAATATAAAGAAATAACATTGTTTTGTTTATTTTTGTTTTGCGAGTTTTTAATTGACAAACCTATTACAGGGAAAGTTGTTTTTTTTTTTTACTTTTCATTTTTTATAAGAAAAACCTCACAAAGTTGACACAGACGTACATTAAAATGTGCACGTATTCACAGGTTTTTATGCCTCTGGGCTAAGTTCTCAGCATGATTGCAATCTACTGTATTCAAGCAATAATTTACAATAATGAACTTGATACAGTTGGATCAATGCCATAGTGTAAACACTGGAGCCATTTTATCTTATTTGAAAACATTGTCAACTAAGGCATTAGGAGGAACATACTGTGAGAAGTTTAAAAAATAATTCAAACCATTTACATTATTCAATGCAAAAACCCAATAATATCTCACAAGCCATGCAAGCAGCAGTTCATGTTTGACAGCACAGGAGTTTATGAAAGACATTCCTGAATTCAGTGTTGAAAGCGGTGTAGATGATGGGGTTTACAGCACTGTTCACATAGCCCAGCCACGTGACCACACTGATCAGGGTTGGCCCAATGTCACATGACACGCATAGGACCTTTGTGACATGGACCACGAAGAAGGGAGTCCAGCAGGCTAGAAACACACCTGTGGACAAGTCAAGACAGAACAGGGGTCAGTCTAGGTTACAGTAAGGACAGCTCTGTGTTATAGTAAGGACAGCTCTGTGTTACAGTAAGGACTGCGCTGTGTTATAGTAAGGACAGCTCTGTGTTATAGTAAGGACAGCTCTGTGTTACAGTAAGGACAGCTCTGTGTTACAGTAAGGACTGCTCTGTGTTACAGTACGGACTGCGCTGTGTTATAGTAAGGACAGCTCTGTGTTACAGTAAGGACTGCACTGTGTTATAGTAAGGACAGCTCTGTGTTACAGTAAGGACAGCTCTGTGTTACAGTAAGGACTGCTCTCTAATAGGCAGAACAGGTCAGTCACAGTAAGAACAAATGCAGAGTTATGGCACAGATTCTAGGACTGGGTGACGTGACCTTTAAAAAAAATAATAGCATGACAGAACCTTCCACGAAACACATAAAATACCACAAAGATGACTATAGAATTAAGAGATATTTTTAAAGGTTAATGTACAAAATAAAAAGTTCATAAATAAAAAACAAATAAAAGTTGAATATGAAGCAATTTAGTGATTTATTTCACATTTGAGAAATAAAGTGAAAAAGAAAAACAAGCATACTAAAAGGGAAGTATTGATTTTTGTGTATCACAGTGTGACGGCTTGCGGACAATAAATCATTGGAAAACGCGCTGTGACATCCTCTTTGTACCACAGAGCCATGGTTGCTGTTTTCGTACATGCACATGTGAATATGTACGTGTTGAGTCAAAATGGCAAAATTACAGCAAACTCACATTATTGTCTGTGACATTCACCTGTAAAAAGTGAGCCTGGCTCTTTAAATTCTGTGCCGAGGATCAAAGGCTGGGGTAATTAGGGACTGATTCGTCCCTGAGATGAAATCTTTTCACCGTGGAAACCGGAGGAGCTCAGCTGTACCCGCATGAACACAGAAGCACAAAACCGCACTGTATCTCTGTACTCTGAACACAGGAGCACAAAGCCACACTGTGTCTCTGTACTCTGAACACAGAAGCACAAAACCGCACTGTATCTCTGTACTCTGAACACAGGAGCACAAAGCCACACTGTGTCTCTGTACTCTGAACACAGAAGCACAAAGCCGCACTGTGTCTCTGTACTCTGAACACAGGAGCACAAAGCCGCACTGTGTCTCTGTACTCTGAACACAGACAGGACTGTGTCACACAGGAGCACAAAGCACTCTGGACACAGGAGCACAAAGCCGCACTGTGTCTCTGTACTCTGGACACAGGAGCACAAAGCCGCACTGTGTCTCTGTACTCTGGACACAGGAGCACAAAGCCGCACTGTGTCTCTGTACTCTGGACACAGGAGCACAAAGCCGCACTGTGTCTCTGTACACACAGGAGCACAAAGCCGCACTGTGTCTCTGTACTGAACACAGAAGACAAAGCCGCACTGTGTCTCTGTACGCTGAACACAGGAGCACAAAGCCGCACTGTGTCTCTTTACGCTGAACACAGAAGCACAAAGCCGCACTGTGTCTCTGTACTCTGAACACAGAAGCACAAAGCCGCACTGTGTCTCTGTACGCTGAACACAGGAGCACAAAGCCGCACTGTGTCTCTTTACGCTGAACACAGAAGCACAAAGCCGCACTGTGTCTCCTCTGACTGTTCTGAGAATCTAGCATACAGCACTACAGTTTTTTTTTTAATGATCGCAGGAATCTGCATGTGTTGCATGATATGTCTCTCCAATCACAGTTACCCGAGAGACACAGTTCAGAAATGTGTAAGTGGATACCATTTTTAATACTGAGTTGTAATACTGGTTTGGAAGAGTTTTGTGAATATATTCAGCAGCTCTGGGCCTGCTGTGTAACATACATGCTGTTCCACACTTTCATTCCTGCAGAACACACACACTGCTTCATTCCTGCAGAACACACACACACTGCCATGTCATATAAGGGGTTGAGACGCAGCTTCCATCTGGATCAGATTAACTACTGACAGTGATAACTTGGTGTATTCCTCCATCAGCTGTGTGACTCTAACGTCTCTGATTACCTCAGTCGGACTCTGTGCTGCCAAACCCCCAGCAGAGCACAGGCAGCAGAAAGCTCAGCGTAACCTCACATAGTGCAAAGTCCCTGCATGGTTTCATCAGTGTGAACACTGCTTTCACTCCTCCCATGATAGCTCTACAGCTGTGGCCTCTCGTTAAATTAAATTGGTGCGAGTGGCTGTAAAAGCACTTCAGATCGTATTTTATCCGCCTTCTCAAGGACGGCATCAGTCAGCTGTGACTTTTCCCCTCTGTGTGTGCTGCCCTGTGTGTGAATGTGTGTGTGTGCGCTGGCCTGTGTGTGAGTGTGTGTATGTGTGTGTGTGTGCGCTGGCCTGTGTGTGTGTGTGCGCTGCCCTGTGTGTGAGTGTGTGTGTGTGTGTGTGCGCTGGCTTATGTGTGAGTGTGTGCGAGTGCTGGCCTGTGCATGCGGTCACACCCACCTACGACCACAGGCAGGACCTTCATGGCCTTGCGCTCCCGGCCGCTCACTCTGCTGCTCTTGCTGTGGGTGCCCCGCCCTGATCCTCCATGGCCCCGCCCTGATCCTCTGTGGCCACGCCCCTGCACCCCATTCTGCTTGGGGCTCCCCTGCCTTGACCTCTCAGGCCCTTCCATGTCCGACACGCTGTCCATCTGCGTGGTGACCAGGTCGATGTCGTTGTCGGGCGTGGCCAGCCCCGGCGGGTGGACGGGCGGCTCGGCCGTGGTAGGGCTGAGGCCGGGCATCAGGTATTTGACCTTTGACCTTCCGTGCCGGCGCAGGCCCCGCAGGCTGAGGGAGAAACGGCGCTCTCTGCACAGCAGGTTGGAGCGCCGGCTGGCGCTCCACCTCCTCAGGCCTCGGAACATCCAGTAGTACAACAGGAGCATTATGGGGCAGGGCAGGAAGAAGGAGCACACTGAGGAGTACACCACGAAGCTGTCATCCTCCAGCCGGCACACCGTCACATTCCGCCCCGGCACCTGGTTCAGCCCAAAGATGACCGGGCTGGCCACGCCGAAGGACAGCACCCAGGTGGCCGAGATCAGAGCCAGCTGCCTTAGGCTGAACTGGTTCCGGTTGTACTTCAGAGGGACCACGACTGCGATGTACCTGCAGAGGCAGAGAGCCCTTCTTTTATAACAGAAATAAAAAAATACACCTGTGCGTGAATGTGGATACAGCGTTAGTGTTACAGCTCAGGTGAGCAGCTCTTACCTGTCCACGCTGATGGCACACAGGTTGAGGATGGAAGCGGTACAAAGCATGACGTCCATGGTCATCAGTGCGTCGCAGATGTATGTGCTCAGAGTCCATATGCCGCCCAAGAACTGAACAAGAGCACAAAACATGCTCATTAGCATCAGCTGCCTATGGTGCTGTTTCAGCTGCAAACACAGGTCACAGGTCAGCACAAATGCAGTAAGGATTGACACCCTTTGGGCCTATGGTCCATCAGAGACAACCTTGCTAACTGAAGCCCAGCCAACGCCCATTGAGAACCAGCAGTATTTAAAAAAAAACTAATAATGGATTTGAATTCCATTATGATTCCTTGGCTTTCTTTGCCTTTGTTCTCCAGCTGGTGATGTGATAGAATTTGCAGTTTACATATAACTGATGTGACAAAGTTAAAGCTTAATCAGCAAAGTAAATTACATCCCTTTCATTGAAGTCGCTTGGGGCAAAGTAGTGTGTATTTATAGCATAACTACTTTGGTAACAACAGGCTATTGCTGAGTCACTGCAATAGTTATCATTATCATACTAGATATCATTCTACAACATGTAACCTGTGCTCCCCGTGTTTCGCATGTGCAGTAAAGAACAGCTTTTACTGAAGTTCCATGTTCCCTAAATTGCAGTTACTTAATTCCTACAAATGGCCTGTTGTTGTAAATATACAGTTTCAGCTCAGTGTAAAATGCCAGATTAAATTGGATTTGCACGTCCACCGTGGTATTGGGAGCTGTGGAGAGAGAGACTGACCTCTGAATAGACGTACAGGGGTAGCACCAGCACTGCCAGCAGGAGGTCAGCCACAGCCAGGCTGACTATGAAGTAATTGGTGGCAGTTTTGAGGGACCTCTCAGTGAGCACGCTCAGACAGACCAGGACGTTCCCCAGGATGATGATGAGGATGAGGGGGACCCCAAACACCAGAGCCAGGACGTTGTACTGGACAGCATGGTACCCCAGGGTCTGAGCAGGCGTCACATTGACCATGATGGAGACCCCAGTCTACAGAGTGGCTCCTGGGCTGGAGTCAGCATCTGAAAGACAGAAACAGGACCTGCTGAAGCTGGAGTCAGAATCTGAAAGATGGTGGAACAGGACCTGCTGAAGCTGGAGTCAGCATCTGAAAGACGGAACCGGGACCTGCTGAAGCTGGAGTCAGCATCTGAAAGACAGAGGAACAGGACCTGCTGAAGCTGGAGTCAGCATCTGAAAGGGAGAGGAACAGGACCTGCTGAGGCTGGAGTCAGCATCTGAAAGACAGAGGAACAGGACCTGCTGAAGCTGAAGTCAGCATCTGAAATGGAGAGAAACAGGACCTGTTGAAGCTGGAGTCAGCATCTGAAAGACAGAGGAACAGGACCTGCTGAAGCTGGAGTCAGCATCTGAAATGGAGAGAAACAGGACCTGTTGAAGCTGGAGTCAGCATATGAAAGGGAGAGGAACAGGACCTGCTGAAGGTAACAACAGCACAGCTCGCACAGCTCAGTGTAATTTTACCTGAACCTCACTGAACCTCTGTTACTTCTAGAGATGTAACACCCCAGGTTCAGACAGTAATAGCATGGCCATGTGTTTGGCCCACCCATGCACTAGACCAGCTGAATCTAATTGGCACTGCTCTCCACACAGGTAGGGTAGCTTATCAGTAAAATTAGCTGGTTTCAGCAGGTAATGATGGCTCTCTGCTGCAGTGAAAGTCGGACCGTTATTCTGATCCTGAGGTGCGCTGAATGCCCTGAGTGACAGACAGCGCAGTGACAGGTATAGACATCCTGAGAGGGTGTGACTGTGGTCAGTGTGTGTGCTCCTATTCTTCTGCTGCTTTTCTTTTTATTACTGGATGGTTGTGAATTCTGTATAAATTCCTGTATAGATTTGTAGGGTTTTCTTCCCCCTGCCTGCCTGTAGCCTGGATTAAAGCATCGCGTAGATAACCATGCTCAAGCTAGGTTTCCTGCAGCCACAGGTGAGGGTTACCATGACTCCTGTCAGCTTTGAGCACCTTGCACATGCACACAAAAAGTGCTTTGGACTATTTCCTATAAGCCTGAAAATGTGCAGTGTATCTGTCTCAGATCATTTGGATTTATCGTCTGTCTGCATAAACAGGGAGTGTCTTATTTGCTTAAAATGGCAGTTGTGGATATTTGTCTTTAAACTGTAGAATGTGCAGAGAACATGGCCTCACCATACTTGTGCAGTTCAGTACGATTACAGAACAAATCCCAGATTATTAACATAGCTTCAGATTTCAACAGATGTATAATGAAATTCATTATTGTTCATGTTATGACAGATCTGAGGTAGAAGGATGAATTGACTGATAGAAACGTGTGTCCCATACAGTGTGTTAGCAGTGCCTCTGCGTAGTGGCTCTGGTCAGTGTGGCCAAACTCTGCATGCTGCTAATGGCTAACAGAAGGTGTCTATCCCTGGGCGAGGCCGGGCTGCTGGCCCTGCAGGTCCTTACTGAGGGGAGCGCTCCTGCACTGACAGCGATGGCTTCAGCTGTCTGTAAATCACTGATTTCATCAGACAAACTGAATCTCAGGGGGTTTTGTACATGAAAGCTCACTTTGAAACGTGACCGGAGTCCCAGCTGCTGGCTGAAATGGGCAGGGCAGTGCTGCAGCTGAGTGAGTGGACCAGCAGAGAGGTGTGGGATGTGGGGCATGATGGGAGATAGACGTTGCATGCTACTGAGCCCCAGACTGGAGGGGGGAGAGTTTAAGGTGGGGGTGTCACCTTTTCCCAGCCACTGCCCCACCGGAGATCTGAGTCTTGCTACTGAACAGCGATTCTCCTCTCAGATAATTGATCCACTCAGTTACAGAGCTGCACCCGAAATGGTACACCAGGCGTGAATGATCACACAGCTGTAAGGAAAGGGAACAATAAAAGATAATATGGCAGAGTAACAACTCAATGCCATTTCAGTTCGTATCGTAGGATATATGTAACAGGAAAAAAACACCATGGGGCCATGTGAGGTTTCCTGAGACCACTTTTGCAAGTCTTTATCAGTGCAAATATCAAAAGGAATATATGCTTCTACATCAGCAAGCAGCTCTGGGCACTGACCTTTAGATAATACGCATCTGCAGACGGCTAACTACATTTTACCATAAAGCACCCTCAAGAAGCTAAGGCTTCTAGTTAAACTGGGCTTGACCTCAGAGGAAGATCAGGTCTAAAGTATCACTGTGATTTTGATGGACTTGTTCTCTGGCTCAGGGTGCCACCATAAAGAAAACTTGGATAATTACAGGGCATCTATATATGTGTTATTATCAGTTTATTACTGCCATATGAGTGTGAAGGATGCATCACAAAATGGGAAGAACAGAAGGAGCCATTCTGTGTATGTATGCTTTTCATTTTGCCAGCTGTCTGCAGTGTCCAGCATTGTGAAAAGCCTGTTCTTGTGGATTGTAAATGTCTGTGCCTCCACCTCTTGGCTTTACAAGCTGTTCAGTGCTTCAGTATGTCTCTGCCTGAACGAGCGCTTACTGAGACAGTGTGAAATTTACCTTCACTTAGGCTCCTCCTGTGGCCCTTTCTCCTGCTGACAGAACAAAACATCTTTTGCAATCCTCATTACTAAGCCCCTTTAAAATGTTACAAACCTCAGTCAAATCCCCCTTTGGTCTCATTTTACAAAGTTTAAAGAAATTAAGCAGAGTCTGCAAAGGGATTGTGGATCCTGTTCAACTATAAAACACTGAACAGAGTGTTTTGTAGAAATACCAAAGTATTGCTCTTGTGTTAAATTGATGTTAAAATGGGTAACTAATAGTCATTCAGCACTAACAGCCACTCAGCACCAACAGTCATCCAGTTCTAACAGTCATCCAGTGTTAACAGTCATTCAGCGCTAACGATCATTCAGGGCTAAATATCTGAAAACTGGCAATAATTCAACAAATATTTGGCTCCCAGCACCATGAGTCTGTGTCCTCCCGCTGAAGTCTTAATTTTTAGCCATACAGTGGCTGCGATGCTAAGCCAGTTTTAGCCGTACTCAGTTACAGTATTAACTCAGTGCACATCATCAGTGGAGCGACACTTAAACGCCGTTCTCTTATGCGGTCTGTGCCAAAAAAAGAGGTTTTTAATCACAGAAAGTCAAAAGGAAATTGAAAATTTTCTCATGTAAAACTGATTTCATTTTAAGCGCAGGCAAAATGCAATCAGAGCTCTTTATAGAGCTGTTGGTGAATTTTAATTAATTTACGGCATTACACTGCGTACATAGACACGCGTTTCCTGACGAGAGAGCGTAAGGTGAGCAGCGATGTGAAAGCTAATTATGATTTGAATGTCAAACAGCATTTTAGGAGATTGAACACGTATCCCTCCTCGGTCTCCGCAACCATACTGCCATTTCAAAAACTGTGTGCAGAATGCTGTGTAGTGAGAACTAACTGCTCTGTGTGTTTACCAGAAAATAAAATTTTCTCAAGACCTTCCATTAACTACCAAAAATGTTAATCAATAATAATTCACTCATATGTAATCATATGAAATAATGGTGGGTAAACTGATTTTATGGTGTGTGATTATGAATTAATGCCTGCAGATATTAGTCTTGAAGCATCAGGCAGTGTAGAATTTCCCCTCACAACCAAGTAGTTTCAGTACGGTCCAGACCTACTCCAACCAAACTTACGCCTGGCTTTTTTCTGGAAGAAACACTCATTAAAAATATATTGGAGATATATAAACAACTCCATTATTTACACTGTAGCATAGTTATGAAACTTTAAGATCACTGTTTCAGTGTATTTATAAGGAAGGTCCCTACAGGAGGGGCCTCTGCTAACTCAAACTACTCTCCCTGCGTCTCTTCCCTTGCCTTTAATTTTATTAGCGTTTGTGTCTTAGTTTTCCACTGGCTGCCCGTTACGCAGAGCAGAAGGTGTGAGGAATTAGACACAGATGATATCAGTGAATGAAAGACACCCAGACCTTTCCGTTTGGAGACAGCAGCGGGATGTGTGTGGCTGCAGTGAGTGTGTGTGTGTGTGTGTGTGTGTGTGTGTGTGTTTGTAAGTGTGTGTGTGTGTTCAGCGTGTTCGCCATGCGATGCAGGAGTGGCGATGCAGGAGTTTATCGCTCGCGCAGCGGAGAGACAGACTGGCGGGGTGTGTGTGTGTGTGTGGTGTGTGTGTTCGGCTGGCAGATCAAACATCTATCCACTGATCAATGTGATGATTTTCATGGTTTTATTCTGGATTTCCATTTTTTAGGCTGTATTTTGTCATTGTGCAGATGAAGTGCACTTTTTGCATCCAGTCTGTGGTTTCATTCACTGATAACATCTCACTGCACAATGCAGACTCCAGAGGAGGGCGCAGGGAGGTTTGTCTCGGCTGAGACTGACATCTATCGGCCATACTAACAGCGTGACCGGAACAGACTGAGGAGGAAGACTGAATTCCCTTTCCATTCAGTGTTTAAGTTTCATGCAACAAAGTCCAGCTGAGAAGATGTAATAAGGCAACTAATGTTTAATACTTCATATTCATGCATCAGAGACAAATTACCATAAAAAGAAAAAATGAAATACATAGAGTCTCCCAGGCCCATGGGTGGCAGGTCCAGGTGGCATACTCTAGTTAGTAACACTGCTGTGGAGTAAGCCCAGAACTGGGTTAGTTAGTAACACTGCTGTGGAGTAAACCCAGAACTGGGTTAGTTAGTAACACTGCTGTGGAGTAAACCCAGAACTGGGTTAGTTAGTAACACTGCTGTGGAGTAAACCCAGAACTGGGTTAGTTAGTAACACTGCTTCAGTAAAGCACTTTTTCATTTTCCACAGTTTGCTGTAGCTGATCCAAAGTGGAACACCGTGGATGAAGATGTTCTCCAGGGATATTAGTTATGGTGCATCAAAAATGAAAAAAAAAAAAAAAAAAAAATCAGTTGTCTGGTTATTGCATTAACAGTGGCATATTTTTTCATATAGAAGCATATTCAGTTTGTCTGTAAATGTTGTGTGAATCTCCGTAAACCAGCATGTATTGCACCTGGCTTTATTGTTCACCTGTGTGACGGTCATGGTTTTGGTTAATTCCCCGTAACCTGGCTTACATATCTGCCCAAATAACATGCAAGGATCAGCTGAATGTTAGTTTGTAATTGCAAGGAAAATACATTTTTACATGCCCTAATTCAAATGAAAATATTTCAAATCTATTTTTAATGAATGTGGGCTGCTGCACTCCTGCAAATATGTAATTAATCAATTGTTGTGACATGTAGGGATTTTTAATCCAATTAAAATGGTGTTTTTAAGAAATCACATGCAAGCAATGCAGCTTTCACTTTATCAGAAACATCCTTTCAGCTCTGTGCCCAACGCTCCATGTGATGTTTGAGCAAATTTACAAGCGTGTTATCTCTCTGGTCTTCGCGCACTTAATGGTGACCCTCTGTAATTACCAATTAAAAGTGATATAATGACAGAAATATAAAAAACAGCAATAAAATGAGGAATTAGCAGTGCAGCACACAGAATCACCAGCCTCAGCTCATGCACTTATTTAAACCTGTTGGATTCATTCCGTTTTAATGTTTACTCTTTTAATCATTTTTCCTTTCAATTGCTGTGATCAACCAAATAATTACAAATAGCATAAATCTTTCAACACAGAGATGACATACATATGCAGTCTAAAATAATATACAATATTATTCAATCCTAAGTAACACAAATAGAGTAGTTTTACAGTACACTCCCTCATGCTGTTATGAACTGATTTCTCTGTTTTGTGCTTATTAAATGCATATTTCTAACCTGATACATAGTCATGTCTAAATAACATCAGAAATGTGGACGGCTGATATTGCATCCAGATGAAAAGCAATGCTCTGTACTAAAAAGATCATTGTACAGGAAACAGAAACAAAACAATACAAAGGAACACAGTTCACTTACAGAATCCATCAAGCCTTTCTGAAGACTGCAGCTCATCAAAGCTCGTTTTTATTGAGATGGCAGAGCTGGAGGGAGAGGGTCTGCGCTCCCGCGTCTCTGTCAGAGCCAGAGCCTTCTGCCCGTCATATTCTCCACTTCTCCCCTGATCCCCCACCCATCAGTCAGCGCACGCCGCTGTCCCTCAGTCCACTGCACTCTTCTCCATCCTGTCAGTGAAAAAGTTTCATTCGTGTTGCTCAGGTAATTTTTTGCCTTTGAAGCAGATTTTCCAGGTTAACAGCCTTAAAGCACCTTACTCCCCTTTTTTCAGCTGCAGAGCCCCTCATGCCTCCATGTGGTTCTGCAGACACTGTGCAGTCATTGACAGGAGTGACTCTGGCATGTCTGCGCTCTTTATCTGTCAAACTTCCCCCTGGACCTGCCTTCTAACAGCCACCTTTGCCTTCCGTGTATTCTCCTGAGTTGCAAGAACCCACCATTTGTCTGACAGGTGGAGTCCTGGAAATAGTAGACACAAAACACTAAGGATTTTTTTGCTTTTGAATTTCGAGCAGATGGACCAGCATTGACAGGAGTACTAGCCATACATGCTGGTATCTGTCAAACTTCCTGACCTGCCTTCAAAGTACAATTTAGAGAAACCTAGTGATTCATCCCCATGAGAGATTATCTTTGTCAAACCTGGATCCTGGCTAACCAGAAGCAGTTCTAGTTTCTTGAAATATATAAATGCGATGGACCATTATTTTACTATTTATCACTCATTCCATTCATATACATGCTGAGTAAGATCATAGGTAGGCAACGGAGTCTTTGCACAATTGCTAAAGAGTACAATTTGGGAGACAGTGGTCTGTGTGTCTATCTTTCAAACCTGGATCCTGGCTAACAGCCTTCAGTTTCTCTGAAATATATATATATATATTATTTTACTATTTAAAGTTATTTTTGGTTAATTTTGTTAAAAAGTTAATCCACTTTTGCTGGATATTACTCAAAGGTGAGTGAGTGGTTTTGTCTGACAGGTGGAGGTGCTGACAGTAGGGGGAGGTAGTTTGCTTTTGTGAGCCCCAGGCCAAATGCGATGAGGGAGAGTACAAAGCCATACTATCAGAGCATTCCATTCATACTGGGGAAGATCATAGGTAGGCAACGTGAGTCTTGCCCCAGAGCTGGAAAGCTTACACAGGGGAGGTGAGTGAGTGTGTCAGTGAAACCCCAGGCCTTCAGGCTGGAAATATTACACAGGGAGGTGACTAGTGAGTGATTTTGTTAAGTTTGTCATTCTGTATTCTAATCAATTTCAAAATGCATAGTGATATTACTCAAAGTAGCACATGTAACAGAGCTGTAGAGTCATTCTGACAGGGATTCTAATCAATTCTGAGAATATGAGCTGGAGCTGGGTGCTGAACAGGGAGGTCCAATCAGAGCTGTAGAGCTGGGTGCTGACACAGGGAGGAGTGAGTGAGTGAGTGAGCCCCAGAGCTGGGTGCTGACACAGGGGAGGTGAGTGAGTGAGTGAGCCCCAGAGCTGGGTGCTTGGGGGAGGTGATGACCTGAGTGAGCCCCAGAGTGCTTGTTCACAGGGAAGTGGTGAGTGGGTGAGTGAGCCCCAGAGCTGGGTGCTGACACAGGGGAGTGAGTGAGGCCTCCCCAGAGCTGGGGTGTCTTACACAGGGAGGTGAGTGAGTGGGAGTGATCCCCAGGCTGGTGCTGGTGAGTGACTGACCTGACCCAGGCTGAGGTGAGTGGGTGAGTAGTGTAGCCAGCCCCAGAGCTGGGTGCTGAGACAGGGAGGTGAGGCAGTGACCCTTACGTGTGTGAGCCCCAGAGCTGGGTGCTTACACAGCTCATGTCCACAGCGCACCCTTTAGTGTGTGTGCCCTGCAGAGCTCTGGTGTATCATCACACTCATGTCCCACCCTTTACGTGGTGATCCAGATCAGCTTTGTTCTGTGTATAACAGAGCTCATATCCACAGCGCCGCGCTTTGTGTGGTGATCTGCAGATAATGAGCTGGCAGTGTATCAGCCGCTCATATGGGGTCCCACCTCAGAAATATTCCCATTCATATTAGGCCTGGCCAGTGCCGTTTCCTTGGTAATTGGCTATTTTTGTGTGACTAACACCGTTATTAAGTGGTTGAAATGAACTCTGAAAGCCCTGTGCGTCATCTGCAGAAACTGCCGTGTTTAATAGCAGCTCATATCCACAGCGCACCCTTTTGTGTGATCTGCAGAAACGAGCTGCGCAGTGTTTAACAGCAGCTCATATCCACAGCGCACCCTTTACGTGTGTGATCTGCAATGAACATGTTTAACAGCAGCTCATATCCACAAACGCACCCTTTACGTGTGTGTGATCTGCAGAAACGAGCTGCGCAGTGTTTAACAGCAGCTCATATCCACAGCGCACCCTTTACGTGTGTGATCTGCAGATACGAGCTGCGCAGTGTTTAACAGCAGCTCATATCCACAGCGCACCCTTTACATGTGTGTGATCTGCAGATGCGAGCTGCGTAGTGTTTTAACAGCAGCTCATATCCACAGCGCACCCTTTACGTGTGTGATCTGCAGATATCAGTGTTTAACAGCAGCTCATATCCACAGCACCCTTTACGTGTGTGTGATCTGCAGATGCGAGCTGCGCAGTGTATAACAGCAGCTCAAATCACAGCGCACCCTTTACGTGTGTGTGATCTGCAGATACGAGCTGCGCAGTGTTTAACAGCAGCTCATATCCACAGCGCACGCTTTACATGTGTGTGATCTGCAGATATGAGCTGCGCAGTGTATATCAGCCGCTCATATCCACAGCGCACCCTTTACGTGTGTGTGATCTGCAGATACGAGCTGCGCAGTGTTTAACAGCAGCTCATATCCACAGCGCACCCTTTACGTGTGTGTGATCTGCAGATGCGAGCTGCGCAGTGTATAACAGCAGCTCAAATCACAGCGCACCCTTTACATGTGTGTGATCTGCAGATACAAGCTGCGCAGTGTTTAACAGCAGCTCTTATCCACAGCGCACCCTTTACATGTGTGTGATCTGCAGATACGAGCTGCGCAGTGTTTAACAGCAGCTCATATCCACAGCGCACCCCTTACGTGTGTGTGATCTGCAGATACGAGCTGCGCAGTGTATAACAGCACACACTTCACTCTTTTTCTCATAAACCGAAACAGAATCATTCAGGGTGGAACCTGACTGTGCGTGGCTGGAATTTGGGCGTGAGAAAAAGAACATGAAATTAAAATGTTTATTGTTGACGTAAGTATTAATATATGTAAGTGATTATTCTGGTTACAGAAGGTTGTGCTGTTAGTTTGGGAGAGTGCTTTTAGCTTTAAGGGCTACAGCACCTTGGTAGGAGGCTGAATGGATTGAGTGAACAAAGTTAAAATGCACCTGGTCACCAACTCAACCTTTATTCAAAATGGCCACCAGAGCGGTGCAGCTTGTGCTCCCCAGGGGTGACAGGTGACAGAGCACACAGTTCCCATAATTTAAACCACATTCAGTCATGCTGTTCTTTCAGCATTTCTGCCTGAGAGTCCGTCTGTGTAAGGTGAATGGACGTTTTGTGAGTTTGTCTGTGTAAGGTGAATGGACGTTTTGTGAGTTTGTCTGTGTAAGGTGAATGGACGTTTTGCGAGTTTGTCTGTGTAAGGTGAATGGACGTTTTGTGAGTTTGTCTGTGTAAGGTGAATGGACGTTTTGCGAGTTTGTCTGTGTAAGGTGAATGGACGTTTTGCGAGTTTGTCTGTGTAAGGTGAATGGACGTTTTGTGAGTTTGTCTGTGTAAGGTGAATGGACGTTTTGCGAGTTTGTCTGTGTAAGGTGAATGGACGTTTTGCGAGTTTGTCTGTGTAAGGTGAATGGACGTTTTGTGAGTTTGTCTGTGTAAGGTGAATGGACGTTTTGCGAGTTTGTCTGTGTAAGGTGAATGGACGTTTTGCGAGTTTGTCTGTGTAAGGTGAATGGACGTTTTGCGGTCCGCCTCAGATCTGCTCTGATCATTCCAGCAAAATGGCAGACAGTATGCAAATCCGCAGGTTAAAAAAATGCCTGAATACATTTAGTGTCTTCTGTGTAATTTGCATGTGTGAGAGATGAAAGACAACATTTTTTCATTCAATAGTGCTTTGAAAAGGTGAATATCTCTATTTGGTGTGAAGGTTCCCTCTTTAAAAAACACCACAGTGACATTTACACCTGGTCATTTTGTGGTGAAATAAACACCATGCGTGCATTTTGACTGAACTGTGACCGTGATCCAGGAGAGCCTCAGCTCCTTGCTGCAGGCTGTAGGAGCTGGCTGTTGGAGCTGGCTGTTGGAGCAGGCTGTTGGAGCAGGCTGTTGGAGCTGGCTGTAGGAGCTGGCTGTAGGAGCAGACTGTAGGAGCTGGCTGTGGGAGCTGGCTGTGGGAGCTGGCTGTGGGAGCTGGCTGTGGGAGCTGGCTGTGGGAGCAGGCTGTGGGAGCTGGCTGTGGGAGCTGGCTGTAGGAGCAGGCTGTAGGAGCAGGCTGTAGGAGTAGGCTGTAGGAGCTGGCTGTAGGAGCTGGCTGTAGGACCTGGCTGTAGGACCTGGCTGTAGGAGATAACGCAGAGGCAGGTCTTCCGTGTAGATTGCCTGTTTGCTGCTTTGGGGAAGTTCTCGAGTGTTTGTTGTGTGTTTATTGCTTTAATTATTACTGTAATTATACTTCCTTGTGTTCTGTTGTTAAAAAGGTGATCTTATTATCACTCATTGGCAAATGTTCATAGAGGACCTTACCTTCTGTGTGCTTCACCTGAACCCACTCCCCTCTCTCACCTGCAGCCTGACCCCCCCACCTCATCCTGTAAGCATACCAGCAGTCTTTACAGAGCGCATAAGATGAACAGTAAATATGTGTTTGCGAAGTCTGGGAAACAGAATGAGGAGCCTCAGCCTTAAATCCAAAGTATGTCTGGCTGGAAACACATGAGCCAAAGCCAACAGCAGATACTTCCTCAAAATTATACTCAAGTATTTATGTAGTGTCAAAGGTTTTCACAGGTGCTGTATTTGCCTCTTCACCTCTTTGAGTGAGATGAAAGATAAGGCTGTCAGCTGCTGCCCTTTTCATACCTGCCAGGTGATGGCCGAACGGGCTGCTCCATTCAGTTCCATCTCTGACGCTTATTGTTGGAGGTGGGGACACACACGACACACCAATGAGATCTTCCAGGGATAAGATGTGAATGTGAAAGGAAATGTTCAATTTTGCAAATGCGGTGCAGCCATAGAAGAGTCTACATTTATTTAAGCAGTTTTGCTTTAAGACATTTTCTGCTTTAAGATTGTGAATTTCCATTAAGAACATCTGAGTCAACACAGTCAAACACCACACATGACAAAGCCAAGCACCTTATTCAACAGAAAAGGAGTGCATCTGACCTTGGTTTATTGGGGATAATACTGAAAGATGTGGGGAAAAGCACTTATACTCTGCTTTCAGACAGACCCAGCTATGCTGATTTTTGTGTCCCCTTGTTAAAAAAGGAGGCGTTAAAACATAAAAAACAAAAAATGATTCCTAAAATACGTTGTACACAGGGAACACAAAGAGCTGTAAATGTTATTGGGTGCATTTCATTCTGTGCTTGTAAAACTCCAAATAATTGCATTAAATGCCGTCTGAGATTTATTGACAGTATTGACAAACCCGTTTAAAGAAGACGAATGAGTCCTCTGTCTTGACCTTACATTAGTCTGGGTACTTTTGCTAATTACATTTCAAGCTGGTGCAGTTCACGATGGAAAGCCCAAAATTAGGATCACGGGATCTCCACTGTGACAGTGAGGCACACAAGTCAGTGTGACATTGAAAGTATCCAAATATAAACACTTTCAATTTCATTTATGAATGATATGTACAGTGCTAAAGTTTATCCATTTTCCCAGCGATTGAAGAGTGTCTTGCCATTTGACAGCATAAATATATGTTTTTCTGAAGACATTACTCCTTTTTTTTGCTGATATTTGGCTCTTGAAGCAGATGCTAAATCAGTCAGTGCAGGTCGGCACAGAGATGATTTCCTGAGACACATTTCAATGAGGTAGCTGTGTGATTCTCAGATGTTTTCAACTTGAAAATTGTAGAATTGTTTTACTCTCCATTTTCCCAGGAGAGTTCAGGGGCCGCTCTACAGCAGAGGGAATGGGACACACACCAGTGTGAAATATGGCTGAGCGTGAATGGGCTTAGGGGCACTCAGAGTCCTCATATATCCTCCGTTCATTAGTGCAGAGTGCTCTCTGCAGCCGGCCCTAATCACAGCACAGGTTCAGATATGCCGTCTCACACAGATGCAGGGATACAAACACCTTCCGCAGGCAGGGAACATGATCCACACACATCACTCATCTGTGTCTCCATCTGTCTCCACTGAGCACCAGGTACTCCTCCCTAAAGGTGTCCGCATTATATTAAAATAAACATAATCATAATAAACATAATCATACACTCTCCTTTCTAGATTTATTCAGTTCAAATATCCAGCTTTACAATGATGACGGTACACAATAATATTGGTATTTTAAAAACCTTTTCTTTTGAAGGTTTTTTTGTAGCAACAGGGTTCACATCCTGTGTTTTCCGCTGGCTGATTGAGTAACTGCATTAAACTGCATTTTAATTTTAGCTGGCGTTGCATTTCATTTGTGCTCTGAGCAGGCAGGTGAATGGGATTTAAAGACCTCTCCATCCATTCATTCCACTTTGAGAACAGAAAGGCACACCTTTGTGTGTGCTGTGACAACATTGCCATCTGTTTGTGTGTGTGTTATTAGTTACATAAATTACTTAACAACAGCACTGTCATGATTCTACACTTTCATTGAATTGGTGTTTGCATTTAGAATTGATGATACAAGAGTCTGCAGAATAAACCCCTCCAGGCAGTGCGATTAATGAAAGTAAACCACATCAGAGTGGGTATAAGCTGCCGTCTTAGTTGAAAAGGTACAATGTTACTTGATGCACAACCAAAATTTATTTTATTTAAAGCTTTTCAGTGTAATGTAGAGTAGAGAATCTCAACCCCCATTAAATGGGTGTATCCTGGGGACAGCCTGACCTCAGGCCTGTGGGTGTCTTTATTGTGCAGAGTTCGCCTGACAGGCTAAAAGCAGCTGGCATAGTGAGTGATTTATTCACCAGGTTTGAATAGAGGCGCATATGAAGACAGTAGCACTGAAGGGGCCAAACCCACACGAAGGCAGGAGTTTTGACGCAGAACAGCTTTTCACAGGATTTTTAAATAAAAACCGTGCCCAGGTTTCCAGCCAAACCACACACTTAGTGTGTTGTTTTTGTTAAAAGCACAAAAACACTTTCAAATCCCAGTTGACATCCGTAGATGCATCTTCATCTGTTTTCTTGGTACTGTTTGGATGGTATACACCCTTTTCTCACATAGATATTTATAGCCTGTGTGCCATCTGCACACTAAAAAAGATTTTAAATTACACGAGAAAAGGCTTCTGTACTCATAATCATGGGAACCTTTTTGATGTTAAACGCCATTATTAAACTATTAAAGAACCATTGGCTACTATGGAACCGTTCTATATGACTAAATGGTTAAAAGTTCCACATTGTATCACAGGAGGTTCCTATATGGTTATGTTCAAATCCATATGAATAATCATCAGGTATGAGGCGTGTAGTATAATGTGTTCAGTGTCCCAGCGGATGGGGTACCAGGTCATTCGTGAATATCCTCACGCAAAGAAAGGAGTTATGCACTCTGCTGGAGTTATTAGCACAGCATTAGCATGCATTTCAGTTCAAACACAAGCGCTGCTTCAGCATTCATTTCCGTACTAATGCTAGCCTTGCTTTCCCTGCTTTCCCATTCATTTCAATGCTAATGCTAGCCCTGCTTTCCCATTCATTTCCGTAAATGCTAGCCCCCATTCATTTCCGCTTTCCCATTCATTTCAATGCTAATGCTAGCCCTGCTTTCCCATTCATTTCCGTACTAATGCTAGCCTTGCTTTCCCATTCATTTCCGTACTAATGCTAGCCCTGCTTTCCCATTCATTTCCCTGCTTTCCCATTCATTCCAGTACTAATGCTAGCCCTGCTTTCCCATTCATTTCCGTACTAATGCTAGCCCTGCTTTCCCATTCATTTCCGTACTAATGCTAGCCCTGCTTTCCCATTCATTCCAGTACTAATGCTAGCCCTGCTTTCCCATTCATTTCCGTACTAATGCTAGCCCTGCTTTCCCATTCATTCCAGTACTAATGTTAGCGCTGTTGTAATTTCATCGCTAATGCTGTATATCACCATGAAAGGGACGTGCTGTCACACCCTCAGCCTCTTACATGGGGAGTATGGAGGACCAAATTATTCTGCAGCTGATCGTTGGGATGTAAATGCCCACTTTGGTGGTTGTTTCCATGTCGTGTTTAAATTATAGTGCCACTCCCCTTGCTCCATAACGCTTGCACTCAGGGATGTGTGATTGACAGTCCTGGGACAGCTGTTCTGTCCATCATCCTTTCCTCCAATCCATTTACAGTGATTGATGAAAACACTTCACTGCTCTCCATTACTTCTGTTAAGATTGATGAATGTAACAGCTAATGCATGAAATCTGCTGTATTTTTCCAGGGTAGTTATGTGCTCTTCAGATTAAATAAAAGCTAATTTTCTTGGCTCAGCAATCAATGTAAATGTAGTATTTGTTACTCTTGTATGCCATGTCATCTGTGTTTTGCAGTGTGCTGTTGCAGTCTGTTTGCACAGCTTGTACCCTTTCTGTACCCTTTCTCTCACTGTAGTTGAGTGATGAGAGAGCGAGACTGCAGCGTGCCCGTATATCTGTGAGGCTGCATGGGGGCCAGGTGGATGGTTTCAGACTGCTCTCACCTCATGGCTGCTCTCCTCTCAGGGCTGCTCTCCTCTCATGGCTGCTCTCCTCTCAGGGCTGCTCTCCCCTCATGGCTGCTCTCCTCTCAGAGGCTGGTCTCCCCTCATGGCTGCTCTTCTCTCAGGGCTGCTCTCCTCTCAGAGGCTGCTCTTCTGTAGGTCTGTATTTTTAGAGCATGGGATATAGTAGATGAATATGATAGATGTTGTACAGCGTGTTGTGCCAGTCCCTGTGGAGATGAGTGTCACATGTGGATGGTGGCATAATTATCTGGGTAACGCAAAAAAAGATTGCCCAACAATAACTCCAAACAAGAACAGAAATGAGTGGCAAATTTAGAAAACTTTAAACTTTAACCCCCCAAAAAAAAAAAAGGGACCTGGCAGTTCGAGAGGGACAGAGAAAGGGCAAGGTATCATGTTAAATTACACAATAAAATGAAACAGAGGGGTCAGACTAAGCTGGAAGCACTTATGCGGTCCCATTGTGTTTACAGATGTAGTGTCCATATTTCTCACATAGAAGGAGAGAGAGGACAACAAAAACCCAAAGAGCCCTCCATGGGCGGGAGCAGAGAGAGTGGGCGCAAGTTAGAGCAGATGGACATCACTGTGAACACTGTGCAGGTGACATAATCACCTGGTTCAGGTACGTCAGTAAAACGCTGCACAGATTAACGCAGGGCTCGGAGACAAAGGGGTGACATGGCGGGACTGAACGAGCGTGACCGCAGGTGGGGAGGAAGCGGCTGCTGTCAGCGGGATCGCATGGCGACTCATTCACGCGCTGGATCATGGACCCCATTTTCCTTAGACAGGATTTGTCTTTGAAAGAAGCAAACCTGACCGTCCTCCTTCCTGGGGGTCAGATTTACAATTTAATCATTTAACATGGGGAAAAAATAAAAACAGCCCTGAGTAAGAGCGCAGCGCGTCCTCAGAGGCTGTGAGGCCGTGAAGTCTCTCATGGTGAGCAGCGAGTGCACTCGTCTTCCTGAGGGGTGCAGCTCTTACACCTGCTCGGACAGCAGTGACCCGGCGTGGAGTGGAGCATGCTGGGAGCCCTGAGGCGTGGGCTTTTCTCAGCACAGTGATAATCCCTCACTCCATCCAGCCCAGACCGCGCTCATAAAAGGAAGGCCCTCGTCAGACAGTACGTACTGACTGTTCAACATCATCTGACCATCAGGAAAAAAACATCTCTGAAAATAGGAGCACTTTTCCCTCAGCTGAAAAGCTCAACCTTTCAAGATCGGAAAATTCTGCCAATATCATGTTGCTGTTCAGCAAAGCTTACAACTTTGAATTTTGCCTTCTGTACTTTAAATTGAACATTTTGTTCATGTGTTTCTTTTTTTTTTACAAATATTTAGCCACCATAGTGAGGTTTTTTTTTTCACTGCACAGCAAACACTCCCAAAGGAACAGCAGGCTTTTATAAACGCACCGCCTTTAATGCTTTGGCAGCTTTGAGCATATAAAGGCTGTTTTGTGTAAATACAGAATAAGAGGTAAACACAGGCATAGACATTATCTAACCCTGCTTCCTGATTTGGACCTTTAAAGGTTTGTAAGGACCCACATGGATCAGAGACTAATGAGCTGATCCACAGTGCCATCCTGCAGGGCCCCTCCACGCTCCAGTTTATAAGAATGAGTCACATCTGAGCTTTTAAGGGACCGCATCCACCAAATCACCCATTATGGTACCTGATTCACTTCCTCAAATTTACAAATGAGTCAGAGTTATGGGACCTGATTCACTTTGTCACATTTACAAATGAGTCAGAGTTATGGTACCTGATTCACTTCCTCAAATTTACAAATGAGTCAGAGTTATGGGACCTGATTCACTTTGTCACATTTACAAATGAGTCAGAATTATGGTACCTGATTCACTTTGTCACATTTACAAATGAGTCAGATTTATGGTACCTGATTCACTTTGTTACATTTACAAATGAGTCAGATTTATGGTACCTGATTCACTTTGTCACATTTACAAATGAGTCAGATTTATGGTACCTGATTCACTTTGTCACATTTATAAATGGAGAGAAAAATGAAGAAAAGAAGTGAGGCTCCTGTATAGGGTCTGATTCATCATGTTGAATGTACCATATTCCAATTTTCTTTTTCATTTTCATTCTCATTTTTCATCTCAGTTTTCATTTTCAGACTCATCTCAGCTGAATCCAGGTTCAATTATCGAGCACAGAATGAAAAAAGCTCTACCTTTCCCTGAGATATTTTGCTGTGAGATATTATGGACAGGTAGAACAGAAAGAAGAAAAACATTTAGAAGAGCCTGAGTTTTGTGTGTTGTGACCTTACAGGCATGGTTTCCCTAGAGACCATGTTGCCGTGGCAGCAGGAGGAGGGGCTGATGGCTTGGGCCTGGATGGAGTGGCAGAGTGCGGAGCCGCGCAGAGGAACAAACCCCTAATGGAACTTTGATGTTCGTTCATCAGCAGAACACTGCTCTCAGATCAGCGCCCTCTTTCACTGAAAACACTGCGATTTGTCAGCCGCCTTTGCTCGCGGTCACGCTCTCTGCTCATCCCCAGCGTCTGCTCCGCGTTATGTTCCACCCAATGAAAAACTGTGTGAAATCTCTGCTCTGCTGCAGTGGTGAGGCACACCATCGTCTGAGACTGCTGCCAAAGTGCTGGCATTAATGCCGAGACGGAGAGAGAGAGAGAGGGAGGGAGGGATAAAAGGAGGGGAAGAGAGAAGCAGGAGGATACGGGCACTGAGAGCAGGCAGAGATGACTGCAGCCCACTGTAGTGTAAATGAAAGGCATAGACAGGCAGGAGGAGAGGACTGACCAGATGAAGGACAGAAAGTCTCTGTATGTGATGCTTGATTCATATCTTGTAGCTAAAATAGTTATATAAACCACTGCTGTCACCCGCTGACACTGTAGGAGATTTCTCTCATACATTATTTACCCACCAATGGCTGTGGAAACACGATTGTTTCCTTCTTAAAATTTTGACCGTGAAATACTGTGCCGATATGATCGTTATGTTCAGAGCAGCTAATTTTAACGTTTCTAATAGTTCTCATTATTTGACAAAACAACAATACACCAAAAAAAAAAATCCAAGAGGCACTGCAGCTATGCTGTAATTCCCTGTAACCTCTGCTGAACTGTCCATATGTAAACCTCACACATGCAAAGTAAGCCATCAGTGCATCTTTACCCCTCCTCAAACCATCTGTAAATGTGTGGTTTGGAGCTCCCTCTAGTGGTAGTTTTCAGAAACAGTTGAAGAGAGGTTGCACAACAACTTTAGTGTCTTTCAAATGTATGAATTAAAAAAAACAGGAGAGCGCACTTTAAAATGAGTGGGTAAACCACAAATAGGTAGTTTGAAAATTAAAGTAAAATTATCTTTCAATGGCTATTTTGTTCCAAAATATCAACATTTACCATTAGACGGAGTGCAGAGTGCAGCGTTAGTTTGGCCAGGTCTCAGACAGTCTTCTATAGCAATGACAGTGGCTGGGTGTGTAGCACCGACAGAGAGGCTGTGCTAACCGAGCCACTCAGCAGAGTAGTGCAGGGGATGGAAACCTACGGTTCCCTCAAGGAACAAAACTGATGTGTTACTTATTGGTAGCACATTGGTAGACAGTCCAAAGTCATACAAGTGTGGATCTGGGGAAGAGAAATGACTTTTCTTCTGTTGAGAATTAAAAAATGCTAGCAATAAATCATGTATATTTATGTCCACAAATACACAGTGATTGAAAATCCCAACTTCAGAAGTTAGGGTGTGATGCTGTGTCTTAAACCAAGTGACTGTGATTATCACAGCTCTTCAGGCAGGTAGGGGAGTGAGTGAGTGAATTAGCTGGGTTAGTGCACAGAGCTACAGCAGGAGTGATGGGTTTACTAGCCTGAATCCGGGACAGTAAAAAACACTCAATTTCCTCCTCTTTCTGGCCCCTGTACAGAAGGTGATTACCTGCTGAAAGAATGCTTTAGCAGAGCCGTGACAGACGTGTGTCAGAGCAGGGCTGGCGGCTGTGACAGACGTGTGTCAGAGCAGGGCTGGCGGCTGTGCGGATGCTTCCTGTTACTGTCCACTGCGGGTTAGGGTTAGGGTTGTCTGTTTGCTTGCACAGGTACACACAAACACACAAAGACCAGGCTGCCCAGCAGGGATTTTATTTAGGAACCTTCAGGGCCGTAACAGTGTGTATAAATAATACACATACAGACAGTAAGGTTCTGATTTATGCAAGTGAATAGGAAGTACAGATGTAAAACTGAGTGACTGAACTGAAAGACCCTGTGACATAATACAGCCGTACACAGACATGGGCCATGTTTCCGGACCCTGCCGCCCTAGCCATTAGCATGTCTTTATTAATCATATCACAATAAATGAGAATCACATTCATGGATCCTGTCAAACATAAACACCAAGCCCATGCCACCTACCCAGAATTCCCCAGTACACCAAGACCAGCTCCACACTGCGTCCATTGCCCAAAACCTGCTCATTACCAGACTGGACGTGGGATAGCAGCATAGCGTAATGCTTAGGGAGCTCAAATTCAGGTTTGACTCCTAGGTACAGCACCACCATTGTACCCTTGAGAAAGATACTTAGCTTGAGAGCTTGAGTTTCTTCAGTTAATACCCAGCTGTGTAAATGGATAGTTTGTAAATCTGTACACTTTGTATTTTATGTAACAATGGAATACACAGCATTACACTTTATAGGATTCAATGCTGTCAATAGCAAACAATCTTATGTCCTAAGAACAGGTGATAGAGAGCCTGTGTTACCCACAATGTCCACCAGAGGGCTCTCTCTGTCAGTGAGTGATACAGCCATGGAATACAGGACATTCTGCTTGGAAAGCGTCAGTGCTGTAACCTCTGGCTTCATTTTCAAGTATTGGTCAAAGCGAAGAATTGCATACCTGAACAAAAGATGAGCAAAGATTATTTTTAACAAAGCTTAGTGGGAAAACCCTTTTATGTGGTCATCAGAAGCTCCAGTGTCACAGAAAGAGGATGATAGTTTATTATGCTGCAGCCCTCCAGGACTGGAGTTAAACCTGCAGGCACTGCATTCTGTTGGCCGTATTCTGAAACACTAGAACTTCTGGCAAAAAGTTATGAAAGTAATCAATTTCATTCTCTGAACAGTAATTTTTAACTTAACCATTTTAGTCTGGAGAATCCTCTTACAGAAGCACATCCTCATCATGGTTTATCTTAAATACCAGAGAACAGGGCTGAACGCTTCACTTACCCGAGGAAATCAAAGTCAATGCTGGAGTGCTCTGCCTGAATCACGGCCCAGAGTGCCCAGAGGAAATGGGAGGCCTAGAGGAAATCAGTGTCCAAAAGCCACACAGTGAACATGGAGCTGCCCAAAGCCACACAGTGAACATGGAGCTGCCCAAAGCCACACAGTCAACATGGAGCTGCCCAAAGCCACACAGTGAACATGGAGCTGCCCAAAGCCACACAGTGAACATGGAGCTGCCCAGGGGCGGAGTTTCCGGGGGGGCTGGGAGGGCGGCGCGCCCTCGGCCCGGGGCCCAGGGGGGCCCGTAGCCTCTGTTCCAGGCTGGGGGTACCGGGCCCCCTCCCGACGACACCGCTCAATGTGCGATATATGTGTGCTTATATATGTTACCCCAGGCAGGATGAGTCATGGTTGGTAAAAACTTTACAAGACTGACTTCAGTGATGTAGTTAGGTGTAAAATATGAATAAAATGACGTGCTGCATGACCGGCTTTATTTTCACTCTCACATTTAACTTCATTACGTGCAAATTTACAAGTGGATCGCCGATATTTTCTCCAAGTGTATTTACGCAAAAAATGAGGGATTTATCAAAGTTTTCGTATATCAGTTTGTAGGATCCGAAGGAATTTCAACGAGTGCTCTAATATGTTCGTATTGCGTGCGTAAATGGAAAAACACGGCTGTAAAGCTTGTTTTTCGTGTTGTTGCTTTTATTTTTCCATTCACTCATTTTTTATTTGATTAAAAATGATTATTTGATTAAAAATGAGTAGCAAATTATTTGGCAGTAATACCGTAACATTATAACGGTTCAAAGTTTTATATAAAATCACTATTGGATTCAACATTAAAACAGGTCATTCGGCTTCATTTGTGTAATACTGATGAATACAATTAATTAGTTTGCTTGCCGAAGGCGCAAACTACTGCTCTTCTATAGAATCTTTACTTCTTCTTCTTAATATTATTATTATTCCTGGTTCTTCCGGACGTATCTCCGCCGACAGTTTTTTAAGGTAGACATACCGAACTTGGCGTAAATATACTGGTCAGGTTGCTTGTATTTTTCTGAGCGATAGATTCATTTTTAAACTATAACGCTTTAAAAAACGGCCTCCATTGACTTCACATAGGTGGAGTGTTGAGCGTGTTAATGTTGCTAAAGTTACTAAGCAACAATTATAACTGCCCCTGCAATTTTAAAGTAGTTGAAAAAATTATCCATAGAATACAGCATGCTTGCCGGTTAGCTACCTTACCGGACTTGACATTTTGAAATAACTTTCCTGATATAATGACACTGCAATGCTGGTCAGGTATAATGATCTTCAATGATAATTTCAGGTTTTGAACAGAAAGTTCTGCTGTTCTTTGACTGCTTCTAGTACTCTTCCTGCTACTATATCGGTTCTTAGTTCTTAGTACAATCATTCTCGTTATTTTTATACAAGGTAAAATGACGTTAGAGAGGGACTGCAGAGTGGAGGGAAAATATTGATGAATAAGGCCCAATGTGTGAGCTGTTGTAAACTGTTGACGGTTGTTATTTCAAGTAGCCCAGCTTATATCCTCTTCTTTCTCTCTCAACTGTATAGCGGTGATGTTATGGACTCAGCAGTTGCTTGTGTCAAAAATGTAGTATGTGTGCTTGTAAGCCTCGCTGTTGTGGGCATGTGTATGTTGTAAAGCGATGTTATCATGAGCTTTATTGGGTTTAAAGGGCCCGGTCATGTGCCCCGCCCCCGGCCCGGTACTGATTTGTTCCGCTAGTGGAGCTGCCCAAAGCCACACAGTGAACATGGAGCTGCCCAAAGCCACACAGTGAACATGGAGCTGCTTCATCTGAGATGTCTGTCACTCAGTGACACGGGAGTGGATATGAGTCAGTATTGTTCAGTATGTGTTGACCATGTTACCCACATGCTTGGCTTCTGTTGGTTGCCGACTTGGCCGCAGTACCTCAGTACTGTCAATGGCACATGGCTCCTTAGAAGCTGGCACTCACCAGGGCAAAGTTGTTGACCTGTACATACAGGACCTCCACCTCTCTGTTGGAGACCTCTTCCCCCTGGCCCCTTAGCTCGTTGTAGGCCTCCAGGTAGGCCCTCAGCCACTGCAGCTGCAGGGCCTGGTCTGGGTACAGGCTGTAGTCCACCTCGCTCACACCTGTCAGTCAGAAGCATGAGCTTATGTAACAACCTGTCCAACATTTCTCACCAATGTCCTGATGTCGCTGAAAGATTACAGCTCTGTACAGAAAGAATGAGAGTCATGCACCGCCTGTCAGGGCCAAAGGAAGGAATCTACACTGGAGCCCAGGCAGGGGAGAGGAGAACAGAGGAGAGGAGAGCACATTACTCGCCTGCAAACTCATTGAAGTGGTTCCCAATGTCATAGGCTTGATAACTGTAGCCAGCGTATTCATAGTCAATGAACTTTACAGTACCTATATAGGAGAAATTACACTGTCATTAGGACAAATCACAGACCTACTGAAAATCCAGGCATCATAACTCATATGTAAACATTCAAGAACTACAGCTGACCTGAGCCAAGAGCCTAAATGTTCTCTGGAGTGGGGTAATGGTTGACATTTAGAGAGAGACCACTGTGGAGCACAGCACACAGCCCTGGGACAAGTTAACCACACCCATGCTGGGTTTAATCAGTGTTTGAATGTATGATTTTTTAAATAATACACTAAAACATGAACTCATTAACATGTTGATATTATTGTCAGGTACTGAATATAAAGATGGCAGCAACACAAACATAAAAGATTACTTGTGTGTTATCCTGTTTTTCCAGGATAAAAATATGCAGCACACGTTGACACATTGGTACCCTTGCAGAAGCATTCAGGTCGTCACTCCCAGAGTCTCTGCAGTCATTTGTCAGTGAGAGAGTTAGTCTAACAGTTACACTGCAGTCACAGCTCCCTGAAAGCTCTATGAAGAGAATGCTGAATGTGAAAACTATGTTTGTATCTTTGCTGCACTAAAGAAATAAATAACCTACTTGTCATAATCACTGCATTGCGCTGTAAGTTCTGCAGGATCCTAGTTAATTGCACAGGTAATAATATGTAATGTAATAATATGTAATGTTATTTTGGCTGTTGAAATTCAAATATGCATTCAACAACAAACCAAAACATACTAAAATGCAATGAAAATATCTTTATCATCAGTGAGCAGGTTGTGTGTTTGTTGTCTGGTGTTGGATGAAGATATTTGGAAGGACTTGCATTTGATAAAGAACACTGACTACTCCCCTGAAGAGAGACCATACACCCCACCTTACACCTCATACGCCCACCACCCCTCCCTCACCCCCTGCCCCTCACCACTAGTTCACTCCCCTGCAAAGCTGCACTCCCATTGGGCAGCAGCTCACCCAATCAGCTTGCAGTTCACACCAGAATAATGAGAACTGCCCCCAGCTGAGCTGCACAGCAGGTTTAGTCTCAGATGTGTACAGGATTCGCCTGCAGCACTCTTTTCCTCCTCTCTCTCTCCCCTTTCCCCCCATCCTTCTCTCTCTCTCTCGCTCTCTCTCTCACCTGCACACAAAATAATCATGAGAAAGAAAACACCCCTCAGCCATACTTCTTTCAGTGTGCTGTCACTGAGGGGTGGGGTGGTTCAAGGACATCACACAGAAAGAGTGAGGCCTGTTTTACTGAGCTCTTTCCTGAGTTGGGTGTGCTGAGTTGTACTGAGCTCTTTACTGAGTTGGGTGTGCTGAGTTGTACTGAGCTCTTTACTGAGTTGGGTGTGCTGGGTTGTACTGAGCTCTTTACTGAGTTGGGTGTGCTGGGTTATACTGAGCTCTTTACTGAGTTGGGTGTGCTGGGTTGTACTGAGCTCTTTACTGAGTTGGGTGTGCTGGGTTATACTGAGCTCTTTACTGAGTTGGGTGTGCTGGGTTGTACTGAGCTCTTTACTGAGTTGGGTGTGCTGAGTTGTACTGAGCTCTTTACTGAGTTGGGTGTGCTGGGTTGTACTGAGCTCTTTACTGAGTTGGGTGTGCTGGGTTGTACTGAGCTCTTTACTGAGTTGGGTGTGCTGGGTTATACTGAGCTCTTTACTGAGTTGGGTGTGCTGGGTTATACTGAGCTCTTTACTGAGTTGGGTGTGCTGGGTTGTACTGAGCTCTTTACTGAGTTGGGTGTGCTGGGTTGTACTGAGCTCTTTACTGAGTTGGGTGTGCTGGGTTGTACTGAGCTCTTTACTGAGTTGGGTGTGCTGAGTTGTACTGAGCTCTTTACTGAGTTGGGTGTGCTGGGTTGTACTGAGCTCTTTACTGAGTTGGGTGTGCTGAGTTGTACTGAGCTCTTTACTGAGTTGGGTGTGCTGAGTTGTACTGAGCTCTTTACTGAGTTGGGTGTGCTGAGTTGTACTGAGCTCTTTACTGAGTTGGGTGTGCTGGGTTGTACTGAGCTCTTAACTGAGTTGGGTGTGCTGGGTTGTACTGAGCTCTTTACTGAGTTGGGTGTGCTGGGTTGTACTGAGCTCTTTACTGAGTTGGGTGTGCTGGGTTGTACTGAGCTCTTAACTGAGTTGGGTGTGCTGGGTTGTACTGAGCTCTTTACTGAGTTGGGTGTGCTGAGTTGTACTGAGCTCTGAGGATGAACCCCAGTGCTAAACTGCACCGGGCTGGTCAATGCAGTCTAAACCCCTCCAGTAGGTGGCACTGTTGATCCTAGGAGAAAAAAATCTGAACACAAGGAGCTGTGAGATACCCCCACCCCCAACAGCTGACTACAGCTCAGAGAACAGCTGGTTCTCCCACTTTCAACTTTTGCATAATTAAGCATAAAATAAGATTGTGAATCTTAATCACCATGACTCGGTCCCTTAGAAGGAAAAAGCATATTCACATAACTATAAATTCTCCAGATTAGTTTCACTGTACCACAGCACTACTGATATGTGTGTCAGTCACCCTGGATCAGTGTCTGCTAAACACCTAAAACATTAATACTGAGCTTGTAAAACAGGCCATGAGGTTCCTGGTACGTGTAATGTGATGTATGTACACATGAAATAAGGCAGAGACGTGATTCATGTTTACATTATTACTGTCCCAGCACACAGGGCTGGTCTGATGCACAGCCCAGGCCCTGGCACTGGCATGTTGTAGCACACACAGGCAGTGGTGCCAGGCCATGGTGACGAGCTGTGTGGCTCACTGGCGTCCGCTGGGGATGCTGCTGCAGCTGCTCACCTGTGCTCTGGTTATAGATGATGTTCTTGCTGAGCAGGTCATTGTGGCAGAGGACCACCGGAGAGTCCAGTGCAGACAGACTGCGCTGCAGCCAAAGCATCTCCTGCCGTAGCCTGTCCATGCTGGGCACACTCTTGGAGAACCTGGCCACATTAACCCAGGAACACAGCTCAGCACACCAACAAAATCAACTCTGTCACACTACAACACCAGCACTGTCTCAGTCTGTCTGTCTCTTTCTTTCTACAAAGTTTGTGTGTGTGTGTGTATCTGTGTGTGTTCGTGTGTCTGTCTGTCTGTCTCTTTCTTTCTACAAAGTTTGACCAATCAACACTCACACACACCACACACACACACTCACCACACACACACTCACACACGCCACACACACACTCACACACACACCTACACACACCACACACACTCACACACACACACACACACACTTGACCTCCATGCCAAATTTCAGCCTCTTAGGCGAAAACTGTGGCCACCAAAGGGTGGGAAAATTTTTGTGGAATGACCGACCAACCGACTGCTATGGAGCTGCTGGTCGCAGCTAAATATCAACTTCCTTACAAATGCAACACCAACTACACACAACAAAACGCAACTCCATCACACACTGATACATTGTGAGAACACAATCAGGGCAATAACACACTATCTCTCACCTCAGGTTCTGGGCTGGGTCCTGGAGGTGTGCAGGAGCTAGTGAGAGGTACTGGTCCATCTTCAGCCACAGACTGGGCTTTGGGGCAGAGCTGTCAGGCAGGCGGATGGAGTGATACTGAGCCACATGCCTGGCGATCAGCCTGCAGGAAACGAACATCACTCATTTCTTTATTCCAGTCAGCACATTAAGGTCCTGGCATTAATAACATGTTTTAATAGAGTAGATTGCCTCTGGTTGGGTCAACATTTTTATTTTTATTATTATTATTATTATTATTTCATGACAGGATCATGCAGGAACCATGTCTGTTGGAAAGTCAGAGAAAAGAACTCTGCTTTGATTGCACCACCAAGTCATCACAAAGCTCAGAATGTTTCCATTTGTAGATGAGCAAGGACAAAAGGCACGACTGTGAAAACACAAATGAGAAGCAGTGTTTTTTCCTTTGCATACCTAAACATGAAGGGATTTCGCAGGTGTTGGGGATCAAGGGGGTGGCCCTGCAGGAATTCGTAGCACAGGCCGTTCCTGAAGGTGCAGTAGAGTTGGGGCGCGCAGCGGTGAGCCTGTAAAACTCTGAAGCTCTTTACCTCGTTCTCCCGGTCCACAAACAGCTCAGTCTTGTTGCCGTAGATACGCACCAGGACCACCTCCTCTTTGGCACCGCCCACGTAGCAGCCAATCAGCTTGTTTGTAATGCCATCAGTGAAGTACTATGGAGCAGAGCAGGAAAACCAAAGAAAACTTTTTCAGAAATGTAGCGTTTGGTGTAATTGGACAAGGTTTCTAAAATGTACCTAAATACACCTACTTCCTCCCGAGACTCAATCACCGGTCTGTTTTGAGCCACGCCCAAAACAAAACGACTGACGTGACGTGGTTCAGTCAACATCTGCCTTAACTCTGGATTCCCGTTAAATGCAAATCACCGGCACAGTGTGATGAATTCAGCAATCATGAAAATAAACTCACCAAATTGTTTTTGAAGAAAAAAATGAAATTAATACGCAAGCTCATTCGTCTTCATTGAGGATTCCATTTACAAACGAACATAACACCACACCGAGATCAGAATTCCAAACGTCAAGTCTCACACGTACCTCGTTTGATCTACCATTTTATTGTCAAATTTTACAATAAATTTAAACGTTCAATTGAATTTCAATAAATGAGAACGATGTAGCTTACTGATATAGCCAGCTACACAGTATCCGCTTAACTGGTGAAGTGGATAACCTTACGTTCTTGTCTAGTTTTTCCACACAGGTACGTTTAAGATGACTGACACGAATGTAACGTTATCCACTTCACCTGCTAAGCGGACACTGTGTAACTGGCAGTATCAGAAATTTGTAGTTGGTGGGCTAAGTTTCTATAGTTTCAATAGCCGAAGCCTAAATATGTACTGTATAGTATTTTATAACGTAGGCTAATATAGCAGGTTACATTTTAAAATAATTACGTTTTAAAGTTTGGATGTGTTAAGCTATACTAGCCTATATGAATGGACTATATTCTGCAGATGTATGTAAATTATTTTGATCAAAAATAATAAAATAGTAGCCTAATTTAATGAGTGCCGAATTTTTTCTTTGGCAAATAGCCGTGGTATAAGCAGAATAAATCACGACTGGCGGTGCAGTTCCAGGGAAATAAACCACTTCAGGGTGGTTAACGCCTGGGGCCGCATCACACCACCCTATCGTGGTTTATTAGCATAGAACTGCACCGCCAGTCGTGCTTTATTCTTTACTTCATTGTCGACAACGGTCTCTAATCTAAGTGCTGCGGTTTCGACACGTTTTCTGACGAGAAATTCAGGTTTAGTTTAAGTAAACCTGCTCCCCAGCAGGTTAGAGTCAGAGCGTGAGTTTCCATAGTAACTGATCTACAGTTCATCTGATCTTGGTTTCTGGAATAGAAACCCCCAGATTTCGGTCAACTCCGGTTTAACAAACTCGGGTTTGGAACAAAACAAATACCCCAAGTGTCACGGCCAGCAAATTCAGGATCTTCCCTAGCTGTGAGCTGCCAGTTCGCCTCAATATTGTAAATTGGGGCCTTCCAAACAGGTGCACTTTTCCCATTTATTAACGCAGCCTTGGTTATTTTTAGAAGATATACATGTGGTCAAGTACATATTAAGCTACACTGTTTTCATTATCTTACTGGTTCCGAGGAGTGGAGACGTAAGGAGCGTAACCCAAATGTATCGAGCATTTGTTTGTTTTAATCGACTGTTTCGCAAGGCCTTCATTGAAATATTTTACATGCAATGTATGTGATCTTTATGGAACACAAATTATCCATTCGCATAAACAAATTATATCTGAGTGCCAGGTAGGCTACAGTCCTTCAGCATGAGACCTGACGCACAAAAGCGAAGCAGGAATTTTCAATGGAAAAGTTGGGGTCTTATTTTTCAGATGTGAACTGTCAACGGAGCTGCGGTTCAAATCCTTAGTGACAGGAGTTCTGCCAGGAGCCGACGAAGAGACGGAAGATAACACCTCACTGCATTGTCAAATTCAAAAGAACCGAACTTCAGAACCATAGAGTGAATAAGGAAAAAATCCTACACATACAGACAAACGCAGTTCGTGCGGAAAAAAAAAAGTGCTACTTTTTAAAAGACAAGAATACACTTTCCCACAGAAATTAGACAAGGGTAGCTCTTTAAAAGCTCGTGACACTGGTCGTGTCCATCACAGGAGACATCAGTGCTTCACCGTGTGGAGTGCCCGGACCCCTCTTTACTACCACCTTTCCATCATGCAGTTACAAAGACTGTTGGTTACCTGACCCAGCCTTCGGAAAGTCAAACATCAGACAGTCAGCAGTCCAAGTGAAATGGCTCACGCATGTGGCCCTTTCATCGCTAAAGGTGTTATATTTAGGCACTGAGAGCAATAGTATTATTCATTACCTTCATTTTCACCTCTGACGATTTCCAGTGAGGTCTCAGCAATTTCATGAGATTAAGTACTCCTGTTCTTAAATCGTATTCGTCTATTGTGACATTATACTTCTGGACTACAGGAGCTCCGTGTAGCACATTAATGTAGTTCGCCATAGCAAGTTTCACTACTTAACAGAACCTGCAACTTCAGTGAGCCGCTGAAGGAGAATATGCAACCAGTCTCTGCTACAGCCCGATTTCACAGGACAGCTACACCTCCCAGGCGTAAATACCACTCGCGTTGCATTCTGGTCTGACTCACGCATTTACAGCTAAAGCATTGGGCGTCAAGAAGAATGCAAATCATTCCTCAGGTTGCTGTTTCTGTTTAATGTCTGAATTATTATTTTCTTTTGATCGTATTCGTTATGAGTAGTACTTCGCATAGTTCTACCACTAGCATGCCGTAGTCATCTATCATAAGTGATGTACTGTCTTCGAACATTCTCAGGTAGTAGTGTGGTGGTTAATCAGCAGGTGGGCATACTGTAATTTATCAGCCCATGTGTACTAAAAGTAATACATTCAACAGGTGGGTATCATTTTTGTGGCACAGGTGTAGCCTATATTTTGTGGTGAATAGAAGCATTATATTGTACTATGTTATCATTGCATTATGTGAAAAGAGTGACAACAACTACAAATTGAATAGCATTTTGTGGCTCGGAATGCTTACGTTGTGCATATCATAGTACTGACGCCACTTGGTAACTGGTCATTCATTACATAAACTTTCATTCCTGTTAACGTTAAAGTTTGTGTATTACATTAAAACAATAAACAGGAAATCACGAATTCCCAAAGAACCAGATATTTGTCTCCAAATAAATATACTGTTTGTACTTATTAGATTTGAGTTATGTTGTGGCACTACGAATTTTGGTGGGGGAAAAAGATATCCGTTTGGAATCTGCTCTCGTGAACCGAAGGCTTTATGGTTCCCAAGGTCACGTTGATTCTAATTCTTTAACAGTGTTCTACGCGTAACGCAGAACTAATCGCTATCTTCCCATGTAGGAACTATCCAAATGTTTAATAAATGGGTATTTTAAAAGCAAATAATTGCCAAAGAATAACAAAAGTTAACAATGAATGAAAATGATTTTTTTTTTGCAGTTTAGTGGAATATTTCTACTCTACGTTCAGCAGAACTCGGAAACTAGCAAAGTTTTCACTTAAAAAGTAGGCTACAGCTAATTCTATACAAGCCACTGGGGGTCACCGTGTGAAGTGCGCGGAATCAATAGATAATGGAAAGCTGCTGGTGCCACCTCGTGGTTGACTTAGTTGCTACAGCGAGGCGATGGATGTCCACTCAGCCGTAGAGGCAAAGTACCATACATAAAATAGCCCATACAGGTAAAAACTGTTCGATTTTGTTGAAATGAAGAATAAGGTGTAATGATTTATTCGGATGACTGACGTTTTTAATGCATAATTATAAGTTAAGAGCATTGCGCAGAGCCAATTGAAGCGGTTCCAGCATCTTGTAAAGATGCTTCCTGAGGAGGACTTGCATAACTGTGGAGACTACATTTCCCAGCTGGCCTGGAAGGACAGACGGGTCCCTGAAGAGGAGCTGGAAGAGGTGGCTGTTCTGGCCACTCAGCTACCTGAAGGACTAATGGTCAGGAAGATGAGTGAGTGCATTGAGTTATGAGTTATAATGGTATTTCAGGGCACAGCCAGTCCTGAAACCTTCATTCTTCAGATCTCTACATTGATTTAGGAATTGATAGATTTCATTTTATTTTGGGTACTTATCTGACCAGATTAGGGTGGATAAGTTCAACACCATTTCATGGCAACCACTGTCGTTCTGAGTTACAGTAGGAATGAAAGTCACATAATTGGGATTTAAAAGCCTTGCATTAGGAAGGACAGGCAGAACACACACCAGCAGCTTTCTCATATGCTGATGGGAAAATCACATCCCCATATTGATAACCCAAAGATCCCTGCATGCAAAATTCTGCAACACAACCAGAGCCTAGAGGAAGTTTGGTCCCATGAGAATTAAACACATCACTCAAAGCTAACATTGTGCGTGATGAATGCCTCCTATCCTGTCATTCTGCTTGTCTGCCCTGCTTTGTGTTATTGTATTATAATTCTTTTATGTGTATGTGACTATACCAAATTTCCTCATTGAGGAAGACAATAAGTCCAGCCATTTTTGAAGCACTAGGTTGATCCAGATTCTCTTTGTGGACCACAGAGCAGTGTCCTCACAGGTGGATGCAGAAATGGAAACCAAGTTCACCCAGTGACAGGTACACTAACATCCTGCAGCTGCCACAGGGCTGGAGTGTCTGCAGCAGCAGCAGGGGCAGGCAGCAGCAGTGACTGCGGTAGCGATAGCAGCAGTTGCCGGTGCCAGTGACATTTCCGCCCCTCTCCCCCGCAGCGCTGGGCGCTGCAGGGACCTGGTGTGCTCGTGTGGGTAAAAGGCCAGGTTTTCGGGATCTCCCACATCCCTGCTGTGAAATCCTACTCCCCCTCAACACACAACAGCAGAGTGATGTTTTAGTGGACTGTAACAAACATGTTACCCAATTCACTTTGATTCTCACTTGTTAGAGGTGCAAACCTGGCTTTTCTCTTGAATTTTCTAGTTTTTGTATCATGTGAAGCAAACACTGTAAAAGAACAAGGCAGAGAACAGCGGGAATAAAATTCAAAGCAACCAAACAGTATCAAATATTATCATTTGCTATGTGGCACAGACATATTAATGGCGTTATTATTATTATTATTATTGTATAGTACAGTGCCCACTATGAGGATGTTTTTATTTTGTTCCATATTAGTACTGATTATTGGCTGTTGGTTGTGGGCACGTAACTCATATTCCATATGTCAATGGCAGCAAAGCTATAAACAAATGACTTGTATGTGAGTGGTGATTGGTGAACTTTGTGAAAATGATTATGTAGAAAGCAAATTGGAAACAGTTCGCCGTTTGAAAGTCATCTGATGTTGTGGAATGGTTTATGTTTACTAAGAATTTAGATTTATTAGATAGAATTTAGATAGATTTAAACGTGATATTCAGCAAAACCTGCTTTAGTACGGTTTTAAGGAACCACACCGTTATAAGCTTTTGCCCCAAGAAAATTAAGGTATACCGTAATCGACCCGACAGTTGAAAAATGTACAAGATTGTAGCCTATTTTGGTTCAAAACACAGGGAGAAAAAACGCAAGCTGAAAAACTCATATTCCCAAGATCCCAAGGGTCAGGGAATTTGCGTCTCTGACGTAATCATAACAGGAAATGATGAAAAACAGCAGCTTGCTTGCTAGCTGGCTAAAAACATTGGCAAGACTGGTGGCTGCCATGAAAGAATGTAGCGTTACGGGTTATTTCAATTAACAAACACACTTGCTTGGTCGCTGGTGAGAGTTTTTGTATCATTAAAACAGTTTATATTTTGTTTCGTCGGTTTTACAACTAGCTAGCTAGCTAGCTGGCTAATTATATTGCCTGGCCGATCCAAAATGGATGACAGCAAGGTAAGACAGCGAGCTTTCTAATAAATGTAAACGTTAGAGGTGTCATTTTCAGTGGCTGGCTTTTACATTAGCGCCTTTGTTAATATTAGGTAGAGGAGAGATACTGTAAACACAAAAGTGATAATGTTACGTACAGCTATTTATCTCATAGTAGCTGACATTAACGCCAACTATTAAATAGCTAGCCAGCTTGCTAGTTAATTGGCAACCCATTTTCTACGTTTAATGTCAGCTTTATCAGGTCAACATATTGAGCTAAAGTGTGACTATCGGTGATTGTAGAGTGTTTTCCCAGACACAGACGGTAAGAGTGTTAAACATCTTTTGTATCGTTAGAATTAAATTGCTCATAGTTAGGCTGTATTGTGTATAATTGTGCTAGCTAGCGTTAGTTCCAAAGGAAATTAGCAATCAGTAAAACGGGTTAGGCTAGCGTAGGTTTGGGGAGATGAGCTACTCTCTCCTCCTCATCCTATTTCACTTAAGTTGACTTGTAGACATGGAAACGACACACAAGTTATTCCTTAATTCTAATACAAGTCGGTGGTAGATAGCTCTGGCGTTTTCCATCCATTTTGAACAGAACCAGTAACTGTCAGGAAATTAGGTGCTTCCCCGAAACAAGAACCTGACTTTGGTCGAATATATTCTCGATTTCTCGCTTTCTATTTCCATATATTTTTTGGAACAAGCTTAAAGAGAAATTAAGGGAAAGAGGAGGAGGGAGATTGAATCGGAATAGGGGAGTAAGGCACGGGGCGTTTCGGGTGGCGATTGAAACACTGCCAAAGTTTGGGATCTTGCTATTTGCTTGCAGTAACATCCAGTTTTTACTGATTTCACCCAACAAATCTCCAGATTTTACAAGAGACACCAGGTTTAATCCGAGTTTATCCAGATTTTATGTTTTTCGTTCGTCTGTCTAAAACCGCTACAGTTTATTTGTGACAGTGCCCTCTCGTCCCCTTACTGGACATAACACGTCAGGACCTGGGCGAAGCTCAAATCTTTTCATTGTTGTCTTTGAACTAATCCGATTTTCCCTAGTCTCTTATAGTCTCTTACATTTCATTCAATTGATGAACCTGTTTACTGCACACATGTGGAGAAAGACAATAGTTTACCAAGTCATATGGTCAAGGTGACAGGTGATCCTAGCCCCCATTCTGCTGTATGACTCATGGCTACCGAATGTTCTTTTGGATCGGAAAGGCAAGCAGAGTAAATCAACTTTTCTTCTTCCAGATGGTTGGCGGAAAAGTGAAAAAGCCCGGAAAACGCGGACGCAAACCAGCTAAGATAGATTTGAAGGCGAAGTTGGAGCGCAGCAGGCAAAGCGCACGGGAATGCCGAGCCCGGAAAAAGCTTCGTTATCAGTACCTGGAGGAGCTGGTGTCCAGCAAGGAGAGGGCCATCTGTGCCCTACGCGAGGAGCTGGAGATGGTAAGCGTCCGCCCGTGCACCTCCGCTTCACGCGTCATCATTTCACTGAGCTCGGACCAGCAGTGCAAACGTGTGCTCAGTGGTGATCCTTTGGGCTTTTCCAGCAGAAAAATAACATGGCTTCATCATGGCTGTACTACGTTTCTTAAAATAATATTCACGATCGCAGGGAGTGTCCGTCTAGCCAGTAGAGTAAACATATGCTTGAATATTTCTGTGTTCTAACTGTTGGTAGATCTGTGATGTAGCCCATGGCTACAGGGCTGTAAAAGGTGCTGATCAGAGATGGACTCTTTCCATTCAGAGACTGCTGCCTCAGATCCAGCGTCATTCTTTTTCCTAACACTAAGGCCATGGGCGTCAGTTTGTTTTGGTGGGGACGAAATAGGCCATGACAAAAACTGGTGGGACATGTCCCTAGGATAATTGAGTCCTATGACTAAGGCTAAACGTTTGTTTTTTTGAGGTAACAAACAGAATAAGATGGCTAATAATTGTCCAGTGCTGTTGAAATTTCTGAAGTGTGTGGGTGCACGATGTTCTGTTGTATCAGCTGAATGTAAAGAGTCTTTGTTCTTCTTTAGGGTACTGTTTTTGACATGGCTATGCTCTCCAGTTTATTCAATGTTGTATGTTTTCTTTGAATTTTGCATTGCTTCAGTACAAGCAGTGGTGCTCTGCGATGGACCAGGGGAAGATCCCATCTGAAATAAAGGCTCTTCTGACCGGGGATGATCACAGAACGAGCCAGAGCACCAGCAAGACTCCCAAAAACACAAAGAACCAGGCAGGCAGCCATGGCAACAGCAAGTCGGCCTGAGAGGCTCACTGGAGCTCAAAGCTGTCTTCTAGAGAGGATGTAAGGGCACGCTGAGACTGTGCTGTGGTGGACCTTCAGTGGTAGTGAGTGTATTCCTGTAGGGGCTGCTGCTCTGTAGAAACCTTCAGGAGGCCAGCAGCCCCCAGAAATGGCCTTTAGGGACAGCACTGATTGGAAGTGTCTTAGAAATAGTTGCATTTTTGCCTGACAGAAAGTCTTTGCCTGTTTCCCATAACAACCAGTCTGACATTTTCACCCTAAGTCTGTTGTTGTGCATATTTATAAGAACATAATCTTAAAAAGCTTCCCTGTAAAAGCAAAGAATTATTTGCTGCAAAAATAGGCTACCCTCTTGATGTAGCTTCTGTGTGCATATCTAATGTAGGCAACAGATTTTCTTTCAAGAATGTACTATAGAGTCTTTGTAAATGATCTTATTTGGTTAAAGGAGTTTATCCAATAATGCATTTCACTGAAAGGTGGTACCCTACCATTTTGAATTAAATGTGGGCTGGCAAACTCACTTGGTCAGGTTGATGCTTACATTTTAGACCATGCAATCTGACCCAACAAGTGAACCTTTGTATTTTCTTGCCACAAAGTCACAAAGAGCCCAATATTCCATTGCCATCTCAAATCTTTTGTGATATCTGCTGGAAAAAGTTGCAATCTATACAATCCATACAGCAGGATTTATACAAATTCCACAGTGTGGCAGTAACAAAATGACCAGTGGCAGTGGTAGCCTTGTATTATAATGTAATTCAAAATGCAATGCGTGCAAGTAGCACAACTCCAGGATGTCTGCCAGTATCAGGAACAGGCAGCATGAGGTTAATCCTCATTCAAAACCTCCATTCTTCAAATGGATCTTATATTTTTGTAATGCTTTGGTTTGGTTACCAACTTACCAAGGATTGTTCTGGAGATACTGTTGTAAATTGGATGTGTCATTATATTTCCATAAAGAAATAATGAGAACAATTATGTGATAAGAGTAGAAATCGGATTGTTTCTGGAGTTGCAAAGAAGCTTTTTTTTTTGTTTTGAAATGTTCATAATGTGAAGGACCAATTTATATAAGCTGTGTGATATGAAATAAGAAAAACATAAGGAAACCACTGACATGCTGCTTCTTTTCTCCACTCTTGTTTTTTTTAAACAATTATTTTGTGAATAAACTGTAGTTTATTCACAAGTTTATCTTCAGATTTTTTTGTCAAATCTTGTCAACCACTTTTGTGAATGATCAAAAACTGAAATACTTTACCAAATATCTTAATCATCATTTTGCTAAAATATTAAATAATTTGTAATAAAGTATTTTAACAATATTTTTACTGGATAGTAGTGTAATAAAATGACAAATTGTATTGTGTATGTCCTGATGCTGCAGATTTGCAGTTATGGAGTAAGGGGCAGTAGCAGTGTGTATAATGCAATAATACATTCACCACTGAAGGATTTTAACTTGTCTTTCACTGCCTGACAGGAAGTGGTAAGCAAGCAGTAGAGCTGGAAGGGAAGGAGGCAGTGGAAAGATGGACAGAAGCAGGTATTGACATAGTGTAACTTCAGTAGTTATATTAAGACATTCTATTTTGTAGTAATAGACATAAAGTTACAGAAAGGTTACAAAATGTAAACGGGCTTTGTGCACATTCTGCCAGCGCCCCGCCCCCCCAATATTTGCACGGTGCCAAAGGTGTAAATGAGGGTTTTAGATTATAATCTGGTGGTGCCCCATGTTTAGATTATAATTTGGATTTGATGGTGCCCTGTGTTTAATCTCATTTCCAAATGTGCCATAGATGCCTCATATAGGTAAAGGATAAAGGAAGCGTGTGCGCCGCATGTCTCCCGCTCATTGGGAAGGTTGTGTTGAGCCGCTTATGAAGAAGGTTGTATTGAGCACGGCCCACTCATTGGGAAGGTTGTGTTGAGCGCGGCCCACACATGGTGAAGGTTGTGTTGAGCCGCTCATTGGGAAGCTTGTATTGAGCTCGGCTCCTTTGTTGCTGCGTGTAGCTGCAGCATGGCTAATAGCAGAGACATACGGATCCCAGAGCTCCACAGAGTTCCGCTCACGCTCTCAGCATCTCTTGCTACTTTAGCATTTCCAAGCATCGTTCTGCTTAAGGGTACAGTATTTAAGTTTGGCAATATGAATTTCACAAAGTAATTTGGCTCAATCAGCATTTCCAGCTGGTTGCTGTAGTACTTTTCCAATCAGGAAATTGCTCAGTCAAATCTTTTATCCAGCAAATTCCTCACTTTTAACAAGTTACATGTAGCGAGGGTTGTCGTGAGGCTTGAGGTCAGGGGTATAACGTTGTGTCTGTAAGTTGCATATTTTGTGTATTTTTGGATAGGCTGCAACACAAACTTAATAAAATCGGTTAATATTTGAATAAAACATTTTTATCTTATCTTATGAACTGTTTCTGCGGTTTGAGATGAATCTGTTGTTGGTAAGGGGCTGCAGTATATGCAGTCTGAGAAATTGCTAATGCTAATTTGATGTGCATTATCCGCCTGCCTGAATGTTGAAGTGGCTTTTGTGTTGTCTGTTTTGATTCGCCGCTCTCACAGGAGAATAGTAAAGGGTCTGGTTTATTTGGCGGATGGGGAAATGCGATAATTGCCCTGAAAATTCAGCATGTGAAGAAGCAGAAACATGAGACCCTGGGAATGTGTTAGGGGTACGGAAAATCTGTGATTACAAATGTGAAATTTTAAAAAATATAATTTATTACCGCTGTAATACTGAGTCTGCGACTGCGCAGTTCCTGAATAAACTGTCCAGGTGAGGTTGGGTCTTAAATGACTGGTGTTACTCTATCGGGCCTGATGTGATGGAGCTGGGGTGAATATGGGTGCACCCTACTCTCCCACTAGCGGCTTAATTTCCCTAGGGGGGGTCTCATTTGTTACTAACCAAGCCCAACCCTTCTGCTTCTGCTACCCACCATCTTCATCCTGAGGTTAGATTCAGTCAAACGCCCCTGAAGGTCAGATCAGTCCAAACCTCCAGCGCATGTTTAAAATGATTTCATCTGATAGGCTCATGATGTTGGTATCGTCTTTCAGTGTCGTGTCTTTTTTTGCAATAACTTGATAAATTATCATCTTCTTTAATCTTAAAATTAAACGCCATTTTAAATGTGACTTGGAACGTTTCCTGTTTAATTGATACATAAGTAAATAAATAGAACTTTAAACTTGATTACATTATTCTTTATAATAATTTGTGATTTTTTAAAATGTTTTTATACATGTTCTTTTTTGTGTTCCCATGGATTATATTTCAGGGCTGTGGTCTGTAATAAAGGGATGATTAATAACAGACAGGAGGGAGATTAGATTTGATGAAATCATACCAGTGCATTTCAGCAGAGTGTCGGGCTGTAATGTAGTGTGTGTGTGTGTTGTGAAGGTGAGAGTGTGTGAGCAGAGTGTCGGGCTGTAATGTAGTGTGTGTGTGTGTTGTGAAGGTGAGAGTGTGTGAGCAGTGGCGGGCTGTAATGTAGTGTGTGTGTTGTGAAGGTGAGAGTGTGTGAGCAGAGTGGCGGGCTGTAATGTAGTGTGTGTGTTGTGAAGGTGAGAGTGTGTGAGCAGAGTGGCGGGCTGTAATGTAGTGTGTGTGTTGTGAAGGTGAGAGTGTGTGAGCAGAGTGTCGGGCTGTAATGTAGTGTGTGTGTTGTGAAGGTGAGAGTGTTTGAGCAGTGCCGGGCTGTAATGTAGTGTGTGTGTTGTGAAGGTGAAGGTGGCAGGCTGTAATGTAGTGTGTGTGTTGTGAAGGTGAGAGTGTGTGAGCAGTGGCGGGCTGTAATGTAGTGTGTGTGTTGTGAAGGTGAGAGTGTGTGAGCAGTGGCAGGCTGTAATGTAGTGTGTGTGTTGTGAAGGTGAGAGTGTGTGAGCAGAGTGTCGGGCTGTAATGTGTGTGTGTTGTGTAATGTAGTGTGCATACATATGAAACTCCCTGACTCCTGGCAACACTGAGAAATTAAGCATTGTGCTCTTGGACTCATCACTGTTAATGTAGTGAATATACAACTAACACATGTATAGTTGGATAGTTATTTTGGCGCTTAATTATTTAAAAATAGGACAAAAGCAAGAATATAGATGATAAAACGGCTGCTGTTGAACCAGATACAGCATAGCTTGCCATAGGATGGATGCATAAGAAAGTCCTTTATTTTACCAATTTTAACCAATGAACAAACGCTGGTCTCATTACACAGCTTGCAGGAGATGAAGCACGTTTCACCAACAGAGACCCACAGTATGTCAGGATTAACTACGAAGCAGGGGCAACAGAATGAGAGGGCAGGAAGCAGGGGCAACAGAACGAGAGGGCAGGGACTCAACAGTGAGGCTCTGAGGTGATTGGAGGGTGTCCACAGCTTTGGTCGCGTCATTTGGGCACGGTAGGCTCTCTTTAATACATCATTTATTGTTGTGTTATTGGGGTCAGATTGCAGAGGTAAAACGTTGTCCATGTAGGAGAGACTGCAATCCCAGCTGGCTCTGCTCTGGTTCAGATCTGCAGCAGCTTCAAGTGGTCACATACAGACAGGAACTTCCAACAACACTGACCTGTGACAATTATTTAGTCTATGAGACACACAGAGCACAGTCGAACAGAGGAGGTTCTCAAACTTAAGGAAATACTTCTTTTAAAAAAAGGAAATGGTTTGTGATTGGTGGATGAGATCATCCATTTATATCCCTCAAACGAAAGATCCCTTCAAGAAGCTGGTACCCCAAGATGTTTGAAAAAATCATGTCAATTGTGAGATTTGTGCTGGTTTGTACCATAACAACTGTTATGTGTGCTGCTTTCTTTATATAAAACTGTTTTTAATTGGAAGTGACATCATTCCAAACTCCTAGATTGTCAAAATGTTACAAAAATCCTCTTCTTTCACTGTGCTATGTTTGTACATTTTTGTGTTTGTGCCATTGTTTGTCTTTCTTTCATTTTTGTGATATTAATGATAGTTTTACAATAGCTGAACATTTTCTGTCGCTCAACACCCTCACAAACACAACCCATAAATAGCTTGTACAATGTCAGTATTGTACATACATCATAGGAACATAATATTAATGTTGAATTTGTGAATTTGCTGTCATCCTGTCATATGCACATTTTTGACACATGATTCCATTAATATGAATGCACTTTCTGCTGGCCCCTAAGCACATTTCTCTGTGTCACATCCCTCCTTACTTTGCCACCAAACTGGATCCACAAGTAAAATCATTTGGGGGTGCTGAGTGATGTCACTTCCAAATATATGAATTAAACAAGCTAATGAATATTCACAAGCACCTGCTTTTCAAAAGAGAACGTTTAGGCTCCGCAATGCTGGGATGGGACTCAGGCCGTTTGCTACAGAGAGCAGGATATGAGGTTGTGTTCGCTGTGCTGTAAAACAGGAGCCCACGGTCATGGCCCTCGCAGGCATGTCCTGGCTGATGCATGGTGGGAAGGTCATAGCCCTGTGGAGCGATTGCTTTGGCCTTTCTTTTGATTAAGATGCCTTCCACATTCCATGGCCTTTCTAATGACCCCCTTATTTTGCAGTTTTCTCTGTAATCCTTTATCTGACAGAAGAATTTTGTTTAAGCAAAGTTCAAGCTAACTTTAAAAGACCAGATTCCATTGCCTTGTAGTAGGAGTGAAAGGTAACAACACAAACAACATCGACGATCATGATCAGCCTGCCATCTTAACATCAAGAACGATCAACCACACTCAACTGCACCGGATCTGCATCTGCAGGAAGATGAGTTCAAACTTCTGACGGTAAAAAGGCCACATATTACAAGTGTTACACATAAAATTATTATATTTTGCAATAATTATGGTTTGAAATTGATGTAACTTACTGGACGTACTAATATGGTTTATCAAACTTGAAACAGTTCCTTTTGAAACTGATGATCAAAAATGTGAACTCGGACAACCCCATTTCCAGAGGGTTTTTTCTATGAATTTACACCTGAAACTCCAGACAGCTGAAATACTAAGCACATTCAGCCCTTTGATGAACCTGTGCCAAATACCTCTCCACAAGTGACCTGGAACAAGCTGTGAAGTTATGAACATCTATAATGTAACAACCAGTACAAAAGTCTGACAGTTGGTAAAGCTTTAGTTCTCAGTGTTTGTTTTTCTTGTTCTTGCTTAGAAATACACTTATTATACAAATGTGTTCGGAGGGTTAGTGTTGATGGGCCAGGCCAGCTTCTTCTCTTTCGCCTCACGGTCAAACGTGTCGTAAATCGATTCTTTGGTGATGGTTTTTGCTGGCACGGGGATCTCGACGATCCCTACATAGTTTTTTTTGGCCATGCGGGAGCTGGTGGTGATGGTGTAGGCGTTGCTCCGGTAGCACTTCATGGACGACATGCAGAAGGTCTCCCGCATGCCGCGGCGGAAGTTGGCGTTGTGGATGGAGTAGAGGGTGGGCTTGGATGCGGCCGAGCTGAAGGACACCCAGGTGACCGCGGCGAAGAGCAGGGCCTCGCGCCGGGACCCCCCATCTCCCGGGTGCCACAGCTGAGCCACATAGAACGGAGCCCAGGTGGAGAGGAACACAGCGTTGAGGGCCAGGAACATCTTAATGGTCTTTACCTTAGTCCTGGGCACGATGTTCATGGTCCTGCGCACTGTGCGGCCGTCCGTGCCGATCCGCCAGATGTATTTCACCACACGCTGGTAGAACAGGACAATGAGCACGGTGGGGAGCAGGTATCCCAGCACCAGGTGTGCGATGCCGTACGCGATGCCGTCCCAGGTGTCCGGGAGAAAGAAGTTGCAGTGACCCTCTGGGTTGGAGCCGTAGAAGAACAGACACGGAGACACGAAGGCCGCGTCCAGGACCCAGGAGGCTGCGATCATGCGCTTGGCCTTCTCCCGGGACACCTTGAAGCTGAGCGGGTACACGATGGTATAGAACCTGTCCACGCAGATGGAGAGCAGGACGTACACCTGCACACCGGGGGCCAGGTGCTGGATGTAGCGCACCGCCCTGCAGGCCGTGTTGCTCAGCAGCCACTGGCCCGACGCCACCTGCAGCAGCGTGAAGGGCGCCCAGCCCAGGCTCAGCAGCAGGTCCGCGCACGCCATCGACACCACAAAGTAGTTGGTGGTGGACTGCGTCCTCCTGCTGCGATGGATGACCAGGCAGACCAGGGCGTTGCCAAACACGGACACCAGCCAGAGCACCCCGAGCACCAGGCTGAGGGTCACCACCTCTGCAGGGGTCAACTGGTAGGAGGGCAGGGAGGAGTTGGGCTGGAGGGAGGAGGGGGTGCCAGCGGACCCATCCCGGCTGCAGTCTGCTGGAGTCGGTGAGCCAGCCAGCAGAGTAGAGTTGTCACTGGCATTATGGTAAATCGGGAGAGTGAAGAGAGTAGACTGAAGGGATGACTTGATGTTGTCTGTCGTCTGGGCATAGACCATTGTTGATTTTATATCAGACGGGATCTAAGTGAAAACAGAAAAAACACTTATAAATGTCTTGGTTAAATACTAAATAGCACTAAATGGTACTAAAAACGACCGACACATTTTAAAATATACCACACACTATTGATGTGTGTTATCAGTTCAGAGAATAAACAGTAGAATTTTTTTCAGGTTATATAACTCCATTGACTGTTGAAACCTTGTAAAATAAAGATAAAATGTGGTATTTCAAGCACAAGATGAAATAACGAGATTACTCCTTCATGTCTCAGTGAATGAGCTCCTACAAAACAACTGTGCTTCTTGTCCTCACAAGTGCTGCAATAATCAGTAACAATGAAAAACTCATATGAATATGACCAAACTGGCCCCCAGAGGGTTAAACAGGGCTCCATGATGAAGGCAAAGAAGCCTAATGTACACTTACACTGTAAAACTCTGTTAATTTTAATCTAGCACAGTTTGTGTGAGCCCACGAGATATCACATGTGCTCCATCAGAGTACAGTGTATCCGAATTGATTTGACAGATTTGAAACCGCAAACACACAGCCTGGCTCTGAGTGTCTGCACCCGCGCAGCCTGGCTCTGAGTGACTGCACCCGCGCAGCCTGGCTCTGAGTGGCTGCACCCGCGCAGTCTGGGTCTGAGTGTCTGCACCCGCGCAGTCTGGGTCTGAGTGTCTGCACCCGCGCAGCCTGGCTCTGAGTGACTGCACCCGCGCAGCCTGGCTCTGAGTGACTGCACTCAGAATGCCACACTGAGACCAAGTTTTCAGTGGTGGGTGGGGACTCTGTTTGTAGACCCTGTTTGTGGTTCATTCTGGCTGTATAGTGTATGAAAAGGTAGGGAGGCAGTATGTCACTCTTGCGGTTAGAACAGACTCCTGAGCAGACAAACTTATAAAATCATATGCAAACAGAATATGATCATGCAGTAAATCCTCCTTTGCATTGTGCAGGAGATCCTGCTCTAGATCGTGCAGCAGATCTTGCCACAGATTGAATTAATTGCTGTGTATCTAGCAGTGTGTGTTTACTCCAGATTCCATTTAATTAAGACACCCAAATCATTGGAGACTGTAGCAACACCTATGAGAAATGAATTAATTAAGCCACATTCATACAAAAACCTGCTTCACTCAGAGGGGAATATTCCAAGCTCTTCAAGCATTTTTCCCACTTGAAGCAGGTTGGGGGGGGCAGGGCTGAAGTCTTAATTACTGACATTGCTGGGAAATGGTTTGTGTAATCACTACGGCAGATTTGACATTCCTGTTATTACCTGTTATTAACTGAACAACCAGATTTCCATATTTTCTATATGACATGCACAGTCATAATTCAGGTTGTTCATTTTACCCAGCAGTAATTACTCTTAATAACAATACTTATGAAAATACTCAATTTTTTATTATACACTTCCATTTCCTCAAATTAATTGTGCAATTCTGTCTGAAGGCATCTTGCATAATGAAAGAAAAATAGCCTATTTTTAAGGTTTAAACACCCACAGAAAAGAGTGCCATTGAAATTGTAATAGGACATTGTGAAAAAGGTATCTATCTAGGACGTTGGCTGTTTCTCCATGGGTGCTGAGGCTGTTTTTATTTTGCACAATATGGAGGTCACTGCCTCGCACACACTGACCCTGTGAAAATAGAACAGCCAATCACACTTCTATATTTAAGACCAATCCCATGACTATGTTAATGTGCGGGCAGCATGCGCTGCCATGTGAATAAAGGCAGAGGCAGTATGGGGGTGTTCAGGGGCTGGAGGGGGTAGGAATAAGGCACTGTGTCGCTCCCTGGCTGCAGAGTGCCTTTAGCACTGAGCGCTAACCTGTGGGAGCTCTGACTTCCTCATGGATATTAATTTGAGCTGAGGCTCAGCTCCATGCAGGTGCCTGGCCTCATGTTTACTTTAGCTGCACATTTCAGCGGTCCCTAGGTAACCTTAACCAAGCTCCACAGCGAGCCACAGCTCAGGGGCGTCTGCTTTATAACCAGTTACAAACACTCGTCTGAGAAACCGTTTTCTGTACCCTGATAAACCCAGCAGTTGAACTCTGTTGCTGTTGCCACATGACATCGTGGTCTCTTGAAATGTACTTACTCAATCTGCAGCATGTTATGAATGAAATACTGAAGCATTTGGATATGAGGTTTCAGCACAGCATCCCTTACTGTCCGTCTTCATGAAACTGCTTCCCCAGCTCTGTCCTCTGTGACTCTGACCTGTGCTGGCAGCACATGCAGGCTGGAAAAACAGGTGTTGATCTTGTGCAATGGGCAGGACTAGAACCCTCTTCCTTGCCAGTACCCTGCACCCAGGGGGCGCTATGGACAGCGGGGGCCTCTGATGCACACAGAGGTGCTGGCATGATTGGAATATTTCCAGATTTTACATTATGGCTGTTTTTGATGCCATTCAGTTGATACATTAAAATAACAGGACAACAGAACACAAACTAAGACAGCGCGAGAGGTGGCAAAACACAAGCAAGGCCATCATTCCATGAACAAAGTGTCACACCATTTTACACAGCACTTTCAGCAGCAGTAACCACAGACCGAAGGAAGGCAGAGAGGACCATAGAGACTGACAAAGCTTTACCATAGCTATCTCAACCAAGTGCATTCAGCCCACAGAGACTCGCTCCAAACACTACTTTTATTAAACTTATTATTCATTTCCCTTCGGTCTCCCCAGAGTCAGCATTTCTGAATCAGATAGCAGAACTGCCTCTGCCAGCAGACCTGGCTTTGAGTGAGCCCAGCTGCCATTGCCTCCCTGTGTGGCCAGCCCCGCTCTCATTAGCCTCTCTCATGCAGAGAGCCCAAAGGTGAAGCTGTGCACATACCTGGAAATCACCTTCCCCCTTTCTCCATAACATCCAGCATTTCAGAGGAATCACACCGCTCATTCCCCATGTGGCACTCATGGGCAGTCATGAATCCTGACCAACAATAACTACACAGGACAGAAAATGTGGTTTCATCAATAACTCATCATTACCTGAGCCGCCTGGTGCAGGCACATATTGAAATAATATAGTATGTGATTCATCTGCCCTCAGCAGGTCAAGCACAAGGATACAGCCATACGATACTAGAGGCTGCTAAAGACCATGAGAACGAACAAAACATGCTCTTCTAGGACCATCGTTTGGATCTCATCAATCTTCTCAATCGCTCATTTTCATGGGGTCTGGCAGAAATTATATAGTTGTTTTTGCAGAGCTTTCATTTTGTTAAAACAGTCCATCAGAAACATTAGTGTGATAATTGTTTGGATAATCATACACTCTTTAGTGTTTTCCCTTAATATTCAATACAGTTCAATATGTGTGTATATTTTGTATCAATTTAGTTTTGTAATGTGATAGTATAGATATAAAGATATTTAAGCTGTTGTGAAATGGTTGTGTAATGTGAAAGTATAGATATAAAGATATTTAAGCTGTAGTAAAATGGTTGTGTAATGTGACCGCAGGCACAGTTCAGAGTTTTCCAGATAATATGTGTATGACTCACAAACGATACGGAGTGTTATTGACTCTACTTTTACTTATAACCAATACTATCAAACAGTGTCTTTCATTCAGAAAATGAAATTAAAGGGAAATAGCGAAGGCACTGTTTCTCATAGCGAGAATGAGAATGATGGTTCAAGAATACAGAATTCTTATTAAATTTCTCATAAATAATCCGAATGAAGTCATTTGGCGGCTGTTGCAATTAATGTATATCATATAAACAATTAATTATTATTCGGCTCAAATATGAATTCAGACAGCAATAATTGTTGTATCAGCAAGAACGACTTCGGAAGTAAACATCGTCAAGCCCAGTTAAGACTGAGTCAACGATGAGGCGGTAAAACAGTAGGTATGCTAACCGTGAATGGTCACTACACAGCATCTGCGGACACTGGTTTGAACCCCTAAAAGGAACAAACAAGCTAGGCACATCTCTCCACAAGACTCGGCAGTATTCGCAAGTAAAACCCAAATATCTAGTGCATCAGCAATAAAATGAGGCTAAAACTATAATATGTGAGAAGCGGTAAGCTGGTAAGCGAATCTGATAAAAACTGGCCGGCTAGTTAATCACGCAGAACATACAGCAGCAAAACAAGACTGAGCAGTTTAAATCTTCACGTTTTTAGCAGTCCAGACTTAGCCTACAAAAAAGACATATTAATGTTCATCAAATAAACAGTTTGATTTCTCATGAGTGTTAGTCACTTTCATCAACAAAACTGGCATTTTGGGAGGATGCTGTTGGTGTTTTCGCTGTGATAAATCAGCGGAAATGGCTTTCAGGTGAACGCTTAAAATATTGTCTGCTTTATATTCTAACCCAATGCACAGCACTTCATAACATTTCGATGTCAGTCACTAGTAGCATAAGTGATACCCAATATTAGATATCCTGTTTAAATATTAAGTAATATTTAATATGTACTAAATATACGATCTATCTTTCAGAAGAAATACTGGACATAGCATTGTATATTTGAGCTGGTCACTGACGTCGCAAATATGCCCCTTCGCCTTTCCCATCCCAAACGTGCTTCATATTTGAGGTTTCGTCGCCGCTACATGTGTAAGCGACATTAATAATCACCACATAAAGATAAGTAATATCACCTACCTCTCCTCAATCCAACAAACAAGGCATTGTGATATTCCTGCGAGACGTCACTATGCGAAAGGCAGAGTTTCTCCAAATGCGTGCAACAGATTCAATCCATGTTTCCGACAGACTCCCCTCTGTCAACGGTATCCTTGGAAATGGTTTGCCGAACCGATACAAAATGTCGCGTGGAGGGAGGTTTCAATGATCAGCCGCTTTTTGCTTCAATAGCGTCTGTCACGTGAGAGGGTACAGTCATGTGTCCAGCTTTTCACGAAAATGTCGTGAATCGATAAACAATCACTTGGCCTTCATCAAATACAGTGTAAGATTTAATCACAGTTGGACGCGAAAGAATGTACATTAGTTAGGCTTTTCTATGAACAGGTGATTGCATAGCACACGTTTGCAGCTTAGAAAATGTATTTTCAGCAATCGTTTTTCAGGACCCAGGACAGCGTTAATCCGCTGGTCCCGTTACTTCAAATAAGCCATTTACCTGTTGATCTAACCCCTTTAAGGTCATCACTCCAGGCATCTCACTATCTGTGACCTACCTAAAACTGTTCAAAAATAAACCATTGGCCAATTTAGTGAATTTACATCCAAATTGAGCTCAGACAGGCACTGATTGACACTGTCGTTCACTTGAGCCCAGACCCAATAATTTGGTTATATATGTATGATTACATAATGTGAAAAATGCAGTGTTTGACAGTGAGGGGTTTTATTTTTGTCACTTTAAGTGTTTTGTCTTTGTTTATCAGGAGCACAGAATAGGGTAGTATTTACGGCCTTCCAAAGTAACCTGCTCATCCCTCTCGCTCTGTCTCTCTCTCTGTTTTGCCATCATTCCCATTCCCACACGTTTTTCTGTCCCTCACATTCATTCCTGTGTTTTATATGGCTCTTCACCCTCACCACTCTGCCCATAGGCTTCCCTGTTGTTCTTATCACTCTGCCCAGTGTTTTCCTTGCCCAGATTATTTAACAAAATGCTGTAATAAGTATGGGCTTGCTGATTGACCGATTGATTCAACATTCTGGTCTCAAATGTGGTCTATGCTCTGTTACTGGAGACTGGTGTAACATCATCAGCTCTCAGTTATAATACTGACCCTAATCCTGCTATGATGTATCACCTTAAAAGTTGAAAGATGTAGTTTAGTCTGGTCCATTGAAAGTTTGCTCAGTTATTATATCTGAAAAGACCACTTTCATAAACCCATTCTAATGCTGGTAATGGCCCTACCATCTACATTAAAAGAAAAAAATAAGAAACCATTTAAAATTTCTGTACTAAAACACCTACATCCAAGAAAATCAGATTCTCCATGACTCTTGCTGGTGTGAAAGAAGTGGGTATGATGTTAGCGTTTTACTGTGTGAGCAACAGCAGCTCAGCTGAAACCTAAGGAGACATAGGGGGAAATCACAGAGGCTTACAATGAATGGAGGTGAATTGGGGTGTTATGGTGAGACCTAAATGAACTGGCAGAATATTTGGTTTGTTTGGTGGACAGGGCAAATAGAAAATGATTTCACCTCATTAATAAAGACACACCAGAGGCAAGCAAACTCTAGAGCTGTGAGTCTCAGCGTAGTGAAATGCCCCTTTAACTGTACAGGGAGACAGTGTATTATTGATAGTTTGTTGTGATCTCTAAATGTCTAATTGTTGAGTTCTGCTAAATGTAAAACATTAAATTCCTTTGTTGAACAGAAGGGCCATGGCTGCCTGATTATGTAAAAAAAAAAATTTAATGGAGGAGATCACAAGTCTCCAATTTACACTGAAATACTGAGGCTTCACAAAGCAGTGAATGAATGTGTGAGTGTGAGAATGAGTGTGATTGGCTGGTAAGGGCTGGTATATTTCAGTGAGTGTGATTGGCTGGTAAAGGCTGCGATATTTCAGCGAGTGTGATTGGCTGGTAAAGCCTGGTATGTTTCAGTGCATGTGATTGGCTGGTAAGGGCTGGTATATTTCAGTGCTTGTGATTGGATGGTTAAGGCTGGTATATTTCAGTGAGTGTGATTGGCTGGTAAAGGCTGGTATATTTCAGTGAGTGATTGGATTTAAGGCTGGTATATTTCAGTGAGTGTGATTGGCTGGTAAAGGCTGGTATATTTCAGTGAGTGTGATTGGCTGGTAAGGGCTGGTATATTTGAGTGAGTGTGATTGGCTGGTATGGGCTGGTATGTTTGAGTGAGTGTGATTGGCTGGTAAGGGCTGGTATGTTTGAGTGAGTGTGATTGGCTGGTAAGGGCTGGTATGTTTGAGTGAGTGTGATTGGCTGGTAAGGGCTGGTCTGTTTTGTATCAGTGAGTGTGTGATTGGCTGGTAAGGGCTGGTCTGTTTTGTATCAGTGAGTGTGATTGGCTGGTAAGGGCTGGTATGTTTGAGTGAGTGTGATTGGCTGGTACAGGCTGGTCTGTTTTGTATCAGTGAGTGTGATTGGCTGGTAAGGGCTGGTCTGTTTTGTATCAGTGATGGCGCAGGGCAGTGAGCTTTCTGACTACATGCTCTGGATGATCGTTCCAGTATGTGCCAGGCATTGATAAATCTGTCTGTGTACCTGGAACAATTTGTTCAGAAAGATAATGATTCAACATCCAAACCCACCCACTCTCTCTAGTGGCCAATAAAAGTAGGGCACTATATCTGTGAGGACATATTCATACCTATGTTAAATTTCCATCTTTGCATTTTAATCACCTCATCATCTGCCACTCAGACTAAATCAAATAGTTTTCTGTATTTGTGTAAATTTAGTATAAATTAGGAAGCATGAGCGAAGTAGATCAACTACCAAATACATAGTAGTGGGCACAGTTGCATATACTGTATCTTATATATATTTTTTCTTTTATATTTGTACGTACTTCATCTCAGATAGTGGTTCATATAAATGACAGTATCAGGGGCACACATGTGTCAATTACCCATGCATTTCTGACGGAGTGCTGACGTGGTGCGTTGTCACGGCAACCCAAATGCTGAAGCGCAACATTTTCCTCAACAACGGTCACCATGGGAGCATTACAATTATATGGAGAGGGAGAGAGAGTGAGACACAGGGAGAGAGAGAGCAGGTTTTTTCATTTAGCCAAAACAACATTCATTCTCTCACCCAGAACATAGAAGCACATTCTTGTGTTTGGGGGTGATTGGGAAATTGGGAAAACATTTTAGGAAGCTGGCCTATCAGGTTGCTAGTGTATGTTTGTACCACAGTCACTCTACAGTCTGTGGGTTTCTGTACATGATCCTCTACTTATCCGTTTATGGTCATACTGCCATTTCAGACTCATCCTGTTTATCTAGAAGGACATTGTCAATGAAGCACAACTCATCAGGTGCCTGTTGTAACACCAGGATATCACTGAAGAGTCTGATGAGAAACACAGTCACAATGACAGTAAATACTGTATTATATATTATATTTGGTGTTATTAGTATAGATTGCATCTATTGCTAAATGCAGGTTTGTGTGGTATCTTTGCAGTTATTTTATTGCAGCTTGGAAAGTAAACATTGTAGCCATGTTGTAACTTTCACACTCTACTTTAGAGAAATGGACACCACATAGTTAAATTTAAAGAATGTGGCATATTTATGATACGGGGCGTATTTGTGCAGAAAGTTGTATTTCATAAAGCGTGTCACACCTTATGTGAGGGTTTAAATCCTGGTCATAGACCACTGAAGCACTTTTTCCTTGTGAGGCCCCATTCCTGTGTTTCCCATTCCTGTGTATGGGGCATTTCACAAAGCCCTCCTGTTTCATAACAGTCCAGACCTTACTGTCACTGTGATATGAGTCACTCTGTCACTGGATACACATATTCACCTTCCACACTGCATTCTGTCACTGTGAGTTTCTGTCAGTGATACTCACCCTTACAGAGTCATTCTGTCACTGTGATACTCACCCTTCCACTGAGTCACTCTGTCACTGTGATACTCACCCTTCCACACTGAGTCACTCTGTCACTGTGATACTCACCCTTCCACACTGAGTCACTCTGTCACTGTGATACTCACCCTTCCACACTGAGTCATTCTGTCACTGTGACTGAGTCACTCTTCCACAGAGTGTCACTGTGATACTCACCCTTCCACACTGAGTCACTCTGTCACTGTGATACTCACCCTTCCACAGAGTCACTCTGTCACTTCCACACTAACATTCTGTCACTGTATAATTCCACTGAGTCACTCTGTCACTGACCACCCTTCCACACTGTGATTACACCCTTCCACACTGAGTCACTCTGTCACTGTGATACTCACCCTTCCACACTAACTTGTCGTATAATACTTGACCATGTGATTATATATGAGACGTGGGGGCGTAAGGCGTCTGGTTTTAAAAAATGAAATAATTCACTGAACCGTGAATGAATCATCAGATGCACCCCTGTGTGACATCATAATAATGATTAAATCTGTATCTTTCAGAGGAGATGCTTTCTACTCTGGTCAGTGTAGTATAATGGTTAGGGAGCTGGGCTTGTAGCTGGGTGTAATGGTTAGGTAGCTCAGGTTAGGGCTGGGCAGTGAGGTTACAGTTAAATGGTTAGGGAGCTGGGCTTGTGGTTAGGGAGCTCTTGTAGCTCAGAGGTTACAGTGTTGTATAATGGTTAGGGAACTGTTGTAGCTGTAATGGTGAGGGGGAGCTGGGCTTGTAGCTCAGAGGTTACAGTGCAGTATAATGGTTGGGGAGCTGGGCTTGTAGCTCAGAGGTTACAGTGTGTAGTATAATGGTTAGGGAGCTGGGCATGTAGCTCAGAGGTTACAGTGTAGTGTAATGGTTAGGGAGCTGGGCTTGTAGCTCAGAGGTTACAGTGTGTAGTGTAATGGTTAGGGAGCTGGGCTTGTAGCTCAGAGGTTACAGTGTAATGGTTAGTAATGGTTAGGGTTAGTGTAGTGTAATGGTGAGGGAGCTGGGCTTGTAGCTCAGAGGTTACAGTGCAGTATAATGGTTAGGGAGCTGGGCCTGTAGCTCAGAGGTTACAGTGTAGTATAATGGTTAGGGAGCTGGGCTTGTAGCTCAGAGGTTACAGTGTAGTATAATGGTTAGGGAGCTGGGCCTGTAGCTCAGCTTGGTAGTTGCATATATGATTTACTGGTGCACTCTTTATTCTGACTGAGAAAGTACATTCCCAATACTTGTTTTATTAACATGACCCAATATTTTTGAGGTTGAAAATCACAATTGGGAAGAAACCCATTTTTCCAATATCTGTGCTTTCCTGCCACCTAGTGGTCAGTTCTCAACAATGCAGAAACTGGCTGTGAATCAAATCCAGTGCCTGTCAGTGACAGGGAAGCCATAGAGGGTACACTGCAGGGCAGCAGCTGGCTCATGCACTCTCACTCCTCTGTCTTCATCACCCTCTGTTTCCACTCACAAACAGCTCTGTGTTTTTGTGGCTGAGGTGTTTGACTGGGACTGGGAAGGTTGTTGGTTTTAGCCCAGTCTAGACTCAGTAAGATCACAGCAGCCCCTGGGGACCCATCACCCCACATCGCCCCTGGGGGGATCAACTGTAAGTCACTCTGGATAGAAGCATCAGCCGAATTACTGTATGTCCATTTAGCTATGCAGGACAAGCCAGTCAGGTTGTCTGCACAATATTCTATTTGGCAATTCTCTCCAGTAAAGTGAAAAAGGTTTTTTCTACAAATGAAAAAATGGTACCATTTTAATTTTAACACAGCCAAGGAAATGAAATACTCTTTCATTATGATGAGAGATTTTATTTAACAGGACAAAATCACAGGAAGCACTATCTCATTTTGAGAGGAGTCTTGTGTAAGACAGCATAAACATTAAATAATACACAATGTCTGGATAAAGATGTCACATTAATTACACAAATGAAACGAAAACATGACCTTCAAATGTCTCCTCATGGAGTACAGGAATGGGGGTGGGGGGGGTGGGGGGAGCACGATCAACTGCAGTGAGTCTTCATGGTAACACAACGATATACATTCTGATGAAAAATATCGACACAATAATTGTTGTAAAAGCCACACCAGTTTTCATTTAGTAAACACAGAATGTATGAAGTCAATTTATCATATAACAAAATTACTGTAGTTAGTGACGAACAGATTGGAATATTTGACTATGTATAATTCATTTTGTTATTTTAAGTTAGTTGAAGCTAAAGGCAGAGGTTAGGAATGAGACAGGAGAAGCAGAAAACCAGCAGCAAATAAATATGATCGCAAGATGCTAATTACTTTTATCCTTAGATTTTATGTATAAGGATTTAAACGGTAGGTGTGCATTGGAATTACGGGAGACTAGGAGCAACGTAAGGTTAGAAAAAAAAACGCTTCAAGAATATACAATTCATTCTGCCACGCCCACGTTGTGATTCTGCCGCAAACGTTCAAACATTTTTTAGGCTACAATGGTTTGCACCTTTTAAACCATAATAACGCATCACCATAAAAAAGTGTTTATACTCCACGCCCCCCAGTAAGGCGAAAGATTGTAAAAGAAAAAAAAGATGATAAATACCTCGTATTCTCATTATTTAGTCACAAGAATTATCAGTCTGGTTGCCGTCGATGCTGTGGCGGTAGGGGGCGCTGTCTCATCTCTTTGCACGCTGGAGTACTGGGTGAGGTGAGGCGGACCTTAGAGCAGGACAAACGCAAGGAAACACCAGCATTACACAGGAGCCTCAAACGGCGGTAGCACGGTTTGCCAATGGCTAGTTTGTATGCTTTCCAAGACAGTGTGTAACTTTTTTCCTGGTACCGTTAGCTATTGTTCGTTTGGATTTTTATGGTCAGCTTCCCTACTGTTCATCTCAATGAAAAATACAACACATAGCATGTGTTAACCAACACTTGCTGGACGGGGAAAAGTGTGACCGTCTTGACTGCAGCAGGTAAGTATTTCCTCACAGACTTTTTTTCTCAGTGCGTTTTTATCTTAATTTGGTGTTGTTCAGTCGAAACGTAAAGCAAAAAATATACTGAAGCAATAAAAGCTTGGTTTTCGCAGCGGTTGTTACAAAGGATTGGTTTATACAGTCAGCTATAACAAACCTAAGAATTAGTACATTACACAGTTGTTGGCCCATTTGAGTTTTTACAGAATATTACAGTGTAGAATAGTACTCCATTTATGGCTTTTTAAACATTTTCTTTCAGAGCAACACCAAAATAATGACCACTGAATGAACGCTCCAGTGTTCGAACTGCTTCGAGCTAAGCTAGTTCAGTAGATTGAGTCGATGCTGTGTCCAAACTCCGTATGAAAGTCCTGACATTTATGAACGCTACATACGAGCTACTAAGAGCTGAAATATAAATAAATCGATGGGATGCTGCCCTAATTAACAGCTCAAGCACGCCGACAACAGAGTCATGCACTCATCCTGGCAATCCGATACGTTTGGGTGGTGAAAACGCTACACCTGTGCGCAGTCTCCGGTTTGTGTGCTGCGGTTGCCATAACACACAGACTTCCGCGCCCGTGCTCGCTCACCCGCGTGCCCTCCCAGATCCATCAACCGGAGCCGGAGCCGCCAAAACCGCGACGTTAGGCTGACACAGAGCGCTTTAAAGACATAAAATACCCTAAAATAGGTCTGAACCAGCAGGGGCTGAGGCGTGCGATATTAAATATTTATTTTGTTGGTCAGGACAATGGCTGTCAATACCTGGTGACAGAGAGGGTATATTGCAAAATGTTGACACCTTGATAGCATATGTAAGATATAAGCGGTACTGTAAACTGAAATCATGTAAAGACCTTACTAATTAGGTCCATTGACCAGCGGTGTGCGGAGCGTGACAAAGTCAGACACGAGTTGGCTGACAAAGCTGAGGTCCTTTGTTTTGGTCAAGACGAAAACTGAATCCGCATGATTTCTTGTCAGTCAAGTAGTTCAGTATTAATTTTGCCGGGTTCATAGAAGGGTCGATCTGAATATGATTAAATCATCATATTTTTGAAAGCACCATATGTTTGGAAATCACCATTAAATCAAAACGCGTCAAGTGTGGTTGCAGAAGCGTATTGCATCGTGTGATTTATTTTCAGAAATTACACTTGCACGTAGATCTATGACATGCCAGACACGTACTTAAAAGAATTCTTGACAAACTAAAAAATACATCCCGCAAGTACAGTGTGGCTCATAAAAAGACAACCGTGTGCAACTTCTGTGGTTTTCTTGCATAAAAGAAATGGCTTGTTTCTTATTACGGTCGTACAAAATACAACACTCCATATTTCTTTGTTGCGGTGGTCGAGTAATGGCGTTTATCACGGACGTTAAATGAAGTAGTTGCGTGTTTTGGTTCTGCAGGGTGCATGTGAAATTCCAGTTCTAACCTCGACGCTGTAAATTGGGAAAATGATATGCATACAAAATCGACACTGATTTCTCTCTCTCTGTGTGTGTGTGTGTGTGTGTGTGTGTGTGTTTTTCCATCTACCGCACTGCCTTCTGCTTTACCTACTAAACCACCCCCTTTTCCCATGTTATGGTTGAAGCATTAATTTTGGTTTCACGTGCATGGTACCACCCCTCCCTTAAAGATTACAGTGTGGCCGGGAATTGCTGTACCAGTTACCAGCATGCGGCATAGAGTACCGTGTCCCCTAGGATTTTCCCATGGCTCTCTCTGATTTCTAGAAAATTCTTGAAAAACATTCAAGAAAATTGTCTGCGGGGCTCCATCTCGCAGTGCAGATCTGTGCAGCCTTGTCTGCGGGGCTCCATCTCGCAGTGCAGATCTGCGCAGCCGTGTCTGCAGGGCTCCATCTGGCAGTGCAGATCTGCGCAGCCATGTCTACAGGGCTGTGTGCCATAGCTGTGTGGCCCTGGGTATTTGGCAGATCTGCGCAGCCATGTCTACAGGGCTGTGTGCCATAGCTGTGTGGCCCTGGGTATTTGGCAGATCTGCGCAGCCATGTCTACAGAGGGAGTAGTGGGGAGCTGTAGTGTTGGATGGAGAGTGACAGGCCTACACCTTTATTTTACTGCACACAAGAACTAATTCTGTAAAAAAAACACTTTTATACTGTTCAGTGCCTCTCCAACTTGACTATAATATCCATTAAGAAACAGAGCAAAGTGATCAAAAGTGCAAAGAAAGCCGTAAGTGCTAAAGCCAGACCCCTGTGATTGTAAAGTGTGGATAGTCCCCCTATACTGCAGTCATCTGATGCGAGTGCCAGCACAGCAGGTCAGTTACACTGAAGTGACACGTTACACACGAGCTCTGTGTGACAATTGGTTTGCTAATGGCCGACAGGATTATGTTGTCTTCTCTTAGACCATGATGTAATAATTACTGTGCTCTTTCCAGTTGCACATGGAAGGAGTCCAACGTAAATTATCTCTGGACACTTGTGGAAATTGAAATGTAGCTGCACAATCTATGTTAAAATACAGGACAGATGGAAAACGATGGGACAATTCAGTTTTGACAGACAATATTAGATACCGTCATGGGGACTGATTTTATTTGTAACCATTGTCTCAGAGATATTGAGCCAAACGTATTTCACATCTCTTGTTATCTAGTCAGTTGATTTTTTTTCAGTAGCGGAGAGTAACTGCTTGTGGTGATTTCTGTGGTCTTTTATAGGAGGCTATTTTTAGGTTAAGGACAGGGCTTGGCGAAACGCATTGTAAACCCATCCCAACGTTATGCAAGGAGCATAAATACCAAACCAAACAATCAGCCCCAAGTTGTCCAGATGTTCTCTTGTGGGTCTTTATCGGGGCCAGAGGGTCGGTGTGAAAGTCCTTCTGGCAAATGGCCCTGCAGGCTGGATGTGAGAGCTACAGAAGGCCCCGCCCAGGGCTGTTTTTGGAGCAGCTGGTTTGTTGTTGACGACAGGGCACGTATCAGTGCTTTCCCATGCGCAGTTCTCTCTTAGGGGAGCAGCACATTAACCTAACAACAGTGCTAACAAAGAGAGTCTTATCTCTTTGGGAAAGTTAGATGAGTATAAATCTGTCTTGCTGGGTAATTGTAATGGGGTTTCATGGCATGGAAGGCTACAGCAGGCCTTACAGTTCACAAGGTGATCTGAGATAACTGCACCCCCGGTCCGCTGCGGTTCTCCTGACTCACCTCCGCTGTGAGGGTGTGTGCATATTACTCACAGGGTCCGACCCTCTCAGGGCTCACCTTTACACGGGCTAAAGCTGGAGCTGCGCAGCTCCTGCCTCCTGCCTCCTGCCTCCCGCCTCCCGCCTCCCGTCTCCCGCCTCCTGCCCCCTGTTTCCTGTCTCCTGTCTCCTGTCTCCTGTCTCCTGCCCCCTGCCCCCCCCCTGCCCCCTGCCTCCTGTCTCCTGCCTCCTGCCTCCTGTCTCCTGCCTCCTGCCTCCTGTCTCCTGCCTCTCGCCTCCTGCCTCCTGCCTCCTGTCTCCTCCTGCCTCCTCGCCTCCTGTCTCCTGTCTCCTGTCTCCTGCCTCTCGCCTCCTGTCTCCTGCCTCCTGCCTCCTGCCTCCTGCCCCCTGCCTCCTGCCTCCTGCCTCCTGTCTCCTGCCTCTCGCCTCCTGTCTCCTGCCTCCTGCCTCCTGTCTCCCGCCTCCTGCCTCTCGCCTCCTGTCTTCTGTCTCCTGCCTTCTGTCTCTTGTCTCCTGCCCCCTGCCTCCTGTCTCCTGCCTTCTGTCTCCTGCCCCGTGCCCTGTGCCCCCTGCCCCCTGTCTCCTGTCTCCTGTCTCCTGCCCCCTGCCCCCTGCCCCATGTCTCATGTCTCATGTCTCATGTCTGATGGCTCATGGCTCATGGCTCCTGCCACCTGCCTCCTGCCTCCTGGCTCCTGCCTCCTGGCTCCTGCCTCCTGCCTCCTGCCTCCTGCCTCCTGGGCTCCTGGCTCCTGGCTCCTGCCTCATGTCTCATGTCTCATGTCTCATGTCTCATGTCTCCTGTCTCCTGTCTCCTGCCTCCTGCCTCCTGCCTCCTGGCTCCTGCCTCATGTCTCATTTCAGGTGGAAACCATGCTACTTTCTGAACAGCGTCCTGAGATTTACCATGCAGTTATCGCTTCATGTCCAACTATTTATAAAAATGAGCTTTGTGTAGTTAAAATAAACACACACACACACACACACTTAGACACACGTGCATGTGAATGTTGAATGTAAGAAGTAATAAATGTTGCCATAGTAAAGGGGATGAATAATTATCCAAAAAGGGCATCTGTTTTTGTTGTTAATGATTTATTTTCATGTTTGGTTTACCAGTATGGAATGGTTGCGTTGATCAGGTATATTTCCACTATAAAAGTGTCATGATTTCAAGATCTGCAGTGTAGAAAAAGGAGGAGGAGGAAGGGTTCCATGTACACTTCCTCCCAGCAGCCCTTTGTTTGAGGGTGCTGGGTCCGGTTGAAGAGCTGGACGGCAGGACTGCCCCCCTGACCACTCGCTGGCGCGCTCTGCAGCTCCCGGTCACTTCTGTGAATTAATTAAGCAGTTCAGCCCAAGAGCTCTGGGTTGACCCTGGCGCGGAGGCTCATGGGTGTTAATAGGGGAACCCTCCTGCTCTAATCCAGAGTTTATAGCCGGAGCAGATGGTGTCAGTAAGAGTGTAATATGGAGTAGTGTCTCCACTCATTTCCCACACATCACTGCTCATGTCTGCGCTGTTGGGATTCCATATCTGAATATTTCTAATTCATTTTTCCGTTCAGATCTGTGACACCTGATCAGCTGAATTGTGCTGGTTGTTTGGCAGGTACATCCCACAGCAGTGTTGTAGCGCATTTCCAAAATCAGATATAGAACGCACAGATTTTACCCAGTTCCCCCATCTGTCGTCTTTACATCTGACACGTGCATAACCGCGTGTCACAGTCTTATTTCAGACAGCGAGGAGGAAAGCTCAGATGCAGCGATGGAGCCAGTGTGAGCAGATCCCTAAGGAAGGTCCAGGGCAGCTCAGTTTGGTGTGTGATGGAAACCCGGTCAGGAGAAAGATGCACAGGGTGATGATGTCATAAGGTTCAGCAGTGCCATGCTGCAGCTCAGGGGCTGGACACATGCCCACAGTGAGCGCAGGCAGCGCAGACAGCACAGGGGCCAGAGAGCGCAGACAGCACAGGGGCCAGATAGCGCAGGCAGCACAGGGGCCAGATAGCGCAGGCAGCACAGGGGCCAGGGAGCGCAGACAGCGCAGGGGCCAGGGAGCGCAGACAGCGCAGGGGCCAGGGAGCGCAGACAGCGCAGGCTGCGCAGTGAGTGCAGACAGCGCAGGCTGCGCAGTGAGTGCAGACAGCGCAGGCAGCGCAGTGAGTGCAGACAGCGCAGGCAGCGCAGTGAGTGCAGACAGCGCAGGCTGCGCAGTGAGTGCAGAAGGTCAGTGCAGGGCTGCTAATCCTGCCACAGGGCTCAAGCTGGATCAAGATTTCATTTTCTTTTATCATAATGATTAAAAACAGACTTTGATGCGATGTCATGTTGAGGGCTGAATTTGACTGCTTGTGTTGCAGTTTTTACTGGAATGACCGAGGGACTCGCATGTTCTCTACCTCTCCAGGGGACTGTACAGTTTCATTAAATTTAGATTTTGTACAGGTTTTCCGTAAGTAGCTTTTGCCTTAGCCAGGTCAAAGGTTCAAATGAAAGCTTCAGTTAGCCTTGATATTAAATAAAGAAATGGCAGCTGGTGGCAGCTGTAGCTCCACCCTCAGGCCTAACCGTGGGGCAGGAGGCTGCATGCAGACAGACCGCAGGGCCCTGCCGGACGCTCCACGCTGCGCTTTGTGATGGCAAATGCACATGCAGGCATAGTGATCCCTCAGAGTCTGATTGGCTGAGTGTGGCTCTATTGAAGACGTTTCCTCCCAGCTTATCTCTACTGTGTTTTATTGTTTTCTATTCATAGCCTCCAGCTTTCTAACTGGCTCAGGTCTCGCTCCACAGCCCTCTGCTTTGTTGTCCTTCCTGTTGGTTGTGGGCCAGGAGATCGTTGCATGGAGAGAAAATTCCATCTTGTGATGGAGCACTGGTCTGTGTGAGAAACGTCTGCAGTGTACTAACCCACTTCTGTTATAGAGTAACCTACATGCTCGTTCCACTCCCAGTGTGCAAACACACGTGTGTGTATTTCTTCTGAAGGCTTCCTCTTGGGTATTGTTAACAGGTGGAACCGTTTTGCCCTTTCGGATTCTTTAGTATTGACCATTGGCTTAATATATGATTACACTGTCAGAATGAGACTGGAAAAACTGCTTTTGTCAGCTGGCTGCGCATAGAGCATAATAGAGAAATGCGCAGCCACAGATGAGCTGTGATGGAGCTGCCCTCGCTGGGTTTGGCTTTGATGCTCTCCTGATGTTATTATGAGCCCCTGTAATGTGGTTAGGGTGATGCAGGAGTTTTATACAGGCCTACTGTCCATCATTGTTTCCTAACCCTGTCAGCCTCAGTTCTCTCTACAGCTGCATTCATCTCCATATCTCAATTCAGTGAGATCACATTCACTTATCCCTCTTCAGATTGCATTGTTAAATTGAGTGAAACGCAGAGCTGGCAAAACAACCCTGGAAGCAGGGTATCTGTGCAGCGTGCTGACCCGCCCTCGGTGCTCTGGAGATGGGCAGCAGTTAGGTTAGCAGGGCTGGGCAACAATCGCGGAGAACCACTGGAGCTGAGCACAGACCAGCCTGGTTCTGAATGTGGAGTGGAAAATGGGTTTAGTGAGCCAGCCCAGTTCCTACAGTGAGAACGGTAAGAAGTCCTGACGGAGGAGAGCCAATGATGAAACGCTGTTTAGGGCAGACTGAAATCTAGCTTTCTGGGAGAGGGAAACGTGTTCACAGGAAACAAACGGCACTGAGTCGAGCAGCGGTGAGTTTTTAGACGCAGGCCACACAAAGCTGAGGGATACCCCGGAAGGGGATTTGGGGGGTGCGTTTTTAGATTCCGTCCTCATTTCTGCTGCGGTGAGGCTCTGCTGTGGTCCCTGGTGGGGATGGCAGACTGCAGCAGCGCGTTGACCTCATATCTGATGGGTGAGAGAGTGAACTGCAGTTCAGTTCTAATTTCAGCCTGAGGGGGCAAGGAAAGATGGGACGCTGCTCTGCTCCCCCACTCTCACTCACTCACTCACTCACTCACTCACTCACTCACTCACTCACTCACTCACTCACTCACTCACACACAGTCACTAGCTCACTCACTCTCACTCACTCACTCACTCACTCACTCACTCACTCTCGCTCTCTCTCACTCAATCTCACTCACTCACTCACACACTCACTCACTCACACTCTCTCTCTCTCTCTCTCACTCACTCACTCAATCACACTCTCACTCACTCTCTCTCTCTCACTCTCACTCACTCACTCACTCACTCACTCACTCACTCTCTCACTCAAACACACTCATTCACTCACATGGGGAGTGTCTGTACAGGGTGAAATGGGGAGTTCGTTAGTGGAGTGTCTGCACAGGGTTAAATGGGGAGTTTGTTAGTGGAGTGTCTGTACAGGGTTAAATGGGGAGTTTGTTAGTGGAGTGTCTGTACAGGGTTAAATGGGGAGTTCGTTAGTGGAGTGTCCGCACAGGGTTAAATGGGGAGTTTGTTAGTGAAGTGGCTGTACAGGGTTAAATCTGAGCCTTAGCAGAGCATGTTACTCTTCTCTGAGCGCTATAGGTGGGTTTGGGTGTGGTTAGTAAAACCTGGAGTGGAACACGCGATAGACACGGCTCCTCCTAGCCCCTCAGTCACACAGAGGCTCAAAGAGATCATACTGTGCTTTCATTATCTTTCTCATATTGGCTAAAATATCATTAGCATATGAATTTGAAATAACCTCTAGTAACAGTACATTAGGGTGTGTGAAATGGTTTCAAATCAGAATTTGGTCTGGTAATTTACATTTATAGATTGCTGAAAAATGTAAATCAAAGAAAATTCATTCTAGCGATATTACTGTGTACTAAAGCAGAAATAATTTCAGTTAATAAACCACTTGCACTATATGCTGCAAAGCTGCCCCCCTCAGGATGTGCCTGTCTGAATTTGGATCGTTTTTCCCTTTAAAGAGTCATGTCCAACGTGTCCCACGTGTCCCACGTGTCCCATGCGTGGGGTCTGCAAAGGGCAACACTCTCAATTGAAAATGTCCAGGACCGAAGATGAAAAGAATCTGACATCCTTAGGCACTCAATTTCACCAAGGAGCTGTGGGGAAGAGGTTGTATTAAATCATAAGGATAGATATTTAGAACAAGCTGAGTTCCCTCTTGCATTGAAGAGTGGGAAGATTAATGAGTTAATGAGATTTTTTGAGAGGTCTCCAGAAGGACTGTGGCACCACAGTGGCCCACTCCCAGTGGGGTGCTGAGCAGGTCTGTGTGTGTGTTTCCCTCCTAATGAGTGGATCTGCTCCCTCACAAGTATTTGGAACATAGAGGGGAAGCTGTTTGCACAGAATTCATGGAATGCAGACTTAAAATAGGAGATGGATTCGCAGCAAGTTTCTTCAATTAACTCTTGAATGACCTTTTTAAATGGCCTGGAGTATGGGGTACATGTGCTTAGGTAAGACCTGTGTTAACTCTGGCTTTAGGTTCCACCTTCCCTAATTATTATATAATCTGGCTCCTTACTGTCCTTCTCTGTGCTTTCTGCTGGTATCTGCTCAGCTGTGTGTGCTGCTGGTCCCTCCTCCTCTCTCCCCCTCCAGCCTGGTACCTCCTCACCTCCTCCCCTCCCGCTGGTACCTCCTCCTCTCTCCCCCTGCAGCCTGGTACCTCCTCACCTCCTCCCCTCCAGCCTGGTCCCTCTTCTGTCTCCCTCTCCAGCCTGGTCCTACCTGGTATTCACCAATACGCTTGCAATGTTTTGGAAGCCATTGCTTTAAAAATGTGGGTAAATTAAGAATTTGCACAAACAAACCGATACGGTTTCTGTTAAAATGAACAGAAGCTCTTAAATAATAAACCACACATAATACTTTTTAATGTTGTTTTTTTTGGTGCATAAAACAGGACTTTGAGTTCCTTTGTATGGACTTAATACTTTGCTTGCTGAGTTTTTAACATGGGATTGAAGTGTCTAATTTTAAAGGTTGAGCAGGCTAATTTTTTCCTCTAATGTCTCAGTCCTGGTGTCTGTGCAGGGAAAATGGTTTTCATTTGATCTGAAATGGTTTTAGTACCACTAGCCCAGTGACAGGAGTTATCTTAAAAGGGAAATCATGCCGTGTTCTGTGTTTAAAGGAGAAAGATAAACAGATTTACAGATCTTTAAATCCTTACAGAATGTCTACTAATACCTCACCCAAAATGGCTGATTGCCCATCCTTACCTCTGGTGAACTGTTTCCAGGTCACAGCTCTCAGGTAAAAGGTGGGAAAATGCCCATTTTTGCTGAAGGTGGCATTCCTGAAAGCTGCAGTGTATGGTTGGGTTGACATGGAATAATCCTTTATTCTCCTCCATTCCAAACTCCATACACAACATCATTGATGGTTGTATGCGCTCGTATGTGCGTCCTGCCTTTGAAAGATCAGGGATAATTATAATCCATTCTTCAAAAACTAGCTGCCATTGCACTCCTGAAAGAAATAAAATAAACAGCATGAAGCTAAGAAAGAAATGAGGATCACTGCACGGTGTGGTTTAATTAAAAACAGCTTTAATTGACTTTGCATAGCTCTCACCAAGGAAGGGGAATTTTGACAGCACGATAAAGAAAATTCTTTCAAACAAAGTGAAACATTTACTAAGCCTTCATTATTTGCTTTGTGTAAAGGTCCCTTTTTGGAATGAAGTGAAGTGTAGATTAATGGCTTTGCGGATACTGGTTGTGCAGTGTGAAGCATTTCTCCTGTCAGTCCTGTAATAATGCTTCACTCCAGTTAGGGATCAGATGGCGTGGTCCTTCACGTGTGTGCGTGCTACAAAATGTGCACATGGCCTGGCTGTGGAGTGCCTCTCGGCTGTATCTTAAGAAAACAGACCTTTGTAGTGAAAGCTCTACTGTTTATCTGTCCTTGAGAGGGTTAGGCTGCAATATAGATGCTCAGTGTGAATGATAAAGTGGAAATACTGTGGCCTGACCCCCCATGGTGGAATTGAATGTCATCGTCACATGAGATCTTAAGCATGGTGGTAGTTAAATATTTTGTTCTTTCTTTTTTCCCCTTTCTTCCTGGTTTTCTTACCCACATGTTTGGACAGCACTGCCCCCTTGTAGAGGTTCTCTGCACTTTCACGAGTGTTCAAGTGTTCATGCATTCCTGCTCTATTGCCTACATCCTGGATGCCACTCACTCTGGCTGCTGGATGTATTCATCAACTGTGACTTCATAACATTCACTCATTCACCTCACACTTGTTTGACATTCACTCATTCATCTCACACTTGTTTTACATGGTCCCCAGATCTGCGCATGCATGTTGTCATAGCTCCTGACCCTGTCCCACATGTAGCGACACCCATTGTGGTTGCCAGGCAACGCTGTACCGAGCATATGCCCTACTGAATGTTAATTATTAACTATAAACAGACGTGCACCATACTCGTCACCTATGTTGTTAAGATGAAGTGATACAAGTTAGGATGTTAAGATATAAGTCTTAACTTGTAGATTATAAGTTAAGATTTATGTGTTTGTTTCACATTTTTTCAGTCGTTAAACAAAAATTGCACCTTTTCATCCCGCTGGTCACTGGAACCGCAATCATTTTTATTGCTACATTTCTCTAGCGTATCTACAGATGCATTTGGGACTATAGCCGAAGACCTGTATAGGTTTCAGGATGTTCAAAACTCTCCTAAACAATCTGGTTTCATGTACTTTACACAGGGAGGCCTATATGTTGTGAATTAAATCCATGGCACTCCATTGCCATAGGCTGGCTCCTCATTGGCTGTAACTGTTCCACCTGACCCTCCACCCACTGCAGGCATTGGCCAGTCCCCGGCTGGCCCGTGTGTAGGTGTACTTATTGTAGCAGTGGTTCTAAGTGCGTTTCTCCAGGCTGCGACCTGAATGAAGTGCTGGAGATTCTTGTCCTCACGCTGTCAGTCAGAGCTGTTTGTGATGCAGAGGCACACCTTGGCTTTGCATCGGTAATGTCTCACTGTGTCTCACAGCCGAGCGCTCAGCTATGCAAGTTTTCTTTTTGGACTTAACATAGTACTCACTATCTAACCATGCAGGTAAAACAAACTCAACTAAACAAAGTTAGCATTTAATTGTGGGCAATAAAAATAGCTTGATAATGGTTGTCAGCCAGGTGAGATATTGTACATTATTTCCCTGGTGACGTGATCGTCATGAATACATCAGTACTTTATGGCTATTATAGTGCTGTGTCACTGACGTTTTGTACACAGTAATAGACAGATGTAATAGATAAGCTGTTGCTGCCATGGTGCAGTTTATCTGGTCAGAGCCCGATGAGGAGAGCAGTGAGGAGAAAAGCAATGCATTTCCTAGAATGGTGTAACACTTAGACCGTACTTTTCCCACCGTCATCCTGCCTCTTCCTGATGTCGCCCCGCCTCTTCCTGCTGTAACCCCGCCTCTTCCTGCTTTCACCCCGCCTTCCTCTGCTGTAGTTGGAGCTCAGTGCCTGATGTGCCACTCACGGTCCAGTCATCGGCTGGTACTCATTAGTTGCCTGTAGTACAGCACTCACCTGGAGTACCCACAGTAACACTTCATATTCTGAAGTTTTTTCTTGTTGCTTCCCCCCACATTCCCATCCCCGTCATTGTGCCTGCAGCTGTGACGAGCTGCCTCCGGCTGCTTCAGAGACACTGGGAAGTGAATTCAGGCCTGGCTGGCTGCCCTAACCTAACCCCCATCTCCTGGCTCAGTGGGGAGGCCGATTGTTTGAGCATCCATCTTTTTTGTTGTCAGTTTCCATGGTGAGGGACTGCATGTGGGTCCCAGCCTGCCCCGTCACTCATTCTCAGTCACTCAGTCAGGGCTAATCTAACGTCAGGCTGGCCGCATCAGCCAGGCCTCAGTCTCCTAACGAGGCATTAATTAGAGGCTTAGGCTCGCTGTTCTTATAACCACAATAGGAGCAAATCCACCGGCAGCCTCCTGCTGACGCCTTCCACAAAGCCCCACGTACGCAGGCGGATTCAGGCAGAGCTGGGCATGCAGGCAGTCTCTGCCGTGCGTCCTCCTCTTCTTCACGCTTTTGGGAATACTGGGACCTGACGCTCCACATGGAGGTTTTGGCAGCATGAACGCGGCTTTCCCAGAGCAGCCCGTTGACACCCGCTCCTCTCCTGTTGTCCATCGGTAGTTTGCAATGGCAAAGTGCTCACAGTAGTGTGTTCAGGTTCTCATCGTGGGCCGAGGCCTGCCGGCAGGTAAGGTCTGCTCTGATCTAAGGAATACTGGATGCTTTGACAGGATCATATATGTCAATTATTTTAACTTATATCAGCAACAATTTTGGGAGTAATGTGGCTTTTGTGTGTATCCCACAATGCATTTGGGGTTCTCTGTTTCAGGAAGCATGATGCTTTGCTGTTTTTTGTGTGACGCACATTGACTCATTGCTGACCAAATTGCTCCGTTTGCCTCTGAGTTTTCAGAGTTTTCTGCAGCTTCTGTGTGGTTCTCAGGAATGGGCTTTAATGCATGCTCCTGGCCTGTAGTGGTGGTGCTGGGGGCCGTTATTTGGCATGATGATACACACTGAGAACGCTATAGGCCTGCAGTGGTGGGGGCGTTATTTGGCACAGTGATCCATGGGAAAGTGTAGAGTATGGTGTGGTTTACCCAAACAGATGGTTTGCCAGGCCTTTGACCCGACTGAACTTCATCAGATTCTCAAGGGAGTTCAGCCTTATGTAACAAAATGCCTGTGTGTGTTTGTGTTTGTGAGAGAGAGAGTGCGTGTGTGTGTGTGAGAGAGAGTGTGAGTGTGTGTGTGTGTGTGTTTGTGTGAGAGAGAGTGTGAGTGTGTGTGAGAGTGTGTGTGTGAGAGAGGGTGTGAGTGTGTGTTTGTGTGTGAGTGAGTGCGTGTGTGAGTGAGTGCGTGTGTGTTTGTGTGTGAGTGAGTGTGTGTGTGTGAGTGTGTGTTTGTGTGTGAGTGTGTGTTTGTGTGAGTGAGTGAGTGCGTGTGTTTGTGTGTGAGTGTGTGTTTGTGTGTGAGTGTGCTGCACCTTTGACACAAAAAATGTAGCAACCAAAAATTCCCAAGGTCCCCATGAAGAAGCTATCCATAAACCTAAATGTAAAAATAACCTGTGAGAACTGTCTGTTTTTCCATCCTTGGAGGACATTGTTGATGAAATAGAGTGGGGTGGTGAAATAGATGCTGGTTGCATAGACTGGCTTAGACCACCATTACTCCTCTCTCTCTGATCAGCGTTACACCTCTGTGTCTGCGCAGGGACCTGCAGATGAAGCAAAGACCCGCTGCCTGTGTGCGTGCGTGTGTGAGAGTGTGTGTGTGCGTGTGTGTGTGTGCGTGCGTGCGTGTGTGTGTTCCAGCCTCCGTCTCCTCAGCTCCTCACATATTTTAGCGTGTTCCCTGGACTGAATGTGAAACTCTCTATATTCTGGTTACTTTTCCTTTTGGATTTTATTACGCTGAAGGGATGGCTGTGTTTGAACACATTTTAACTTTATCGGGGCAATTTTGGAGTGCGAATGCATGCCAAGTGACTGATAGTGACATCAGCAGTAGTCTCAGCCAATATGTATCACTGGCTTTGTGCTTTTCTAAATAACAGTTTATTGTAGATCAGTTTCCTCTTGCATTTTTGATTATGAAAAGCAACTTCTTTTTCGAAACTCAACTGCAGAAATTGCGTACAGACATTTGTGGTGTATTGAAAGAAGAAGCAAACAAAGATGCAGCTAAATTAGTTAGAATGAATTCCTCAGACCTGCAATACCATAGTGGTGGTAGAGGCACTTGCCTGTTTGAAAGTGATAGGACGGGTTCTGTTGGTAGTTGGCGAGGGTTGCCCCTGTTCCCGTGCCACCCTGCACAGCTCCGCCAAACTGGCACAGCGATCGCTGTGAGCAGACTACCAAGTCCCTCCATTCAGCGTATTCACAAACCCATCTAAAGTTTCATGGTTTTCTCGAGAAAAGCCGTGAGAGGCAGCTTTTGAATCTTGGAAGTTTAGCAAGACCTGTTTCCACAGCTCCCATGGTGCCAAAGCAGAGAGACAAAGGTTGAGTAAGGCTTTCATTTGTCAGCACTGTGTGGATAGCGACCCTTCTGCCCTCTTTCATAAACTCCCTCTGTTCCTACCGGGGAAGTGGGTCAGGCGACTGATAACTGGAAGTGACAAGGAAACGCTTTTTAAGACAAAACATTAACAACAAACTGCCTTTGCGATGACACTTCTCTGACAACAAAGCAGTTCCCTCAATAATTAATCGTTCTTTGCCGACTTGCTGTCACTTGATAGTGTGTCCTGACACAGATTTTTGTATATATTTAATTAAAAGTTGTGATACGACCAACAGGGCAAAGGTACAAACACATCTACCACGTTTGGGAGCCTATGTAGCAGATCAACAATGATTCACAAGGACTTTTGTTGCTGTGCTGAACACTGTCGCGCTGCTGGTTAATGTGTTTTGTTTGACTTGCTGCAGTGCGTTGGTCACGTGTGGTGCCTGTTTTCACATGCAGGGTCAGCAGCTGGAGTCCTGGAGCATGCTCTTGTTCTTTAGGTCAAGCAATGTCCGTAATTACAGATGAGGCGGTTTCCTCCATTAGCGACTGCTGGGAAAGATGAAGAAGATGACTAACTCTGTGTCATATAAAACTACAATTATGCACACACAGTATTCCTTCAGAGTGAAAATATGGACATAATCTAATTGAATTAAGCCTGACTTTGCTAGGTGGATTCCAATATAATTGTAATTACAATTGATTACGATAGTACAGTGGTATTTGGTATAATTTTAAAAAGTTACTTCAGCATAAGATTTAACAATATTCACAATAGATTGTTAAAAAGTGCAAAAAATGGTTAAAAATTTTACCAAGGAGTGGTCAAGTAGTGTTAGATACAGTCCTGTGTACTTAAAGTCCTCAAAAAAAGAAGATATTTAATTTGACTGTCTGAAAAGTATTTTGAATGTACAGACACTCTGCCTGTTGATGTGATCAGGGGTGTTGGGTCAGTGTTGGGTAAAGGGGTGCTGGGTCAGTGTTGGGTAAAAGGGTGCTGGGTCAGTGTTGAGTAAAGGGGTGCTGGGTCAGTGTTGGGTAAAGTGGTGCTGGGTCAGTGTTGGGTAAAGGGGTGCTGGGTCAGTGTTGAGTAAAGGGGTGCTGGGTCAGTGTTGGGTAAAGTGGTGCTGGGTCAGTGTTGGGTAAAGGGGTGCTGGGTCAGTGTTGGGTAAAGGGGTGCTGGGTCAGTGTTGGGTAAAGGGGTGAGGGTCAGTGTTGGGTAAAGGGGTGTTGGGTCAGTGTTGGGTAAAGGGGTGCTGGGTCAGTGTTGGGTAAAGGGTGCTGGGTCAGTGTTGAGTAAAGGGGTGCTGGGTCAGTGTTGGGTAAAGTGGTGCTGGGTCAGTGTTGGGTAAAGGGGTGCTGGGTCAGTGTTGGGTAAAGGGGTGCTGGGAGCAGAGCGCCACACAGAGGAGTCTGCTGACACTGTACCTCTGTAGGGCGCCCTTCCCACAATGCAGAGCACCAAACTCATGATGTCTGTGTACTTCATGATTAGTTTTTATTTTCCCCAATAATATGCTTGGCTCTCTCTGGAAAACATTACAATTTGATATAACACTGGCCTTTAAAACCATAGTTTTGGAAACCAGCTATAAAAGCAGTAATCCAAGTTTACTGATGTTCGCACTATTCTGTAGGAGAGGTTGGTGTATCTGGTCCCTTAGTGCCAGGCATGCTTGTGGTTTTGCACAGTATAAACCCCTAACTATATAATTGGATTATATTAGCAGGATAACTGGGAGGCTTTAATGAACACAGGTGAGGGTGTGCTGCACTAACTCAGTGTCTAATATTTTGTATTCACATCTCAAGATGTGGCCCCTATTGGTAGAGTGGAGTTAAGGTGAAACTGCACAAACTTACTTCATCAGTCTGGATATCCCAGCCCCCCTTTTATCTCTTCAGTTTGACTCCCCCTTCCATTGATTACATCCCCTTTTCGTTTTATTTCCAGACGTTTGTCAGTTAGAAGACGCTTCTGCTTCAGCCCTTCCCTTTGTGCCTAACCCAGTTGCTGGCTGTGAGGGATTTAATACCCAGCAGCGATTGGCAGGTACATATTGGGGAGCTGATGTAAGCAGACATGGTTCACCCATGTGACATGGGAGAGGGGATTGAGCCAGACACACATGGGCGAAATATAAGTTCATCATGGCATATCCCAGAATTCTTTGCTCAAGACAGGGATTATGAGAGTGTAGAATGAGTGTGTGTGTGCGTAAATCTGGACGGAAATCTCCTCGCAAATCCTCTTTCATGCTCCTGCAGCGTGGGGGTGCTGAAAACAGCCACTTAATCCATTGTGTTCTGAGTGCAGAAACATCAGAACAACTGAGAGGGGCGAACGGACAGCTTTCTGTGCAGCTCAAACACAAGACAGCGCTGGCTTTACACACACTCTGTAAGGCTGTATGATATTGTGTTTTACAGTGAAATAAACTCATAACAAAAGGACAAGTTGGATTTTTATATTGACTGCATTACATAGCAGTGTTGGGGACTCGAATCTCACATAAGTCACATCTACACAGACTCTAAGACTTGACTTGGGCTCAACAATGAGTTGTGAACAATAACAGTCTTAAAAAGACTGTCAAAAGCCATTGTGACGATGATTATGAAAAATACTCATTGGTCGCAAGCCGGCCCCTGTCGCGTGAGACCAAAGACTTGAGACTTGACATGGACTTGCATTTGATGACTTGTGAGTATCTCAGTAACACAGGCCCTTATATTGACTGCATTGCAGAGGCCAAACTAAAAACATGTGATTATATTTTACTGTTAATTGTTATGTAAAGCAGCAGATGAGATGCATTTTTAATGTCACTAATATTACAGGAAGCTCATTCTAAAGTGGTTCAGCACACAGAGTGGGTCTCCGGCCCAGCTCTGAGGGGCACAGCGTCTCTCAGCTTTTCTCATTTTGGGATTTTCTGTCACTCTGCAGCCAGTTCAGGCCTTCAGTGGAGGCAGTCAGTGGGTGAATGAGTCACTCACAGGCTCTCCCCGCAGACGCGTCCAGAACATGCTGTCACTCATGTTCCCAGAGCTCCGCCTCCTCCAGCTCGGCCCTGTTCCTGACAGCTGCTGCTGTGATTCCGATACAGAGCACCGGAAACTTTCCTCATGTTAAGAAAACAGAATTTTTCAGGATTGATAAGTTTGACACAGTTTGGCAAATGCATTGGTTTCACACGCTGAGGATTTGTTGGCATATTTTCTCAATCATGGATAATAAATGTTTAATTCTGTCCATGTTGACAGTCTGTGACTGGTAGCTGTTTTCGTAGCACCTTATGTCAGTCACAGGCAATAGCTGCTGGCCATCTGAGGCTGTTAGGTGTTCTCTCCCGTCAGTCGCAGGGGAGAACTGCTGATCTGCCACATTTAAGCCTACATTTCCCAAGTAAATACATCAATGTGAAATCATGTCGTTATTTTCCATGTAGTGAGAGTGTGGAGGGACAGTCTGGTACTTCCCTATGTTTGGCCTTGGGCTTAGAGGAAGCTGTCTGACAAAGCTGTAGGAACTGAAGTGTATTTACAGGAACAACGGCAACCCACACAGCTACTCCTGATGTTTGACATTAGAAAGGTTTGGACTGAAAACTTGAGCACAGTCATATGACCTGATCATATAATGGTGCTAAATGAGAGCCCTGTGGGAACTCTGCAGTGCTTAAGGCAGGAGAGCACACTCCACTTTAACACTGGGAGTGCATCTTTGACTTCAGGGGAGTTTAAACCTGACTGTGCCCCATATTCAGACCAGAGAGTCTCCACAGTGTGAACGGCTGCGCCGCTGGATCCAGAGAGTCTCCACAGTGTGAACGGCTGTGCCGCTGGATCCAGAGTCCCCACAGTGTGAACGGCTGCGCCCCTGGATCCAGAGAGTCTCCACAGTGTGAACGGCTGCGCCGCTGGATCCAGAGAGTCCCCACAGTGTGAACGGCTGCGCCCCTGGATCCAGAGAGTCCCCAGTGTGAACATCCAGTCTCCACAGTGAATGGCTGCGCCCTGGATCCAGAGAGTCTCCACAGTGTGAACGGCTGCGCCCTGGATCCAGAGAGTCTCCACAGTGTGAACGGCTGCGCCCCTGGAGAGTCTCAGTGTGAGGCTGCGCCCCTGGATCCAGAGAGTCTCCACAGTGTGAACGGCGCCCTGGATCCAGAGAGTCTCCCAGTGTGAACGGCTGGATCCAGAGAGTCTCCACAGTGTGAACGGCTGCGCCCCTGGATCCAGAGAGTCTCCACAGTGTGAACGGCTGCGCCCCTGGATCCAGAGAGTCTCCACAGTGTGAACGGCTGCGCCCCTGGATCCAGAGAGTCTCCACAATGTGAACGGCAGCTTGTCATTGTCCCCCTGAGGATCCCTCTGATGGTCCTGGAGGGGTGGTGGCTGGAGCAGGACAAACAGAGCGGACATTGTTGCGTTTTGAAGCAGCACTGCCCTTCCCAAGCTAAACAAGATAAGCGACAGCTGGCTGCTCATTAACCTTTTACAAGAAGTTCTGATCGTTTGCTCTCTCTCTCTCTTTCTCTCTCTTTCTCTCTCTCTCTCTCTCTCTCTCACTCGCCCTGTGTCCCGGTGTCCTAGCCTGACATCAGCAGACGGTGCTGTGTGTCCTCTCTGCATCTCCTATTGCATGTCATAGCGCTGCTGTTGGTGTTGAATCCTAATTCAGCTTCATCTGCCCACCCTGTGTGTCGCGGCATGGCTGTCATGTTCCCGGGTGCAGAGGGAGGCCGTGTTAAATTTATGGCATTGCTGCGCCTGATCAGTTAAAGGATGGGCTCATTTCATGTTTCACAATACATCACTTTAATGTGCAGGTAATGGCAGGTAGTGATTGGTTTTTATGAATGGCTGTTTCCTTACAGTGTAGAGGTTAGACTTTCCACTGGCTCAGTGTTGGACACCACTCCTGTGTGCGTTTATATTATTTGCTTAAGATTTCCTTGTGTGAATGTTACAGATAACAATGGGGGTAGCTGCATTATGTCTCTTGCATTAAATGATAGGGCCTTTACTGTAAGTGAAACAGAAGGCTGTGAGCGCACTGAGCCCCAGTGAGATCTGAGTGTGACCTTTCCTTTGCTACAATGTCAGCCACCTGTACGTGTGTGCTACATAACCGTCTGTGATTATACATTATATTATATTATATAATGGCCATTCAGTAGCTCAGCGGCCATCAGGTTTGAGCGCTGAGTGCAGTGTTGTGTTGGGAGTGCTGGAGGAAGTGCAGATGTGGGAACTGCAAAGATGCAAAGAGCAGATGGCTGCTGAAGATAAGCCCTGACACCTCCGACAAGATCAGGCTGCAGTGCTCTGATTGTGTTCTCTAGCAGCCAGTTGCATAGCATTGTGGGAAATGACAGTAACCTACTGCTGTCTCCAGGATGATGTGCTGTTTGTGGTGACATTCCTTGTTTGGTAAATATTTGTTCATTGTCAGTCTGGTAATGATTTTCATGGATTGCATTAATGTAGAGTTTGGAATCATTTGCAAACCTCAGCAGCCCATCGTACCACTTTGGAAAAAAGTAACTAATGATAAGGTATTGAATTTCTTATTTTAGCTGTGCCTTAAAGTCATAAAGTTAAATAGTGGAACTCTATGTGTGTGTGTGTGTATGTGTGTGAGAGAGAGAAGGAGCTGTGTTTGTGTGTGTGTTTATGTGTGTGAGAAGGAGCTGTGTTTGTGTGTGTGTTGTGTTTGTGTGAGTGTGAGAAGGAGCTGTGTTTGTGTGTGTGTGAGTGTGAGAAGGAGCTGTGTTTGTGTGAGTGTGAGAAGGAGCTGTGTTTGTATGTGTGTGTGTGAGAAGGAGCTGTGTTTGTGTGAGTGTGAGAAGGAGCTGTGTTTGTGTGTGTGTGTGTGGTGAGAGAAGGAGCTGTGTTTGTGTGAGTGTGAGAAGGAGCTGTGTTTGTATGTGTGTGTGAGTGTGAGAAGGAGCTGTGTTTGTGTGAGTGTGAGAAGGAGCTGTGTTTGTATGTGTGTGTGAGTGTGAGAAGGAGCTGTGTTTGTGTGAGTGTGAGAAGGAGCTGTGTTTGTATGTGTGTGTGAGTGTGAGAAGGAGCTGTGTTTGTGTGAGTGTGAGAAGGAGCTGTGTTTGTGTGTGAGTGTGAGAAGGAGCTGTGTTTGTATGTGTGTGTGAGTGTGAGAAGGAGCTGTGTTTGTGTGTGTGAGAAGGAGCTGTGTTTGTGTGAGTGTGAGAAGGAGCTGTGTTTGTGTGTGAGAAGGAGCTGTGTTTGCGTGTGTGTGTGCGTGCCTGCCTGCATGTGTGTGTGTGTGTGTGAGAGAAGGAGCTGTGTGTGTGTGTGAGTGTGAGAGAAGGATCTGTGTGTGTGTGTGTGTGTGTGTGTGTGTGTGTGTGTGTGTGTGTGTGTGTGTGTGTGTGAGAGAGAAGGAGGTGTGTGAGTGTTTGTGTGAGAGAGAAGGAGGTGTGTGTGTGTGTGTGTGTGTGAGAGAGTGTGTGTGTGTGTGTGTGTGTGTGTGTGTGAGAGAGAAGGAGCGGTGTGTGTGTGTGTGTGTGTGTGTGAGAGAGAGAGAGAAGGAGCTGTGTGTGAGTGTGTGTGTGAGAGAGAAGGAGCGGTGTGTGTGTGTGTGTGTGTGTGTGTGTGTGTGTGTGAGAGAGAGAGAGAGGAGCTGTGTGTGAGTGTGTGTGTGAGAGAGAAGGAGCGGTGTGTGTGTGTCTTTGGTCGCAGGGCCAGTGGCAGTGAGACTCTCCTGTGACCCACATAGAGACGCCACAGCATCAATCATTCATGTGTGTCACTCAGCAGGCCTGTGGGGGGCTGTTTACTCCTCCATCATTGGCCTGGTCGGTGGCACTTCCTGTGGGAGTTGATTGATGCGCTGTGTCCCGGCCGCGCGGGGTGGGTGCGTGTTTGCTCTGCGTTTATCTACCCCAGCGCTGACACGTCACTGCTTTGCATGTGAGAAGTTCTCTGATCAGAGGTGCCTATCTGGGCAGTGTGAGACCTTCAGTCACGCAAACTGCACTGATTTATCCTCTCATCCAGCCGGCTGTGCGGTTTGAGCCAAACTCCATCAATGAGGATGTGAATTGTTGTAAAACCAAACCGTCTTTGTACCCTGCTCTTCGTGTTAGCATACATTAGCTTTTCTTGTTTGATTTTTTTGGTCCGTCCACTTTTACAGCAGATGACAGATCATCGCTCTGGCCGAGGTCAGTGAGGTGTGCTGACTTCCATGTGGCCATCCATCCCAGGGCCTCCGTCTCCACGGTGACGTCCAGGCAGCAGGCCAGCAAACTCCCCCAGGCAGGCACTCCTGCAGGGCAGACTGTCCTTTGGGGGGCGCCAGTGGGGCCCAGGCCAGGCTCTGTACGATCTCTGCAGACACAGTGGTTATAATATCCAAACAGAGCTTGTTCTTGAGCCCAGGGGCTGTAAGTGAGAGACTGATCCCCCTTAACCTCCATGCTGGACTTTGGAACAACTAACACTGATTCATCTGGTGACCTAAGAGGGAGATTAGTTTAAGATGGCAAAAGCTCAGTTATGTGTTCCCATACTCTCTGAGCGGGGAGATACTGGAGCAGTGTGACAGCACTGAGCTACTCCGGGGCTATCTGCCCCCCATGAGTCACCACCTGCAGCCCCATTGGGCTCTAACCCTGGCTGAACACTGTGTTTGTAATTAGAGAGCCAGCTGGGTTGCTGCTCTTTTGATATGCTTAAATAAATAGCCACACCTAATTCCATAGAAGATCAAAAGTAACTTTGAGTGTACTAAACATTTAAGAGAGTGAAACGTTTTCTTTGCTTATTTGTCTTGATTTCAGTGGTCTGATATGAGCTTTGGAGTTACAGTCTGCCCACCTCCTCAGACAGTATACTCACCTCCTCAGTTGCCATTGTGATACACCAAGCTTAAAATAGATCAAGTTAAATTATTTACTAATGAATTTGCAAATGTATTCCAAAATGAACGTTATACCTTGGTCGGAATGACTGGGATGGGTGACTGGTGAAATTTTAACCCTCTCCTTGGAAACATCACTTCACCTGCAGAATCGCAACCCCACATGAGAGCGGAAATTAGCACGCAGCTTTACGGAGGTGAAACCGCCGCCTAAGTCCCCTGGCCCCGCCCAGAGATTAGCACACCTGCAGAAGGCTGGGCCAGGTGCTAATTATAGAACTGGCTCACTGCCTTTCCATAACAGCAGGAAGCGCTCTGTCTGTGTGCGTGCCTCCTGGGCTGATCGTTGCCTGGGTGTAGGAAGTGAGAGGGCTGTGTCCCGGCACGCATGTACAGGCTCATGGGAAAAGCTGTGTAACCCTACGTCAAGGATTTTGCAAGTGTTACGTCAAGAAAATAGCACAGAGAATTTTTTCTGTTGGACCAGCGATTCCAAAGATATGGCCATTTGAATTCTGACCTTTTGAGGGCACTCTTCAGTTTTAGAAAACCACAAAAGGCCAAAAATAAATTCAGAATTGGTCTAAAGATACAGTAGAATTTGTACCCCACAGCAGCCAAAATGTCACCAGTGATTTTCTGTGAATTGGTCAGCCGGTCGGTCGGTCGGTTGGTCGGTCAGTCCGGAGTTTCTGGCCCTGAGATCAGGCTGCCGTGTGCGAGGCAGTGAGCGCAGGGGAAGGCCGCAGGCTGTATCTGGGGAGAAATGATTCCATTCAATCTAATATCATGTGGGAGTCACTAGACACTTGGCTGGGGAGGGGGTGAGGGGGGAGGGCCCTGGGCAAACACGATCTTATCACACTCATTTACTACTCTGTCAGTGATACCAGGGGTTAGAATAATAAAGAAACACTCAAACTCTGACAGTGGAAAGCACCAGACTTATTAGTGTTGAGTTGCGCTCTGTGTTTGCTATGTGCGTGGAATAAATGCTTAAAAAACATCTGCAAGCCCAAGGTTATTTTTCTCCTCTTAGTCTGTCATACTTTATAAAGAGTGCTTTGTTCAAGGTCATTGAACTCTAAAGCGGTCAGGACATTTTTAATGTTCTGAGAATTGTGTGTCAGACACAAGGCTGTTATTTTAAATGTAAAGACCTTCTACACAGCGGTCACAGGAGGAGCTGAGGGCAGCGAACGTCGCTGATCATTGATTGGTTCTGAATTGGGCGTGGCAGGCAGCTCAATGCCATTCAAACTGAAAACTTTAACACATTTGAAAATCAGCACTCGCTTGTGAAACACTGAGCTAAAATAGTCGTGTTACATCTTAGTGATATAAAAGCTGAGGGAACATCTTAAGGATTAGCTATTGTGCTGCTGAAAGATTGTCTGAAGTGATGCATGCTGGGTAAACATGCCCCACAGATTGAGCCATGCTGAAAGTAGCTTGGGAAAAGTAATCACAGGGCCGTACTGTACATAGAGCAGCGTCCACGCTCACACCCCTGACCAGCTCCATTTCAGCCGGGCTGCAGGCGCTGTCAGGTCCTTACAAATTACCTCAGGGAGTCTTTTGTGCCGAAGGCATTTAATTTCGCAACCTCCTTCAAGATAGTTTCGGGCATTCCCCTGTGACTCCCGGGCCAGTTTTAATCATCTTTTAATGACTGCAGAGGACATAATGACTTGGCATTACTGTGAGACCTGGAGTGGCTGTTCTCCTGTGGAACCAGAGACTTTTAATGAGAAGGAGCTGAGATGCATCTGAGATATGTCCCGAACACGCGCCCGCGCCAACACGTGTTCCTGCCAGCATAGGAGGTGTTCCCATACCTTCCGCCTCATCGAGCTGCTCGTCTGCTGGGAACGCTCAAGGACACGTTTGAAGACTTTGCCTGGCTGGGGACCACAGCATCGTGATGGAGCAAAAGACCACAAAACACATGTTCAGCTGATTTAATGGAGCTGTTACTATGTGCTCTGCTGACTGGACAGTAACTTTGCTCAGGCGTGTTTCAGTAGTGCTCAGGGTTGCGGGTTTTACATCTGTACGTGATGTTAGAAATACTGTAATAAATTCACAAGAACCAAGATCACAAGTACCCCACTCTAACACTGCTGGCCTTCCGAGTAAGCTCCAAGCACAGTTTTCTGGTCCATCCTTGAGTCTCTTTCAGTATCCATGCCCTACAGTGTCATATGCCATACTTACAGGTGCGGAATGTACCATGGTGTTCCAAATGAGAACCAGGTGTGCCATGTGGCCAATCCAGCCTGCTCACACCTGGCCCTGTGCAGGTACCCCAGTGCCTGCCTGGCTGCAGTGCCACCCTCGAACCCAGACTGGGGAGGGCTCCTGGGCCGGACCATCATAGCCAACCTGAAGCCCAGTCCAGTGAAAGCACATAGCTGCAGGCACCCCAAACCTCACTAACACAGTGGCAGCGTGACACACTGAGCCCCTGGGTGTGTTCTCAAGGACGCAGGCAGTCAGGAGGGTTTCTCCCACTGCTTATCTAGAGTGGAAAGTACACAGGGTCAGAAGTGACAGATTGCTGCTCGACATTCATTATGAGAATTGTTTGGGGAAACTGCAGCATCAAAGAATAACTGTGTTTGCTCTCATATGTGTTGACAGTGCCATTAGTATGGTGTAACCTACTGTAAATTGTATTGCTGCGTTCCTGCCAAGAGCTGAGCGGCACAAAAAAGTATAAGTGGATAAAAAACCTGACTTTAGTTTGTAGCAATTATGGCTCTCAAGTCCACGTGAGCGTTATGTATGTGAATCTCGGGGGCAAGCGGAGGCATGAGAGATGAGTAAGATATGTGCGCTGTGTGGAGACCGGGCTGTGGAAACTGTGGAGCTGATTGGCTTAGGTACTTCCTTGCTGGAAACCATGTTATGCTGTTTCTGGCAGGGTTAGTTCAGATTAAGTTGTGATTAGATGTTCTTACTGAAGTGCCTTATTTACACTACATGACTGGATCGCTGCGCTCCCTCGGTGCTCTGTTTTCTGCGCCTTGCTGCAGGAGGAGCTGACGAACGTCTGTCTGTCCTCACGCTGAGGAGGAGAGGTGTCTGGCCTCTGGCACCAGCTTGAGCTCCACTGTGTTCTGCTGGTGGTCCTTGAGACCCGTGATTGAGTAGATGAGCCCTTTGTTCCCAGCAGTGATTCAATCAGACAGGATGTTGTCCTCGGCGTGGTGTCCCGGCCTGACCCGTCTGTGTGTCTTTATCCTCAGTGTCCTTCAGGGCGGGTTATCTTCATTAATTTGTCACATGATTACATGTATCCCTGACATGGAGAGATGGTGAGGCTACATGACAGACGGGTCTGACGAGGTACTGAGCAAGTGATCAAACGGGTGTGGTCTTTGATCAGCAAAGCTTTAGAAAGTGACCCCCAAAAACAACAATACCCGCAGCTGAGTCAACCTCAGACAAGTAGTGTGATTGGATTTGGAAGATCTGTGTATAACGATGTCACAATAGACACAAAGCAGTTGTTTTCATGGTGCTGTTTTGGATTTGGTTTTGTGCTATCTGTGGATATTTTGTCTTAAGCCACGCCCCAACACACATATTCATCATGGCCCAGCCAATCAGAACACTGGATCTCAAGTGAGAGGTAACTGTGCTGGTGAATATGGAGTACACAGAGCTGAATGTGTGGGCAGTATGCTGACTGTTCATTGTGTCATTTGTTATTATCTCTCGTGAAGCTGCACAGAAGGCCTGGATGTCATGGGCCACTGGATTTCCAGTGGAGGGAAGGTTTTAAACGCATTACCGATGATAGATAAGAGCAAACGCAGCACCGGTCGCCGGGCAGGCTGTCTTACCACAGATAGAGGTCAGATGCGCTCACAGAGAGGCCAGTATCTGTGGTGCGCTCCACCATCGGGGGCTGTTGTTGGATGGTAAATTTTTCCATGTGCTGTGTTAGCGCAGCTGTTTAGGCAGTGCTATCAGCTTCATCTCCATGGTCCCCTGGGCAGAGCGCTTTTTCCGCTCAGCAGCTGCTGTGGGGTGTTGGTGTGGCTCAGGTGGAGGCACACACCTGTGTTCCAGGGCTGTGCTGTTTACACCTCTGCAGTAGAGCACACAGTCACATCGCTTCAGCTGTGTTTAAGCAATGGCTCTCGTGTATGTCTGTGTTTAACTGTGGCAAGGACAAGAGTGTCCAGATTTAGCAAAAGAGTGTTTCTTAACGACTTCTAAAATGTTGAGGGAGGAGCAGCCTTGATCCCTGTAATTCAGCCAATTAAAGCTCAGAAAAGTCTGATGGATGCGGTGTAAGTGTGTGGCCATATGAGAGAGGGTCTGACCAAACCAAGCCCATACCAGCCGCCTAGGGGAGATGCCCTCTCACTGCCCATATTAAACACTCATCTCTCACTCTTTAGCCCTGTGCATCAGTCAGTCATTTCTCTGAAGCAGCGGGAGCTCCACCTGTGAACACATTTAACATGGAAATAACTCAGCTTTGTGAGGGGTGCTGCCAGTGCGCTGTCCTGACCTTAGCAGTGTACCATTCAGAGCAGATATGAGCGCTGTGTGTGGGTAGATGTGAGCGCTGTGTGTGGGTAGATGTGAGCGCTGTGTGTGGGTAGATGTGAGCGCTGTGGGTGGGTAGATGTGAGCGCTGTGGGTGGGTAGATGTGTGTGCTGTGTGTGGGTAGATGTGAGCGCTGTGGGTGGGTAGATGTGAGCGCTGTGGGTGGGTAGATGTGAGCGCTGTGGGTGGGTAGATGTGAGTGCTGTGGGTGGGTAGTGATGGGCTGCTGCTTCCCTGGCAGCCTCCTGGGTTGCATCATTCCTCTCTTGTATTTACCTGCACCGTCCTCCTGAGGTTTCATGGATCAGGAATGTTCCAGCTCTAAATCCCAGCACGGGCCGTAGGTTAGGCAAATTGAAAATAGTAATTAACGGCATAGTGATTTCATGGAAGTACGTTATTGTTGTTGTTATTATTTTATTATTTGTGTTATTGTAATTTTTAAAATTATTATTACTGTAATTTAATTAAAAAATTCATCTTGGCCCAGGCCAAGGAAGGGGAAATTTCAGCCATTTTAATGTGTCTCAAGTCAGAGAAGTTATGTTGCCGAAAGACATTGTATAACAGAGGTTATTACTCTTGGCTGTTGTGTAGATGAAGGTGTGATTGAGTTTTGACCTGCTGCCTGTGGTATTTGGCAAGGCTTATGTGTGGTGGGTGATCGATAGGCTTTGATTTTGTTTGCTTTATTCCAGGTAACTGTTCTCTGCAAAGCTCAGAATGAATGGATACGCTCCACCTACCTACCCTTCAGGGGGGTTTGGGTCCTACGCCTCCCAGCTAAAGTGAGTGACCTCCTCTACAGTGAGCACACATTTCCTGCAGTCTGACAAAATAAGCAGCCAATCAGAAGAGCCAAAGTGTTTGAGCAAACACACCGCTGCAGCTCTGATGATTTAAAGAGCGTTCATAAGGAGTGGAGGGTGTTCCTGCCCTCTGCATTCACACACAGCGCGGCAGACCAGCCAAATGTTTACCGACTTGGTAGCTGTACTTCAGCGCATATTTGCCCTTGTTGTGAAACACTCTTAATATGTTAGGGTTTTCAAGTGGGCCAATCTAATTTGGTGGTTGTCTTTTATAACTGGGGTTAGTGTAAGTGTTTGCAGCCTGTAGTGTAAGGTTGCAGAAAGCAGGCCAATCCGTTTGGGATCTAATGCCAGCTCTACCTATTTAACATCTATTTGACCTGACAGCATTGTGCAAAAACTCACTCATGAGCTACAGCTTTGGTCAAAATGACTTACAGTAAAAATGATTTGAGTAGTAATGGTGTCACATAAGATTATGTATGTTCAAATTTGTATTCATAATTATTAAAGCATTTTATTTTTCATCATAAAACAATTAGGTGAAGGGTAAAATGGAAGTCACATTTCAGTCAAACCACAATAGACCTACTAACACAAACCCTAACCCTACTCATAACATAAGAGTCTCATGGCCACACAACAGGCACCAGCTGACCGGCTGGGTTCTAAGCTAAGACATGTTGTTTTTAATTGAGCACATCTATTATTTAAAAAATGAAAATGCACCTCAGAATAAGCAAATATCAGGTATCAAGAAGCTCATTACGCAGAAGACATTTGAGCCCAGCATTGTGTAAGGAACTTTGGGATGCTTTGTGTTTAAGGAATGCTCAACAATGAGAAATGTCTTTTCCGGAGGTACCCTAACGGACCTCTGACCTGTGTCTTTTACAGCGGACACAGTTCACAGTCTCCTGAGCTGCCAGACAACAGTGTGTCCTCCACCTCCAGCGCTAAAGCTTTGTACGGTAAGTAATGGGAGAAGTCCTCTCTTATAATGGGCATCCACAGGTACGAATGCAGTTGGCCATGGGAGTGACTTAGTCAGGTACTGTTGCTCTTATAATGACTTACACAGTTACAGGTACTGTTGCAGTTGGCCATGTAGCAGTGACTTACACAGTTACAGGTACTGTTGCAGTTGGCCATGTAGCAGTGACTTACACAGTTACAGATACTGTTGCAGTTGGCCATGTTGCACAGTGACTTACACAGTTACAGGTACTGTTGCAGTTGGCCATGTAGCACAGTGACTTACACAGTTACAGGTACTGTTGCAGTTGGCCATGGCACAGTGACTTACAGAGTTACAGGTACTGTTGCAGTTGGCCATGTAGCACAGTGACTTACACAGTTACAGGTACTAACACAGTTAGCCAGTTTGCACTGTCTCTTTGCTGCTTTGTGAACATCAGTCCAAAGTCTGCGTAAGTTGTTAACTGGCTTATCATGGAATTTCCTCAGAAATGTTTGTTTCTCATGTAAATGGTGCAGCCCATTCTAGCAGGTCTGAATCTGTGCAGTGTGGTTGCTTTGCCAGCTTCCCGCAGTCAGGTGATCCCGTCAGTGCTCTGTGGTCCCCTCCCGTCAGTGCTCTGTCACTAGTCTATGGTACAGCCCATCCTGTCTGTCAGGTGATCCCCTGTCAGTGCTCTGTGGTACAGCCCATCCCGTCTGTCAGGTGATCCCCTGTCAGTGCTCTATGGTACAGCCCGTCCTGTGGTACAGCCCATCCCGTCTGTCAGGTGATCCCCTGTCACTGCTCTGTGGTACAGCCCATCCCGTCTGTCAGGTGATCCCCTGTCACTTCTCTATGGTACAGCCCGTCCTGTCTCAGGCCACAGATACAATGGGCTTTCCGGCCTTCTCCTCAGTCAGGGGGGAACGGCTGTAAGACACACTGCAGAGACCTGATGGATGATGTCACAAGCACCCCAGTCCAATGACTGAGAGGTGCCCTCCTCTGGGGGTGTGGCTTTGGGTTCCGCCTCCAATGGCTGGTGATCCAGACTGTGATTGATAGAGTAGAGTACCCAGCGTGTCAGGGTATTGCTGCGTGGTGGTCGCCATGATACATGCTCTGCCTAGCCCCCCATTTCCCACTATAGCTGTGTGTACCCCACTGTGTTTTTCCATTTGGCAGCAGAGCTCTGAGGCCTGGGTCAGACTCACAGTAAATGTCACTAAGATGCTCAGCAAAGCATTCTGGGTACAAAGCAAGCCTCTGATGTTTCTCCTGCTGGTCCTCCATCTGGGAGATTTAATAATCAGAGATCTTTGGAGATTAATTCAGCTTATGCCATAAATCACTCTGATTCTACAAACACAGTCATAAAGTTTGAATTTGAATTCGGAAAATGAAGTGCATGGTCCAATAGCTGTCCAGACACAACACACTTTACTCCTTACAGCAGCACACTGGGGCCTGCTGGACTCAAATGCATGTAAAGTCCATGCCAGTCTTCAGACCATTGATTTATGGGTTTGAGTTTGTCACAACAGTACTTCAGTACATTAAGCCAGACCAGTCAATCTCACTGAACGTTAAATTGAAAGGTAATGTAATGTGATTGTATGTAACAATCAGCACTTTATTAAATATGAGTCATAAAAGCACATGCCAGCTGGAGCGGCGGGTTGAGACATGGCGGGTCTGCGTGTTCGTCTCACACTGCCCTGCTTCCAGGACCAGTGTGTTTCACCCAGTCTTGTGGATGGTATGAAAATGCTGTTTAACTGCTGCATAGCTCTGAGTGCCCTTGGGCATATTCTGCCAGGGCCGGCCGAAGCTGCCTCGGTTTTCTATCTCTCTCATCTGGTGCCTAATCTCAGTACCAGGCTGGGGGATGTGGACCTGGCATGTCTGTTGCCGTCGCCAGCCACTCTGCGATGGAACCACCCAGGCCATCAGAACTGTATTTACTTTTGTGAAGCAAAGCTCCACCAGTAGCTTTCATGCCTGCCGCCTCCTCTTGACCTTCCCTTTTTCTCCTGCAGTACTGAAAACATAGTGTGGTTATTTTTAGCATATCACTCAATTTGTGGTTTTCAGAGAGCAATGAAAGCACCCCTATGGATTTCTCACCTTGGAACAGCCGCACATGTTTTACAGTTTATTTCCATATTTCCGCCAACAATACATTCATATCTGTTTCATTAGAGATTGTCTTCCCCTAATACCAAGTCTGTATTACTTACAGTAGTTGCTTCTACTACTTGATTAAATTTCACACAAATCTAGACTTACCTCTGACAGGAAAACAAGCTATGCCAGTAACAACACCACCTCTCTTCAGATTTTCGCTGTGGCAGTTTCCTAATTAAGAGGGGGGTTTGATGTGTCTGTGATTATGAATGACTTTGCTTCCTGTGAAGGCTGTTTGTGTTTGCACAGAGTGCAGCATACAGCTGTGTGGGGCTGCTGACCTGCAGTGTTCTCCCCTGCGATCTGATCGTGATATGAGCGTTTGCATTCAGAAGGGCAGTGTCTTCTCCCTGCTCCTGCAAAGGGCCGTGGCCCTGTTTTCCCCATAGCTGTGTCAGTCACAGGTTTTGCTCTTTCCTCCATTGCACCCAGGGATTGATGGGTTTTACTTCTTCCGAACATCTGCCAAACACAAAAAGAAAGGTGAAACTGATCTTTGTGGGTTGGGTGGGGCTGGTTTTTACCTTTTGAAGTTTTTCCCAAAATATCTGCTGAGCCAAAAAACAATGTCAAGTGAAAGGGGTGAACTGAAAAGGAAGGGGACAGATAAATCAAACATCCTTCGAAGGGTATATGCACTCCAGTCATATGGACTTAAGTACACTTTTAAGGGCACAAGTAATTTTGAAATGAAAGGAACCACCTTAGCTTGTGTCCAGTTAAGTAGAACATATTCAAAGAAAATTATGTTGAAATGTAAAGTCATAAAATTTTCTTTTAATTGAATATTCCATTAAAGTGCATTTGATTAACTCTCGGATGAGGTCATTTTTTGGCTCTGCAGAAACAGTTTGAGCCTGTGGTGTGTTTCCCCTGGAAAGTGCTGTTTTTATCTCAAGTGCTCTGATCTTTGACCCCGAGCCCCTCCCACCTTCTCCTGGAATACTGTTGATAGGAGGCAGTGATGCATGTGTTTGCAGTATTACTGTGTAGTGTCATTACTGTGCAGTATTACGGTAGTGCTGTGTTTCATTGTCAGAAGTGTGTTGCTGTAGATGTTTATAATCATAGCATACAGATCCCAGTCAGGTCCCTTTGTGGATTTGAGTTTGTGACCCTCTGGTACCTGTGAGTCCACCGTGTTACACTACCGTTTTACACTCTGCACTGCCCTGTCCTTAAGCCTCACATTAATGTAAAAATAAAAACAACCCAGTGATTTGTTTAGGAAAAGTACATGCTTTAAAATGCTTATAATCCTCTCCACTCTCAATCTGCAGATCATTGAACACAGCAGACATTAACCCTACAGAGCTGAACACAGCAGACATTAACCCTACAGAGCTGAACACAGCAGACATTAACCCTACAGAGCTGAACACAGCAGACATTAACCCTACAGAGCTGAACACAGCACACGTTAACCCTACAGAGCTGAACACAGCAGACATTAACCCTACAGAGCTGAACACAGCACACGTTAACCCTACAGAGCTGAACACAGCACACGTTAACCCTACAGAGCTGAACACAGCAAACGTTAAACCTACAGAGCTGAACACAGCAAATGTTAACCTGCTACAGTGCTGGACATGGCAGACATTAAGCACATCTAAGCAATAGAGCAATCGCTCAAGTGAATGTTCTGGTGACTGTGTGTGTTTCTCCCAGAGCAACGGAAGAACTATGCAAAGAACAGCATCAACAGCATGACGGACACATCACAGTACCGTGTAGAGGTAAGAGTCAGTGACAATTTAGCCCAAAGTTTGAAACTCAGTAGATGGGAAATTCCTGGTTTCCACCTGGTCTCCTATCACAGTATGTGATGTGCTGGAAGAGTATGGCACCTGAGTAAGAGATGATTGGATAGAAACATGAGGCACATATAAGCCCAACCCCCTGTTCCTGACCCCCCTCCACAGCACCTAACCACTTTTGTGATGGACCGGAAGGAGGCGGTTATCACCATCGACGACGGCATCCGCAAACTGCGACTACTGGACGCCAAGGGCAAGGTGTGGACGCAGGACATGTTGCTGCAGGTGGACGACCAAGCGGTCAGCCTCATCGACGCTGAAACCAAGGTGGGGACCAGCCTGGGAGCCTGTCTGGGGGAAGAACTGAGGATTCTGACTGGTGGATGTAGTGAAACTGAAAAGTGATGTCAATTTGGTTGGTGGACGTGTGCTGTTTTTCAGAACGAGCTGGAGAACTTTCCGCTGGGCACCATCCAGCACTGCCAGGCAGTGATGAACGCCTGCAGCTACGACTCTATCCTGGCACTGGTGTGTAAGGAGTCTGGCCAGGGCAAGCCCGACCTGCACCTCTTCCAGTGCGACGAAGTCAAGGTGAGGGTTAGGGCCCATTTCAGCACTTTTACAGAGCATGCTCCACAGCCCCACAACTTCAGAAATAAACGAGGCAGAAGAACGTCCCATGTGACAGTTTAAAGTGTTTCTGCTTTTTCTCGCTTTGAGATTAGATGAGTGTTTTCTCTGAGTAAGTGCCATACTGTAGAGTGAGGTCATGTGACCCCAGCTCAGAACCCCTCAGTACTGCGCCCCCCCCATCTCTGGCCCGCTCAGCTCCCCCACGGCTGTCCCTCTGCCTACAGGAAGGGGAGAATAATACATAAGCAGGACACACTGTCCACTCTCCCATACATGTAATAAATGGCTGCATGTGGTCTGAGACATTTCGACAGTGTATTGACATGGTCTTTGTGTTGCTCAAGGCAAACCTGATCCATGCTGACATTGAAAGTGCCGTCAGTGACCACAAAGGAGGGAAAGTGAAGAAACGGCCAGAGGCACTGAGGTAAACGCAGCATAACCTCCAACCAAGCACACACTCCGTCAGGAAAGTCAGTAAAATTGAGTTTTGCCTCTGATCACCACTGAGGTTCTGTAATGTGTGAAATAACTCAGTCAATATCCTTTAATGAGCAGTGCAGTGTTTTGTTTAATGATCATATTTATGATTTTCTATGATATATTTATGATTTGACCTGTGACTTCTGTTATTGAACTGATTTTATTGGTGTTCAAATAACTCACAGAGTGAGTAATAGATGCTGTGCCCATCAAAGGTCAGTTATTTTGAGTAAAATTACGAGCTGATTACCCAGCTGAGACACATTGGTCTGGACAGTCTGTCTGACTGATTATATTATGTGACAGTGAGCTGCAGCAGACACTAGCCCTGCTGACTGCTGAGTCTTTTCCACATGCCCCCCACAGGATGATCATGAAGAGCGACGGAGTCATACCCCCCACCCTCGGCCCCCGCCCCTGCCCCTCCGGCCACAGTCACGCAGGTGGATGTCAAGAGCCGGGTGGCGGCCTGGTCAGCCTGGACAGCCAATGAGCAGCCGGACTGTGAGTGACCATCTTGCAACACAAAATGACAGTAATGTAACCTGGATCATTAGATGAAATCAAGAGAAAAACCTTACAGTTTGTGTAATAGTGTAACTATGCACCCCCCACTCTGCTGTGTGACCGTGCCCCCCCCTGGTCTCTCTGTCAGATGACGGGCCGTACTCGGTGCATGGTGAGCCGCCGGAGATGATGGCCGCCAGGGTGGACCGTGACGTGGTAAGTGATTCAGCCCCCTCAACAGACCGACTGGATCAGCCGTCATTTCTCAGCATGCCAGAGTCCAACTGCAAGCCGCACTGCGTGTCAGGGCGAACCTCTGCAATTTCCCTCTTCATTTAGGGTTTATCTTCAGAAAATATTTTCTGAAGCAGAGAAAACAAGCAGAGGGGCTGAGCAGATAATGGAGGGAGTTAAGGAGCTCTTCCTGCAGTCGGAAGAGAGTCAGTCACACGATCTCCGTGTCAGCGTTAGAGTCAGCGTTACGGACGCACATGCAGTGAAGTCCAGTTTTACTGCGCGGGCAGCATCTTATCACCTGACTTCATTTGTTTGTATTGGATTATAACACAGTCTGGAATGATTGAAAGGGGTCTGATCCTCTGTCACATTACAGCTTGTCCCTAATTTGTATGAATATAATCAGTTTCAGAGTGTGTGAATTGTATTTAAATACAGTACATAAAAAGGTATAATTTCATTCTTTTCATTTCAGCAAATCCTGAACCACATCCTTGATGATATTGAATATTTTGTCACCAAGCTTCAAAAAGCAGCCGAGGCATTTACTGAGCTTTCAAAGAGGAAGAAATCGAAAAAGAGCAAAAAGAAGGGACCGGGAGGTAGGCATTGATTTTGCACCCTGGTTGGCATTTACCCCAAATGAAAAACCGTCATTAGCTTTGTGGGTCAGACGCTTGTTATCTGCGGCCTCGGTAACTCAGACTTTTTTGCTTCGCCTATATTTATTTTGCTAAATTAATAATATCGACCGGAGAAAGTCCTCCCATGACCTTTGTTCAGGGCCTCTAGAAAGTTCTGTAATTAACCACCACAGGTTATTGATTCTCCTAGTCCTGTTTGATCCTGTTATTCCACTGTACATCCCTGTTATTCATATTGTGTCCACTAGAGGGTGTATTAACACTACGAGCAAAACCACCTGCTCAGGAGGAGTTTGTCGACTGTTTCCAGAAATTCAAGCACGCCTTCAACTTACTGGTAAAATTGTAACTGCCATGTTACTTATATGATAAAAATTAAAATAATTCCATATAAAAAAGCTGGATATATAATGGTATATACCAATGAAATATATTGATTTTTTTCCTTTACAGAAAAATGTTTTTCCTAGTAGAAAAATAACGGTTACCATTTTATTTTTCACTGTTACATTTACTGTGTAGTGATATGATTTTTCTTTACCCATAATATATATGTTTTGTGCTTAGTGACCACCTGTTCTTGCTTTCAGGGGAAGTTAAGAACACACATTCAGAACCCAAGTGCTGTGGAGCTGGTCCACTTCCTGTTCACTCCCCTAAATATGGTAGGTGACAGCACTGTGTCTCTGTGGTGTTTTTCTGATCCTGTGAGATAAATAATGATGTTAGCAAAGATTCAATTACACTGAGGAAAGGTGAACATGGTCCTGACAGTCAAATATAGTTGGTGCACATTGTCACACATAGGAACCCTCCTGCTCCTCTCAGCCCTCCTGTGTGCTCTGCCTTCCACCTGCAGGTGGTTCAGACCTCTGGAGGAGTGGACCTGGCGAAGAGCGTCCTGAGCCCCCTGCTGACCCAGGAGGCCATCGAGTTCCTGCACTCTGCTGGCACCACAGAGGAGAGACACCTGTGGGTTTCCCTGGGAGACGGCTGGACCAAGTGCAGGTGTGTAAAACCCAGGTGTGACCAGAGCCAGGAGTCCGCTCCAGAGTCAGGGAGTACTTCCCCCGACAAGCCACAAAGCAGCTAACGCACTCTGAGGGAAGGTCCAAAGCAGCTAACGCACTCTGAGGAAAGGTCCAAAGCAGCTAACGCACTCTGAGGAAAGGTCCAAAGCAGCTAACGCACTCTGGGGAAAGGTCCAAAGCAGCTAACGCACTCTGAGGAAAGGTCCAAAGCAGCTAACGCGCTCTGGGGAAAGGTCCAGAGACACGTTTAACATACAGGCATGCAGGATCTGCCTCAGCTACAGAGCAGAAGTTCACTGTAGAGTGAATGAGTTCAGAATAATCTGGGCTTCCTTTAAGTCACATGGTATGTTGGGCGTAGGTGTAACTCTCTCCCCCCCCCTCCCCCAGGCTGGAGTGGCCGAAGGACCAGTACTTCCCTCCATACACGCCGCGGTTCCGGGATGGCTGGGAGCCGCCGGTGCTGACGTACATGGGCAACCCGCGGGAGGCGGAGCTCAGCCAGCTGGCCCAATCACTCGCCCACGCAGAGGCCCAGCGTCAGGACGAGGTGGCCCGCAGGCTGTCACAGGAGGTGGGCTGGGGGCATGGGCACAGGGGCACGGAGGGACACTGAGAATTTACCCACCCCCCCACCACACTCACATACACCTATTTGTGTCAACCAGTACCATTTTTTCTCGCTTATTACCAAAAAAACTGCGAAGAAACCAAATATTTTTATCTGACATTGTGAGATAAAACTGTACTGTGATAAACCTGTTTTCAGAAACATACTGTGCAAAGTAACTTGATTAAATTTTATTTGTTTGATGAAGTAAATAAATCCTGCAGTGTGTTTGCTGTATGTTTTGGTCAGTGTTGTTTTTTTCCCTGTTTTTCAGCAACCGGTGGTGCAGGCGTTTCCCTCAGCGGACGGGTACGCGTTCGCCAACACAGCGTACAAACGCATGCACCTGCTGGACCAGGACATGGCCGTGGCTGCCTTTAAACAGGCCGTCAGCCGCCATGTGGATCGGTAACGACAGGCCGCCTGACTGCGCTGCAGGCCATGGAGAACTGTCCAGCTCTGCTGACGGAAACCCCCCCTCCCTCACTGCCTCTGCCCCCCCGACCCGAGCACAACCCCCCTCACCGAACATCCATATTCTTACTGTCAGACTACACTTCCCATCCTCCGCTATCCAGTGTTTTCAGTTTCATTCTCAGACTACACTTCCCATCCTCCTCCATCCAGTGTGCTCAGTTTCATTCTCAGACTACACTTCCCATCCTCCTCCATCCAGTGTTCTCAGTTTCATTCTCAGACTACACTTCCCATCCTCCTCCATCCAGTGTTCTCAGTTTCATCCTCAGACTACACTTCCCATCCTCCTCCATCCAGTGTTCTCAGTTTCATTCTCAGACTACACTTCCCATCCTCCTCCATCCAGTGTTCTCAGTTTCATCCTCAGACTACACTTCCCATCCTCCTCTATCCAGTGTTCTCAGTTTCATTCTCAGACTACACTTCCCATCCTCCTCTATCCAGTGTGTTCAGTTTCATTCCCAGACATATCTTTTGTAAACCTCTATCACTGCATATTTTTGAACTTTTCTTGCCTACACTGTTGCTGGCTTTGCCTCTGGGTGGTGGTGTTTTTCCCCTGAAATGGTCTTGAAGAGGACCCCTCCTTTACTCTGCTGGTTTTGGTCTCTCCTGTTTCCCTCTGCTGCCGGAGCAGGACCCTTCTCCATGGCTGTGCCAGTCTGAAGCGTAGATGCTGTTAGCAGCTCTGTGTTGTCAGTGTGTTACCATCCACCCATCCCAGCCTGCAGTGTGCTAACCAAAAGCCTTTACTCCACATTCACGTACTGTCAGCCATAGCGGAATGCTGTGTGTTTGAGCTGTTTCTTTATGTAGTTGGGAAGCTTTCCTATGGCTAAATAGAGATTGTTGACATGCTTTTTCCATACATTGTTTTGCTAGATTCAGTGGGCTGTTTTGCATTTTGTCGTTTTGAGAAGCTTGTATTCTTAGATGCTGCCACTCTGCCATCTCATCACAGAGATTTAACCATGTATGTCACACATTCTGTGTGTTGCGCTACTATTAGTCACAGATCACAACTTTAATAAAACTTTAGTTTGATCAAACCTTATCTTAAAATACAGCACAAGTCAACACACTGACAGCATATAAAGTAATATCTCTTTTAAGAGGTGATGTCACTGAGATTGAAAGATGGTGGAAGTGGCTGTGCTCTGCTGACGCTGTGCTGATTATGTGCGCCTGTGCTGACTGGGTTTTGACATTGTTTTGTTTGTGTGCACCTGTGCTGACTGGGTTTTGACGTTGTGTTGTTTGTGTGTGCCTGTGTTAACTGGGTTTGACATTGTGTTGTTTGTGTGTGCCTGTGCTAACTGGGTTTGACATTGTGTTGTTTGTGTGTGCCTGTGCTGACTGGGTTTGACGTTGTGTTGTTTGTGTGTGCCTGTGCTGACTGGGTTTGACATTGTGCTGTCCGTGTGCGCCTGTGCTGACTGGGCTTGACGTTGTGTTGTTTGTGTGCGCCTGTGCTGACTGGGTTTGACGTTGTGCTGTCCGTGTGCGCCTGTGCTGACTGGGTGTGACATTGTGCTGTCCGTGTGCGCCTGTGCTGACTGGGTTTGACGTTGTGCTTTCCGTGTGCACCTGTGCTGACTGGGTTTGACGTTGTGTTGTTTGTGTGTGCCTGTGCTGACTGGGTTTGACGTTGTGCTGTCCGTGTGCGCCTGTGCTGACTGGGTTTGACATTGTGCTGTCCGTGTGCACCTGTGCTGACTGGGTTTTGACGTTGTGTTGTTTGCGTGTGCCTGTGCTAACTGATTTTTACATTTTGCTGTTTGTGTGCACCTGTGCTGACTGGGACCCCTTGCAGAAACTATGAGGCTCACGGTCGGGTCCAACCAAAGAACTACGCCAAATCCAAGTACGACTTTGTGGCTAGAAACAACACGGAGCTGTCGGTGGTGAAGGACGAAATTGTTGAGGTAATGTGGGGTTCGGGTTCCAAGCCTAACATTTTAAAAACCTCTGAGAAAGCAAAAGTTACTTCATGAGGCACCCATCCTCAGTGTTCCCTCCCTCCTGACTAGGCCTGCACTCACTTAAAAAGCCCACATGCAGCTTATATTTTGGCGAGGTTCATGGCCCTCCTTTCCCAAACTCACTCCTTCTACTTCCTTATAATGCATTCCTCAAGTTCCTCAGTGTGGGTTATTAGTTAACATGAAAACTTCCCTATGACACTTTCCCAAAGTGGGCTTCAGAAAAAAAGGTTGCAGAATGTGTTTGGTATAGGTCTTCAGTGGAGCCTTTTGGGGTCCCATGTGGTGTGGGTTAGGGTTAGGACTAGGACCGGGGTTAGGGTTAGGGAAAGGTAAGGTCCTTGCGACTTGAAACCTAGTCCTAGGTGGGTTTTTGGGGGTGCTGAGAACCTTCCGTTCCCAAGATATATGCACTGATCAGCCATAACATTATGACCACCTGTCTAATATTTTGTTGGTCCCCATTTTGACACCAAAATAGCCCTGACCTGTCAAGGCATGGACTCCACTAGACCTCTGACGGTGTGCTGTGGTATCTGGCACCAAGACATTAGCAGCAGATCCTTTAAGTCAGGGGTGTCAAACTCCAGTCCTGGAGGGCCGCAGTGTCTGCGGGTTTTTGTTCTTTCCTTTCGATTGGCAGCCATTTTAGGCCTTGGAAACCAGGTTTGTGGACTCTTTAGCCAACCAGTGATGTTAATTAATCAATTAAGTGCTAAAACACACCAAAAACCAGCTACCCCTGCTTTAAGTCCTGTATGTTGTGAGGTGGGGCCTCCATGGATCAGACTTGTTTGTCCAGCACATCCCACAGATGCTCGATTGGATTGAGATCTGGGGAATTTGGAGATCAACTCAACACCTTGAACTCGTTGTGTTCCTCAAACCATTCCTGAACCATAACGAGATAATCAGTGTTATTCACTTCACCTGTCAGTGGTCATAATGTTACGGCTGATAGGTGTTTATGCTGTGCTGTGGAAGTCAAGGAATTTGGATGCAGGTCTTATTTACTGACACTGCAATGAAAGGAGGGCTGTGAGAAACGCTGGACTGTCCTGCAGGTGCTGGACGACAGGAAGCAGTGGTGGAAGGTGAGGAACGGCAGCGGAGCTGCTGGTTACGTGCCAAACAACATCCTGGAGATCACACGGACTGTCGACATCAGCGGGGGGCGGGGTGAGCCCATCTATAGCCACACCATACAGGTGAGTCAGAGGTCATCGCCACGGAAATGCACCGCTGTCCCGGTGCTGCTTTAGAGAGTCCTCTTATGTTAAATCACACAAAGGTATGAGATACAAATGCATCTGAGATGGTCAGTGTCATGGCTTGCTGCTTCACATGGCGTAACTCAAAAGTGATTTTTCAATGGAAGTGTTTATGTATAGATTTATGATAATATCTATACCATTGCTAATATTCCTGCTTTACATTCATATCAAATGCCTTGCAATATTTCCCCTTTTTCTGTTTTCTTCAATGTTAAAAGCTAATGATGCCAAAGAAGGAGTTTGAGTTGTTTAAGGTAGGGCTGAGTGTGTGCTGCTGGGTATCTCTCATTCCCTCTGCTGTCTGAAACACCATCAGTTCCCCTGTGTAGCGTAGACTGCCTTAGTGTTCGGCCCAGCAGGTTGTGCTCATGGACTCTCAGTAATTCCAGCGCTCCTTTGCTTGAATAGAATTGGCAGGTATTGATAGATGTTCACTTCTTTGGGTTCTATGAAAAGGGGAATGATAATTCGATAGGTCCACTATGCCAGCAGTTTTCCACATCATACAGCCTTTGTTTGCTTTGCCAGTGTAAGAATATCAGGGGAACAGGAGGACAATGAGTCCTCCATTTTTATCAGGACCTTAAAGCACATCTAGGCCTACCATGCCCATGTGTCCACAGTTCTTCTGAGTATGTCAGATGTGAAATGTTAGAGGTACACCCCATACAAGGCTGGGTCTTAATCCTGGGCAGGTCCAAAAGCTTTCCCTGGGTTTGCTGTACCATGTAGAAAAATCCTCCCAGTAGGTTGCTGTCAGTCGGTCTTTGGCAGTGCTGAGTTCCTGTAGTGCTTTGCTCTGCCAGTCAGAGCTTTACAGACCCGTACAGCCCCCCTCGGGCCTCAGTGTTGTTGCAGCTCTCTTTGGTCATACAAGTTTGCAGTGCTGTGTGTGTTTTTGATTCTCTGTTTTGCCATAACATGAATCTGTGATAAATTATCTGATGTTACTCCCTCTATATCTAAATGTTGAAGTGTAGGTAAGTAGACCAGTCTCTTTGGTTTCTCGGAGAGACTGCTTTGGTCTTGGTTTGTACCTGAGTTGGGTTGCGTTGCTGAGAAGCTGTGTAGCCCCAATCTCACTGTCTTTTCATCTTCCCCTGCAAGCAATTGCTCGGAGAATTAAATGAGGTAAATTACAAGTTACACAGTGCAGACCACCATGTCTGATTTTGTTACAATAGATGCCGATGATGTTTACTTGTATAGCTGCATGTTACATGTTTGGTTGCCGTTTTTATGCCTGCCATAAAAACATTTCTGGTTTACTGTTAGAAATGTTGCAACCAAAGAAACAAAAGCTAATGACAATACTGCACCTGCAAAGCAGAGCAGGGTGATAATGTAGTGCTTTATAACAATGTACTCAAACTGACTGCATTTTACTTGGTATGACAATGAGAGCTTGCTGATATTGTCTAGATTAGGTTGTGTCTAGATTAAAGAGGAAACCAGTCCATTTATTGGGTATATATGTATTGTATTCAGTATTTCCATTTTTATTGTAGCAATAGTGGGTTACTGCATGTGCTTCATAGAGCAGTTCTGGAGTCTTTTGTGTGTGGTGTTGCTTTGACCTTTGACCTTGATCATGTCTTGCTCTCTGATCCACAGAAGCAACGTTCAGACTACATCCCCAAACCAATGGTGAGCCAAATGCCTCCAGCCCCGGCACCTCCGCCCGCCCCAGCCCCGACCTCTGCACCCAGCCCCGCCCCAGCCCCAGCCCCAGCCCGCCTGCCCACCCCGCCCCTGCCGCCAGCTGCTGCTCCCCCCCCGGCCGAGCCCAGGGCATCGCCCTCCAGCATTAGCCGACAAAACAGCAGCACCTCCAGCGAGGCGGGCAGCGTCGCCATGAGGGAGAGAGAGCGGCCTGCACCTGTCAACCGTAAGCCCCGCCTCATCGCCATGGCAGCAGCTGCCTACAGAGGCAGTGTTTGCTTGCCTGAACACTTCATAAACATATCCCAGACTGAAGTCATCAAAAATTATTCTTATATTTCATTAGTGGAAAGAAACAAAGATGCACAGATAGCAGCGGTCTTGCAGCTCATAGGTCAGTATTCCTGTGTGACGGAGAGCAGGCTGCACCCTAACGCTGCATTCACTCATGCGCTCAGCAGGCAGGAAGTCCAACATGGAGGAGGTGCATGACGAGCTGCAGCAGCGCCTCACACTCGGCCGCAGCGCGCAGAAGAAGTTCCAGGTGCCACCGCGCAGTGCCAGCCTCCCTGCTGTCAACATCACATATGACTCCAGCCCCGACGAGGTCAAAGCCTGGCTGCAGCTCAAGGGTTTCAGCTCTGTGTGAGTCACACCGCGCAGGCACACACACGGTCTTACCTGTGCACACTCACACTCAGTCTTTGTGTGTGTGTTCCTTGTGTGATGTTGTGTAGTGCACGATGAGTGTATCTGGGTTTGTGTTCCACAGTGTACTGCAGTGTAATGTAGTGAACTCTAATGTAATGGACAGTGCCCGTTTCCCTCCGTCTCCACAGCACCATAAACAGCCTGGGGGTGCTGACCGGCGCCCAGCTCTTCTCCCTCAACAAGGAGGAGCTGAAGACTGTGTGTCCAGACGACGGGGCTCGGGTTTACAGCCAGGTCACTGTGCAGAAGGCCGCCCTCGAGGTACGAGTCTGCCTTACATCACTGCCATGTCCAATACGCTGAGAGGCTAAAACCAAGAGCCCAGGCAGGGTGTGATCAGGGTTCTGACCCAGCCAGGCAGGGTGTGATCAGGGTTCTGACCCAGCCAGGCAGGGTGAGATCAGGGTTCTGACCCAGCCAGGCAGGGTGTGATCAGGGTTCTGACCCAGCCAGACAGGGTGAGATCAGGGTTCTAACCCAGCCAGGCAGGGTTAATGTTGCAGAAACACTGGAAGTGAAGCTAATGCTACCCAGCTCTGGCGAGGTTGCCTTTGGTTTCTCTGTCTATTTCACCCTGCAGGTGTTCTTCTGACTCACCCCAAAAAATCCTCCTCTTCTGACTCTCGATCGCAGTCTTGTAAAGGTATTTTGTGCAGAATGTCAGGTAGTCTGTCTTTGTTGGCCAGGTTTCATACAGACACTAACACAAGGACCAAGACAGTCCCTCAGGGCCGGTCCATGGGTCCTGTGGTAATGTAATTGGTCACTGTTAGCTTGAATTTCTGCTTAGCTTTTTGTGTTTTATAGTCAGGCAAACATTATGATGTAGATAATAAAACAGATCTATGACATCATTCTTGAATCAACATTGACTGCCTGTACAGACCAATGCAAATTGTTAAAACAGATAGTCCAGAAACTTTTCAATTTTGGTCAGTTGCATTTTGAGATACAGGGTCATGTGGGTGTGTCATTTGTTGAACTGCTTTTTATCTGTCTGAATGAATCTGGCAAACAGACAACCATTTTTATAATTGATAAGATAGATTTTAGTGACCCATTAGATAACTGCCATTGCATTGCTTTAAGTAGCATCACCAAAACCTTGAACCCTCTCCCTGTGTAGACACGGGCTCCCCAGCCCTCCCCCATTGCCTGGCTTCAGCCACACACTGCACAAACTAATGTAGGCCAAACCCATTTAAGCAAAGTCACAACCCTCTAGTTTTGCAAGTAATGTGTTTTTTTTCTTTGCAGCAAAAAGGTTTGTCTCTCTTCCACTTCCAAATATCAACGCAAAGCTGATGGTCGAGTCGTTGCTTCTTTTGGATGATTTTTTTTTTAACACTCATCTTGATGTGCAGATGTACTGCTGCAGTTGGTCGGCCTTTTTAGCAGAGTTGTTACCCTTTGCATGTGTGCGCAGTGGGGTGTGTGTTAAAGAGGACCCCATGGTAATGGCTCCCCAGAGTCGCACACACATGCAGAAGGGTGTGTTCCCCCCTCATCCAGCCTGGTTTTCCATACAGCAAAATACTGACACCCCCATACAGACTGCACACAGACCCATTTATCTTTCCCTTGAGGACTCTCCTAGCCACACCCACCCATGCTGACTCACCCTCTCAGCCACACCCACCCATGCCGACTCACCCTCTCAGCCACACCCACCCATGCCGACTCACTCTTAGCCACATCCACCCATACTGATTCACCCTCTCAGCCACACCCACCCATGCTGAATCACCCTCTCTTAGCCACACCCACCCATGCTGACTCACCCCCTCTTAGCCACACCCACCCATGCTGGCTCACCCCCTCTTAGCCACACCCACCCATGCTGACTCACCCCCTCTTAGCCACACCCACCCATGCTGACTCACCCCCTCTTAGCCACACCCACCCATGCTGACTTACCCTTTCTCTCTCTCTCTCTCTCCCAGAGGGGCTGTGGCTCTGAGCTGCAGGAGATCATGCGGAGGAGGCAGGAGAAGCTTAGCGCGGCGGCCAGCGACTCAGGGGTGGAGTCCTTTGATGAGGGCAACAGCCACTGATTTGCCCACTCCCTGCTAAACTCCGCCCCTTCCTGTTGCATTGTATTTCCAGGATGCTTCCGAGCTGGCCCACTTCGCCAAGATCATGCGCCGCCGTCAGGAGCTAGTGGAGAGTGACGCACCATCGTGCTAGCGGGGCTATCGTCGAGCTAACGCTCACAGGACATAAATCCCTGTACTCAGATTTTGTGTATAGTGTCAGAACATGCTATGGTTATATGAAAAATTACAAAAGTGATTTTGCATTTGTGCAGGCCAAAGGCATAGCAAAGCAAATGCAGCATGTTATAGATTGTAGGTTTCTTACATAGTGAATCTCAAGACTCCATTTCTGATGTTAATGCTTGCATTTTATGAAGGTCAGTAGATGGGTGTGTGTGACTGCAGATACCCATTAACTACAACATGAATGGCCTCAGAGACGCAGCTCCAAACACTCATGTAAGACTATGGACAAATGTTGCCGTAGAGTCTGAAGATTGTGAATAACTAATTTTTGGGATTTTTTTTGCTGGCAAATACAATATTTATACATTTTATTTAACAATAATGCCAAAAGAATAGGAATTGTAACACTAAACAGAAGGGGCATTGATTCTGTTTCTTAAATATCAGGTGTATTTACCTTTAGTTTGGATCCCTTTTTCAGCTGTTACAGCAGGTTGATGTTGCAGAAGGTGGTCTGTGACACTGTGATAGCAGAGGTGCAGCATAGTTAGCCTTGCTGGCGAGCGTCTCCACTTTCGCTGCTTGATAGCTGAAATTTACCAGCATTTATCATGCTGTCAGCACATTTCCCCAAAAAACAAGTGAAATAAGTTGCTCATACATCTTTGCACATTTCTAATTAACCATGTAAAGAAGTAGAAAAGTAAGCTTTTTGGCCTGAATTTCAATCATGAATTATAATATTTCCCTTGAAAATGTGTATACCATATCGAAAAGACTATCAAGATTCCTTTCACATATGGCCAAAACAATTATTTTCAGTCTTCCTCAAGTGATTGCAAAGCCTCAAACTCTGACACAGATATTGTGGGGTCGACCATTCTCAGAAAGCCAAGGCCAGTTCTGATTCACTGTGTTTGTGACAAAAGAATTCTGCAGATGTGAAAGTACAGGAGAGACTGGGAGGATGTCTCGGCTCAGTGGCGTACGGTTCTGGGTTGTGGAGCAGAGCATTCTGGGTGCTGTCTCACCTCCAACTGCCCCCCAGCCCACTGTTAAACTGGCCCCCCTGCATGTCAAAATGTGACCAGCAGCCCACATTCAGAAAAAAAGGTGAAATGTAGTAAACCTTCACAAGACTTTTCTACCAATATTTCAGTCCAAAGCGAAAATCATGACATACATAGATCTCCTCATTGAGCCATTTGCCATGGTGTTATGGAGAGTGGCATCAGTCGAACCGGGGCTCTGGACGGGCCTCTGGCCATTCTGCACTGGTGGAGGCCAAAGGTAGCGGGCAGCCGGCAGCATAAGGAGAAGATGTCGCATAAACACCTGGGACTGATGAAACTGGCAGGCCATGCGATTCAGCAGAGCTACTCCAATATTACTGCAGGTTAGAAACTGCCCTGGATGGAGGAAGGCTGGACCCTGGCAGAGTCACACAAACACACAGATCATCGACTGCTTGGCTGGTACTTACAGAATATTGTACAAATAAAGTACATGAAGTGTATATTTCTAAATACATTTGTGGCTTCGCGCATCTGCATTTTGTAGAGCAAAGTGTTTAGAGCTTATAAATGTCTGGGAGATACAGTGCGAAATATCTGATTTGAGAATGAATCCCTCTTCACTTTTATATTTTTTCTGACGCATAAAGAATGTAGGAAACGTCCCTTGATGGTATAGAGTTATGTTTAAAGATGTGCAATCATTCATCAATGGTGTGGGGAGGAGAAAGGGGACCCTGGGGCGTGGGGTATCGCATTTAGATTCATAATTGTATGTGCATAGTTTTCATGGTGCCTTTTTCACATGAATCTGCTAAAATTCTGCAATAAACAGTATTCTAAAAAAACATTTTAGTTGTGCCTTTTAATTGAAACATTTTTTTTATCTTTTAAAAACGCTGTTAACTGCTGGATACATGACAAAACGTGTCTCCAAATGTGATCGTGTTTTCATACCAGTCATAAGCCAAGATGCACCAAATGTTTTATTACCGAAAACATTAAAAATAACAGGTGCAGTATTCATTATGCTCTGATTGGTTAAATGCGATCTATAAACTGTACTGGTTGGTTGAAGTCTTAAGCAACCTGTGGCCCTGGAGTTAAAGACTAAACTTGTTTGATGTCTAATTATAATGCACATAGTTTGTGGCTTCTGCTCGCCACTGAGGAACACAGATTAAAATCAGCATCCAGGGTGACTCAAGAAACCGGGTGATGCGTGTTAACTGCAATGAGCTGCTGCAGCTGACTCTCCAAAGCTCTGCAGAGGTATTTTATTATACAAAAGAAAGGCTGGGCAACCCTACAGCAGGAACATTTGATTATCTTTAAGGAGTGTGCTGATCAGTTGAAAGTATTGTTTGGTCAGAGTTACTGACCAAACCAAAATTACTGGTGAATGGACAATAAAAATGTTTGTTGGTAAATACAAACTGTTTAAAGTAACTGTGGTTATTCTGGCATTTCCTTTACTTGTAATTTAAAAATAAAATGACTATTGGATTCTCACCTAAGAGTCAACAAGTTGACACACTGTTTCCTTAGACCAATTCTGAGGTTTTTTTTTTTTTCCTCTATGAAAATCCTCAAGAGACCAGATTTCAAACAGCCATATCTTAGGAACTGCTGGTCATATTGAAATAAAAGTCAAAATACAAAATCTAAAAATAAAAATTTACAAACCTATTGAACTCTCTAGTACACTATAATTAGGTGGTTGTACAGGATTTTTACACAACTTTTTTTTTTTTTTTTTTTTTTTTTACCTTATCTATGGTACCTCAGAGTTGCAAATTGCACTGAACAGAACGCAAGAAGGCAGAATCATTGAAGGATGGTGTATTCCCCGGCTTTGGCTCCCTCTAGTGGACACACAGCACCACTACCGCTGCGCAGTAATCACCGCGGGGTACCAACAAAACCCGAGTCTGCGTTCAAAGACGAAAACCGACTTGTTACATTTTCCTGTGGGTTCATGGTTCCCACTGTGTGTGTGTGTGTGTGCGCCTGATGTTTGTAACAAGCAGTCTGGATCAGTTAAGTACACTGAAACTGTATTACACCCATGTAGGGTTGACCGTTATTCATTTGCAATTACATTGAACACTTAGGGCATTACTTTTAATGTAGGGGAGTACGGCGTAAAACGTGTCAACCCTGTATCTCGGCCCTCGTACACAAAATTAACCGTGTGATCACTGATTAACGAAGAACATTTAATTCCACTCAGGCTGTGATGGAGATGAGCATGTGGAAAGGGTGGTAACCAAACCAGGACCAAAACATGATTGTCATGTAAAGTAAATTAATCATGATGAAAATATGAATCTTGTATCTAAACAGAAATAAATAAGTTTGAGACTTTATTCCATATTCATTCCTCACTGTATAATCAAAAAATTGGTCATAAACTTAGCACAAATGTTATTTAGCATAAGTGTGTAAAGCAGTTTTGTCGGTGGTTGTGGGGTAAAATGTGCCACCAGCCTTGGAGCCAATTGAGCCAATAAATGCATAAGCAAGAGTTAACATTTAAGAAAATGTGTATTTTAAATAGTTTTGGACAAAACGACCCCTAGACTTGCTAAAGTGTTCACATTCAAAGCAATGGATAAAGGATCCTTCCCAAGATGTTGTGGAAAAACTGCCAAATGCTCTAAAACTTCAAGAATCTGTGTGTATTGTTCTAGCCTCAGCACGTGTAATACTCTCACTACAAGAATGAGCCCAGCACGTATGCCTGCATAAAACAGAACCAAATTCAAACTGGAAACGGACGGAAGGAATTTCGCCTACCTGCTTCCTGCAGCACGGGGTTCTCAGCGTCGGTCTTGGCCAGCTCCATGGTCCTCGTAGTTATTCAAGGTTTTATTGTTTGTCCCTCTAAAAACGGCGATGTGGCAACCCGTGGTGAATCTTTTTTTACAGGGGGGAAAGCGTTGGCGTCCATTACGCCGTGACTTACGGTCGCTCCATCGTTCAACAAACGGCATCGATACTTCTCTCTTCTTGTAGCTAGCTTGTCTAGGCCTGACCATTCTCTTTTCCAGAGGCTAACCACTACACAGCTCAAACATGCCGCCATTAGCACGCCAGATTCCGCCACACCACCTCCCGTCATCAGGTGCTAACCTGCAGCCAATCAGAGGCACCTGCGTGCTTCCAGCGACCGCGGGCAGCGTGATGATGTCAGCAGCATGCGTGACAAGAGAAAATAACAACACCGTGTATGAGTAGGAAGAGTCGCTATCCACTCAGCTATCTGTTAAGTCCAATAAACAATAGGCCACAGACACATTGTGAAACAGTAGCACTGTAGAGAAAAGTATTTTAACACCCTGTGTAATGCCTACTGCAGAAAGTGAAAATTCAACATAATACCAGTTAAGAGAGATGAAAATGTTTTCCCCTCTCAGCTTTTAAAAGCAATAACACTGCAAACACCCCCTGCTACATTTACGGCTTTATCGACTTTTGCTTTGAAAAAATCTGCTTAGGAAAGGAAAAAGAAATGATCAACATTTACCCTTCGATGGCAGGGGAGAGGGGAACGTGTCGCCTCAAGTGCTCAATTTAATGATAAAGAATTTCTTATTGTTATTTAATAACAATTATTTAAATAAACACTATTTTTTTTTTTTTTTTTTTTTTACCAATAACTATGTTGCAGGAACACAATGTATTTGTTAGCCAGTGCAACAAAAGGTAATAGGTTTGTACATATGTAGTGAACATACCACACCATTAGCCGTCAGACTCCATGCTAGCAAAGTTGCTCCATATGACAGGTTCTACAAGTCAGTGTTCCGACAGCCTTTGAAACGAGAGGTCTGTATGAGAAGCAAACTGAAGCCACACATGAAATGACACGCAGCCCAGAGTCACTGGGGTAGATACTGAAAACGTTTATTTTTGGAACACGCACATTAAAACTGTGACACTGAACCAGCTGCCGCTGTTGCAGCTGGCTGTCATCCTTTCTAGTAAAAGTGACAAGAATGCACACGAATGGCACCAATGAAGAACAGTCTGGACTGGACACACGCTGAACAAGAGAGAACCGTGAATTAGTGTTACCTACCTAAACATGACACTCATTTCCTTCCTGGTCTGAGAAAAGGCTGGAGAGTTGAGCTGCGCACACGGGCTCAGAGACGTTCCCCCCGCTCAGCCTGCCCTGGCACTGTGTTACTGACTGTGTCTGCACCACACAACCAGACCCATTTACGCACACAGGAGGTGACATCTTGCCTGGAACAAATTACATTTCCCCTCTTACAAAGGCCCTTGTGAATTCAGACATTGTCCCGTGAGCTTAAACATAAAATCAATCACAGAAGGGTAATGTGTGGGTTTCCGTTCGTTTCTTCTGTCATTGCTCATTTTTTGGCCTTGCATCTACAGCTGCATTCAAAAATTTCAGTTTTCCCTCCTAAAGTCGCCCAGATATGCCAGTGGATCTTAAGGTGCAGCTTATGTTGAGAAAAAAACCTCAATTCTCTGACAAAAAATGAAAACACTGGAGTCATCTTTGCCTTGAGTGCAGCATTGTTCAGTGGCAGTAGAACGTACTATGAAACCCATGTTACCGCCATAAGGTTTAATAAAAAAAAAAAGATCTTTTTGTGCTCAGTATAAAGTCTGATTAAAAAAAAAAAATCAGCATTTAAATTTCAGTCATCTGAAGCGTACTGAGGTTTGCCTTCTACTGGGGTGACTTTACCACAGCAGCTGTTTCAGGGAGAATCCGTACGCGTGAAAGCGGACTGCATCACAGAGAGGTGTGATGGCGGCTGTGATGAGAGGCAATGTGTGGCCAGCTCTATCATGGGTAACCATGACGAGTAGAAATACATGCAGGTCCTGATGGAAGCTGACAGCGGAGGATGGAGGAGAGAGAGGAATTCTCCACAGCGTTTGGAAGCCCACAGTGTTATGGAGGTGGCTGTGCACCTTTGCGTAGCGATTCTTACAGAGGAATGTACACACAGAGCCCTGTAACACCCTGGAGTATCGGAACTGAATTCTCCCATCTTATAATTTCAGGACTTTCAATGTAAAGGAAAAATGCCCAACATTTATGCAGTTTCCTACAACAAAAATACTAATTTGGATTTACGGTCACAGGTGAGAGATTATCTATTGCTGCCCCTGGTAATTATCTAAGTGACATCATTCTGCAGTTAGCCATATGAGGGTACACTGCAGGTCACACAATCTCACCGATGAAGGCGTTGTGCTAAAATGATCCCATAATTAGTCTTACATTGATGAAATAATAATAAAGACTTGGGCTCCCTACTGAAGTATAGCAGCACCTGTTTCAACCTACAGGCTTAAACTGCACTACCTATAGTTAATAACGAAAGGGGTAGGGTTATTTTTTCTGACCAACAAAGAATAAAGGAGTAATGATAATTCATTATTATGAGTAATGATAATTAAGGAATAAAAGAATGACCACAAAAATGTATCAGACACCGAGTTCACTAAACACCTAAGTTTAAGTTTCGCGATAAACTGCCAGGTGCTGAGGCTGTGCGGTGGGGCTTGCTCTCCCAGCTTAGCAGCCTTTCAGCTGCTAGCATTGGCTCCCAGCTCCACTCATTGGCCCGGTGCTGTGATATGGAGATCATAAGCTATAAGTGCTTGATACGCATATTTACAGTACGCACATTACATGTGACAGCTCCATCCCTCTGGCATCCTGCGATTTCCCTTTTCCTGTCAGCGGCAATATTGTCACCGTGGTGCTGGCAGCACGTTCCACAGTGCAAATCTTGCTTAACAGCACCCCCTACGGGTTAAAATTATGCAGCTATAAACCTGGCGTGGCAGGACAGGACAGGGACAGTCTCTCCAGGGTTTTCTCAGTTCCTCGGGATCCACAGTGTGCACACAATGCTTGGAAAAATCCCAGTTTCTGAGCAGTTTGTACAGAATAGAGTTATACACAGATTACAGACATGACCCGCAAGGGGTGGCAGTGTGACTTCATTCCGCTGACGCCAGCCCCCACTAGCGACACTCATGTTGCTGTGGCAACAACAACTCATCGTAGCTGCTAAAAAACGTGTGAAATCTAAAGCTACCGTGCGAATGGCGTACAACATGTGAAAAAGGCTCAGCTCCCTGTGTACGACAATTTTTAGCCAACATACAACCCTCTGTAGAAACTTCACCAGTCCCATGCGATCTCGCGCCAGTGGCAGCGTGATATCCGAGGAAATGCAGGGAAAGGACAGAAAGTAGAAACTTATCTGTTAGCCACGTTCCGGCTAATCCTGAGTTCAACTTAAAATTAAATGATACTACATTTTTTTCTTTTTTGTCACTGACCAACCTACAGTTCCTCTGTTCCGCCACTAGAGGGACAGCTTCCTGTTCTGACCCAGGTGGCTTACTGCTGTTGATCTTGCTGAGAGAAACGGCGCACTGTGGGGGGAGGGGGTAACTGTGGAAGGGGGTGGGGAGGGGGTTCATCTGCTCCCTAGGGCCCCCCCTCCCCTCAGTTTCATTTTGTTTGGTGAGAATCCACTTGGTCCGGTGAGTATCAGTGCGAAAGGGCTGCCCGTTTGGAACGTGCTTGGTCGATGAAGACTCTTTAAGGCAAGGCTTCGCCCCCTGCTTCCACCCTCTCAAACAAAAAAGTGTTCTGTTGTTATTTTATATTATTTTTTTGTTCACTGTTTTTATTGTACTTTTCATCGTGTGTTGACTTTTTGGTATCAACGATGGAACAAATCTCTTGGAGAACAAAAGCCTGAAGCAAGGGAGGACGGGTGGATCACATCTGACCTGCAGTTAGAGGGGGGGGCAGAGATCAGATACACCCCCCACAGCATTTACCAACACAACACCCATCATGTGCTCAGTCATCTACAACAAACACACAACACTGACTTGAGAAAGCTGAGAATTCTGTCCTTCTAGCTCTCTGTGTGTCAGTGCTCAGTGTGTGTCAGTGCTTTGTGTGTGTGTGTGTGTGCTCTGTGTGTCTCAGTGCTGTGTGTGTGTGTGTGTCAGTGCTCTGTCTGTGTCTCAGTGCTGTGTGTGTGTCAGTGCTCTGTCTGTGTCTCAGTGCTGTGTGTGTGTGTGTGTGTGTCAGTGCTCTGTCTGTGTGTCAGTGCTGTGTGTGTGTGTGTCAGTGCTCTGTCTGTGTCTCAGTGCTGTGTGTGTGTGTGTCAGTGCTCTGTCTGTGTCTCAGTGCTGTGTGTGTGTGTGTGTGTGTCAGTGCTCTGTCTGTGTCTCAGTGCTGTGTGTGTGTGTCAGTGCTCTGTCTGTGTCTCAGTGCTGTGTGTGTGTGAGTACTCTTCAGCTCTGTTTGGACAGTAACGGACTCTTACACTGCACGCTTAGGACTTGGTGACATTCTCATAGATGACATCACTGGTGACAGACTGCTGCTTCTTCTTCCTCCACATCAGCTGCACACACTGGTGGATAAAGACATACTGCTCCTGGAGAGAGGAGGGCAGGACAGGCGCAAATGTTACCGCACACTGTGATGGGAACACAGCTTTACACATCCACAAGCTAGCCTGGCTGCTAAAGGAATTCATTTCCATGCAAACAGGGGAGATGGTGATCTGATATGACATTAAGCCAGGCAGCTAAAACGCTCTTCTTTAGGCTGATGTGGATGACACAGGAGCGACTACGCCGTGTGAGAAAGGGAGAAATGCATGCTGGGATGGCACTGACTCTCACCTCTGTCTGCACCATGGAGAGTCTATGGGAGCGCATCTCGGACACCAGGCCCAGAATGTCGGCAAACTCATGCTCCCGGAGGTGCTGCATGAGACGGTCCAGAGCGATGAACGTCCCGGTCCGGCCCACGCCCGCTCTGGGGGGACAGGGTAACGTCAGGCCTGGCAGCCCATCAGTCATCACATATACTGCATATTTATATATGGAGTCAGAGCTCCTTAACCATTGGCAGGTATTGGGAGATTAGGGCGTACCTGCAGTGCACCACGATGGGCCCTTTCGTCCTGCTTGCATGCTGCCGGACGATCTGGACGAACTGCAGGATGCTCTCGATGGCGTTGACAGTGGGGACCCCGTGGTCCGGCCAGGACGTGTAGTTCAGGTGCAGGACATCCTGCGATTCGTCCGCCTGAGTTAAACATCACAGGAATTTAAGCTTATCCAGGGAATTACGACACAAAGACACAAGCAGAGATCAGAGCTGCAGTGCAACAACAGCCAAGCACAGCCCCGTAACCAGAAATGTGTCACAAAAAGAGTTGAGGCTTCCTAATGAAGAGCAAATATCCATGAAGAGCAAAGAGGAAAACTGACTGTAGGTCAGCACTACCAACCTGAGCTAATGATAAACACTGGCCCTGATTTAGTTCATGGCTCTATTTTGACATGAGTCTCTCCTTGCATGTGAAAATACGTTAAATGCGAATGGGATCCATTTTGTTGTAGAGATCTGAGGGAACATTGCTTCCTGTATGTTGACTGAGTGGAGAGGTGACTGAGGTGTGCATGCCCAGACTCACGTAGCCCAGCCTGAAGTTCCGCACAGTCCACTCGGGTGCCTCTTTTTCAGACAGCATCTCCACGGTGATCTCTCCGTAGGCCACAGGCTCATCTGTGAAGGGCCAGTAGTGGTCGCACTTCACCTGAAACCATATCCCACAATCCCCTTTGTGAATCAGGTGAGCAGCCTCAGTCAAATTCTCCCATCTGGGACAAACAAAGCTGTCTGAATCGTTCAGTCAAAATGGAAAAATTGCTTTGATATAGACTCATCATGTCAGACTTCTCATAGCTCCATCTGCTGGTTAATGTAAGTCAGGGCAATGGATCCAGCAGGTCTGAGTATGAGCTCCTCAGCAGGGTGTGAGCCCTGAGCCATGCTCTACAACATAGTTATTAAGTAAAATGACAGCTTTCATGCCAAATGTTTGTCAAAACATTGTAACATTTAGTAATGGTACAGTAAGTTGTAATATTAGTTTATTACCTGATAGACAAAGGTAATTTCAATGTGTGTGCATGCGTGTTTGTTCTTGTTTATTTGGTGCAAGACAACAATGCTGGCTTTCTGCTTTAGTGAGTGGCAAATACCTTATTCTGTGCGCCTGTGGACAGGGGAAAGAGAGAAACAGCCCACTGAAGTAATAACTGGTCTAGCACTACTGCTCTTCAGCAAATGTTGCCTCATATGTAGGAAGTGTAGTCATGACACACAGAGGTGCTGTCTGATTGGCTGAGTGACAGACTGATGGCCTCACCCTCCGCCAATCAGCTGTACAGTTGCCCCAAACTTTTTTTTACCACGGACGTCAGCATCACGATGATGCGGGCACTTTAATAATATTTCAATTGACTGTAGCACCATCTTCCAGAAGTCGTATATACTGTACCATTAGCATTATCCGATAGTTCTCAATTTTTTTACGAATTTTCTGGTAGTGGACCCTGGGTGGCGCATTTCCATTCTTTAAACATTAGACTTGGGATGATTTGTAGGACCATCTTCTGTCGCACTATTCTACAATGTAAAGCAGAGAGCTTTTTTTGCGGCCGCCAATCAGGATGCTGTACAGATCAAATATCAGAGAGGTGGGGCCAATGGGGCTGTGACACAGATCCAAGAGGCGGGACTAATATTGCCCTTGCACAAATCAGACAGTGAGTGAGCACAGAGCATCACTTAGAGCAGGATTCACAGCGCTGATGGGGAGCGACCCCTCCATTCAGCAGCTCGGAGTCCCCCTCTGTTCCTGTGCTGGGTGGCTGTCCGTAAGGCTCAGAGCAGGGAGATACTCACGGGAATGTAGTTGGCGTTGATGTAATCCGACCCTTCGTCATTATGCATCGAGACCAGCTTCACACGGCTGAAGTCATCTGCAAAAGAAAAAGAGTTGGAGGTTATGTTGGAACATGTCCACCATGCACGTTATGAAACTGGGTGCAAGTACATGCACATGTAGACCTGGTGTTTCTCCAATGGCAAAGGCAGTTAGGAATCTGTGGTGCATCTGCAGTGTGGAAAGTGGGGAGTGATTAGTCACATGACATGAAGCATGGGAGTGGTTGGTCACATGACATGGAGCATGGGAGCGGTTAGTCACATGACATGAAGCATGGGAGTGGTTAGTCACATGACATGAAGCATGGGAGCGGTTAGTCACATGGGTACATGCAGTGGAGCTCATGAGTATGGGTTAGGTGGGGAAAAACTGGGGGTAATGACTATTTGAGCTGCCATGGTAACGGCACCAAAGCAGATGAGCACTGATGAGGGGTGTGGCCAGGGGTGTCTGGTGTGGAGGGATAGTCAGTGCGGGCAGAGACTCACAGGGCAGGATGTTGGTGTAGCGGTTCTTGGCACGGTTGACGGGCAGATCAGCAGCCTCGTGAGACAGGTCCAACCCCACACTCTTCAGCTCCTGGAAAGGAGAGGGGGAACCATGGAAACCAGGTTTAAGGTGTCTTTGACCTTTAAAATGAAAAACTAAGAGCTGCAGAGGGTTTAAATGTTTAGGACAGTTCTGATGGGTATCATTTTTATGGCAACCATATTGCAGAATTTATGAGCCAAAGAGCTTGCCAGAGTTTTTCCCCCCAAACATTGCCGAAGATCCATTTACTAGTTTAAAATGCAAAATTTGTTGAATTTTTGAGATTCCAACCAGACAGCTGTATTCCTGTAATCCAGACAGTCAAACACACTGATTGCACTTCTTTAGATTCAGTTTAAAATGGACTCATGACGCCAGGCCTGCCTTACCTGAAACTGCAAGGAGACTACCCCATAGGTGTGTCTTACCTGAAACTGCAAGGAGACTACCCCATAGGTGTGTCTTACCTCAAACTGCAAGGAGACTACCCCATAGGTGTGTCTTACCTCAAACTGCAGGGAGACTACCCCATAGGTGTGTCTTACCTCAAACTGCAGGGAGACTACCCCATAGGTGTGTCTTACCTGAAACTGCAAAGAGACTACCCCATAGGTGTGCCTTACCTGAAACTGCAAGGCAGACTACCCCATAGGTGTGTCTTACCTCAAACTGCAAAGAGACTACCCCATAGGTGTGTCTTACTCAAACTGCAGGGAGACTACCCCATAGGTGTGTCTTACCTCAAACTGCAGAGAGACTACCCCATAGGTGTGTCTTACCTCAAACTGCAGGAGACTACCCCATAGGTGTGTCTTACCTGAAACTGCAAAGAGACTACCCCATAGGTGTGTCTTACCTCAAACTGCAGGGAGACTACCCCATAGGTGTGTCTTACTTCAAACTGCAGGGAGACTACCCCATAGGTGTGTCTTACCTCAAACTGCAGGGAGAATTTGTAGGCAGAGTCTTTGCTCATGTCTTTGAAGTAGGCGTCAAAGTCATCCAGCTGCACAGGGCTGGAGGTGGGGAGAGGACAGCCAGTTACAGACTCTACTGACTCACCTTCATACTCATTTCATTGTCCAGAATATTGTCTCAATGGGATTACCATCATAAACACCTGTGATAACACTTAAAATGTCATCTGCAAAGCCATCATTCTGACTGAATCAGCTAATGCATTCACTCAGTGAGCCAATTCATCAATACAAACAAACTGATGCATTCAGCAACACATTGATTCAGCCAGAGATTGCCTCCACTCAGCCTGCTGGCTGAACAGGTCAAACTGTGTGACTGCACCGAAAACATCACCACAGCCAGCCAGAATGTGATTTTTACAAAACAGAGCTGGTTTTACATTAGGATCATTTTGAAAAAGCCATCCACAAAAAGGCCATGGAGGGAACTATGGTGACCCTAAGAAACCTCACTGAGGGAGACTATGGTGAAACCAAAAGAAACCCATGGAAGGGAACTATGGCAAGCCATTATAGGCATAACTATCAGGACCAAACAGCCTGTTCTCACCTCTGAAACGCAACGTGTGTCAATCAAGCACAGTCCACAGTGCAGTCTGTCCTAACAGAGACAAGACCTGCTTATATTAATTTGTCACTGTTCACTAAGATGCTCAACAGGGTTTTTATTCTGTCAACAGATAGGGCCTCACTCAGAGAAGCGTATTGTTCTCAGCTGCTAGTCAATTACTCCTGATGGATGGCCTTTGTTGAGGGTGACATCTTGTAGATCCTGTTTGTTTTAGAACTGAAGATGTTTGACAACTGACCCACTTGACCTACTTTTACAGTTCTGAGAACCGTTGGTATTCAGGACCGACACATCAAAAGATTCACCCTTCTGCTTAAGAGAGAACAGCATTTAGAAACTGCTGCCTTGCATTTTTCTTTTTGCATTTGCTGCCTTGCATGTTATTACTGACAACAACGTTACATTTATAGATTAAAATTTCCCAAAAGCAGAAGTCAGAGTGGGTGTTTTCAACACGGCAAAACTCAAACCCCACAATGCTTCACAGGGCTGCTGAAGCCTGAGAAGTGAAGCATGAGGGGACACTGTTCTCCACTCTGAGCGGGAGCTGAATGCTGGCAGGTGTGTTTGACCACTGGCAGAAGGACAGTGATGTTACACACAGAGACTGCCCTGTGGCTTTACCTGGTCAGCTTCCTCTTCTTTAGAGCAGTCTTACTCCTGCAAAACAAACAGAAACAGATGCATTCCAGAGTCAGTGCATGGGAAACAGATCCCGCAGCCCAGTAGGACACACTTTGGATGGATGGCAGGCTTCTCCATTCCAGTGTCCCACCTCACCATTGGCACATGCAGAGAGGGGGTGCATTTGGGCCCTACGTATGAATGGCTCAGAGCAGGGGAAGGCAGTACCAGCGGCTCAGCCTCACTGCTCACACACTCACTCACTCACTCACTCACTCACTCACTCACTCACTCACTCACTCACTCACACACTCACACACTCACTCACTCACACACTCACACACTCACACACTCACACACTCACTCACTCACTCACTCACACACTCACACACTCACACACTCACACACTCACTCACTCACACACTCACTCACTCACTCACACACTCACTCACTCACACACTCACTCACTCACCACTCACTCACCACTCACTCACTCACACACTCACTCACTCACTCACTCACACACTCACACACTCACTCACTCACACACTCACTCACTCACTCACTCACCACTCACTCACTCACTCACTCACTCACACACTCACTCACTCACTCACACACTCACACACTCACTCACTCACTCACACACTCACTCACTCACACACTCACTCACTCACTCACACACTCACTCACTCACACACTCACTCACTCACTCACTCACTCACCACTCACTCACTCACTCACACACAACCAAACCTCTGCTCAGAATCACAGCCTGAAATCATTCTGCACTTGGAAAGATGCACGCACACACACACACACGCACACACACACATACACGCACACACACACACACATATGCACACGCACGCACACACATGCGCACACACACACACGCACACACATGCACGCGCACACACACGCACGCACACACAAATGTGCACACACACATACACACACATACACGCACAAACGTACGCACGCTCACTCACTCACTCACACACAAATGTGCACTCACTCACACACTCACACTCACAACTCACTCACTCACTCACTCACTCACTCACTCACTCACTCACTCACTCACTCACTCACTCACTCACTCACTCACTCACTCACTCACTCACTCAGGGAATTTGACTCATGGTTCATGCTGTAGTTCTACCTCCTGTTGGGCTGTGTGACATTGGAGCATTCCCTAGGCCATTGTTTGGGAGTGTTATCTTACCATTAGGTCTGGTTGTGTGCTGTACTTATTATTAAACACCATTATGATGGCAATTAAAGGTTTATTTCCTCATGTAACCCATATCTCTGTACCACAATTCAAAACATGCACCCCACTCTGTCCGTGTGTAACTAACAATGACAGAAAGAATGAGTACAGTGGGAATGCATACCTACTCTGAGGCTGAAGGTGTCACTAAACGTGAGTTGTCCACTCCTACTGTGCGCTTCAGTTCAGGTTTGTGTGGCAATGCTTCACACACATGCAAGCATCATATGGAGATTAAAGCAGAAGCCTGGCTCTCATTAGTGCCTGCCATTAGTTGGGTCCTCTTAATACAACTGTGCTTGCGTCGTCACTTGCTTAGTCATACGTTATAACCATAGATATAGCGCTGCTAGTTGGTTGCCAGCTTAGCTGTCTGATGTGGCCTCCTGTCTGGGAATACAGTACTTACTGATGGTGCAGAGTCATGATGTCCCCTTCTGCTGTTGGTGCAGAATGCTGTTTAAATGGGAACCTAAATGTGTAATCATTACCGAATATGGCCACGTTTTGCTTTTAGTGGAACCATTGTAGCAGTACTGTTTCTATGGTTACAACAGGAAGTTGTTGCTTTCCTAGCATATCCCATGATGCAGTGGGTGGCAGTCAGTGCTACTTACCAAGGATTAATATAAAAAGCCAAAAGATAGTCAGTCCATAGGCAGGATGGCAGAAGTGTAAGGAAGGCAAAAAGGCTTCTTCGCCTGAGGGGTTCCAAACGGGGTACAGATAGGGACAAAACATTGTGCTCGGTTAGTAAGAGCCAGTGGCAGACAGTGCTTAAGAATACTCAATTAGTGGTTCATTAGGCGTTAATTTGTCATGCAGCTTTTAAATCGTCACAGGAAAAAAATAAAATGAGTGGTGTTGTAACCTCAGAGCTCTGTCCAGGGGAATACATTCACTGAGGTCCGTCCACGGCTCATCTACTGGTGGTGAGAGGGCATTTTTCTGACATGCTGCCAACCTGCTAGCCAGTGGCACTCCTCCTCCTAACTGAGTGATTTAATTTTGCACTGGTGCATGAAGTACTCCTTACTTGTAATTATTTTGTGTTTATAGAAGAGTAATGGGAATCAGATGGGCTGTGTTTTTCTCTGGCACTTAATTTGCACGCTTAAATCCTTTGCTGAGGGCATTAATGCTAACTGCGGCAGCAGTTATGCTGGAAAAAAGACATGGGATGAATGTGTATATGGGTTTCTTTAAAGGCTGATTTTAATACAGTATTTTGACCTCACTTCCTTATGGAAAATATTAAAAAGTACAGGTTTCATGATTTTATCGAGGGGAAGTATCTGGCTTGGTGTGGCAAACACCGAGCAGCAGAAACTCAGCACTTGCCAGTGTTGTAAATCTTTGCAAAAATAAGCTAAACAGACTCTTTGGCAAATTGAATCCCCCTCCCCACAGTTTGTAGATAATGGTATGGCCAAGTTTTTCATTCTCGTCACTGCGAATGTCTGCCATAACTGTCCGTCTTTAAGCCATTATATTAACCCTAGTGGATGATCATGACTCAAACAGCAGGATGCTGCAGTCGGTATTTCCTCTTACCAGTGTCAACATGATTTATTGTATACGTAACTGCACACTAAAGGAGTTTAGACTGCCTTTAATTGTTTTGATTGGGATATTGAAGAGGGTATTGACTGCAGTAATCAATGTTCACATGTCGACTTGTTTATGTAACTATTTTGCTGTCACATTCATCAATATCCCCACAGTATGGACTGTGTTATTAGTATCCATGGCAATGAGATCAATTTGGACACATAGGATGGAGTTAAAGCATCCAGAACAGTGATATTAACAAACAGGTCTATATCATCAACTCTACTTTTATGGTAAAAAATGTTATAAAACATTTCAGAATTTGGGAAAAACTGGGTGAATTATATCCTCAGCAGATCTGGTGTTCTCACACAGGGTCCCAATAACCACTATCTACCATGTTATCAACATTCGGTCATATTTTCCTAAGGTCATAAAACTCTTAGCAGCTGCAGCTTTTAATTCTGCTGAGAAACAAAGGCCAGAGTGTGATGACTAAAGTCCTAATCTGGCCCGATCCTTCCCCCTACCCCTAATTTAGTCCTAATCTGGCCCAATTCCTCTCACTAATCCTAACCCTAATTTAGTCCTAATCTGGGCCGATCCTTCCCCCTAACCCTAATTTAGTCCTAATCTGGCCCCCTCCCCTAACCCTCTCCTAATCTAATCCTAAACCTAACTAACCCTCACTTAGTCCTAATCTGGCCCAATCCCTAACCCTAATTTAGTCCTAATCTGGCCCAATCCCTAAACCTACCCTAATTTAGTCCTAATCTGGCCCAATCCCTAACCCTCTCCTTTACCCTAATTTAGTCCTAATCTGGCCCAATCCCTAAACCTAACCCTCACTTAGTCCTAATCTGGCCCAATCCCTAACCCTTACCCTAATTTAGTCCTAATCTGGCCCAATCCCTAACCCTCTCCTTTACCCTAATTTAGTCCTAATCTGGCCCAATCCCTAACCCTCTCCTTAACCCTAATTTAGTCCTAATCTGGCCGGGCCAACTGCTGCTCCGGTCTGGGCTGACGAGGCAGCAGCTGAATTGCATGTGCACAGAATCCTCAGCGTGAGTTTAGGGGCATCACCCCCAACCCAAACCCCCTCAACCTAAACCCTAACCCCCACGTCACCCCCCAACCCAAACCTTAACCCACGCATCACCCCCCAACCCAAACCCTAACCCCATGTCACCCCCCAACCCAAACCCTAACCCCCATGTCACCCCCCAACCCAAACCCTAACCCAAACCCCCTCAACCCAAACCCTAACCCCCACGTCACCCCCCCAACCCAAACCCCCCCCACGTCACCCCCAACCCAAACCCTAACCCCCATAACCCCCCTCAACCCAAACCCAAACCCCATGTCACCCCCCAACCCAAACCCCCCCATCACCACCCCCAACCCAAACCCCCACATCACCCCCCCAACTCAAACCCTAACCCCCAACCCCCCTCAACCTAAACCCAAACCCCCACGTCACCCCCCAACCCAAACCCCCCTCAACCTAAACCCAAACCCCCACGTCACCCCCCCAACCCAAACCCTAACCTAAACCCCCCCCGTCACCCCCCAACCCAAACCCCCCTCAACCTAAACCCAAACCCCCATGTCGCCCCCAACCCAAACCCCCATGTCGCCCCCAACCCAAACCCCCAAGTCGCCCCCCCAACCCAAACCCCCAACCCAAACCCAAACCCCATGTCACCCCCAACCCAAACCCTAACCCCCACGTCACCCCCAACCCAAACCCCCACGTCACCCCCCAACCCAAACCTTAACCCATGCATCACCCCCAACCCCCAAACCTTAACCCTCACCCCCCACATGTGCACCCATGACAAAGCCCCCCCCAGATTCACACAGCTTCTTTATGTCAGGATGGGTCATTTTACACAGTTCCTTAAAATGAGAGACAAGCCCCTACCAGTTGTAGGGCAGTTTCCCGTCCCTCTCAAATGAGGCGAAATTCACAAAGGTCCCGGCTCCACACTCCCTGAAAAGCAGCACAGGTGTATTCAGTCAGAACACAGTCACAGACCTCCAGCCTGTGTGAATACTCTCACTACTGATGGAGGAATGCAGTTGAATTCAATCAAAAATGGGAGGAGCTATCATATAACACCAGTGACTCAATTATTTGGACCAATGACAGCATTGACTGTGAAGAGATAATGATTCATTGATTGGTGCAAATGGTAGCCATCACTGGCCTTCTGCAAGGGTTTTGTTCTGATCCAAATAAGGCTGAAGTGAGTTCACTGTGGGCCTGACTACTTTGTGGGGAACAGAAGCTGGAGACCACACCAGGTCCTTTATACATTTTAGGTAATTAATATGCAAATTACCAATAAAGAAGATAAAGAAAATCATAATAATTTAAAAAATACAAAAGAAATAAAAATTCTGCTAACAAACACTATCACTGGGATAAACCTGACAGTATGCCACAGGGCAAAATATGTAGTAACATCGCAAACAACATTTATTCAAGTGAAGCATTTCTCAGCTCTCATTTGGGAACAGTGGTTCCCACTTCCTCTGCTAAGAGGAAACCACTCAGAGGAAACCACTAATGCTGAGTACTGTTGACTACACAAGGCAGCACTGAGCCTTTTCATGTACTGTAGGATTGTTAAGCTGTTGTGGGCTGAGACTATTAAAACATGAATAATACTTCCACACAAATCACAGGCAGTCAGCCTCATCTAACCATCAGTGCTGAAAATGTGTGACCACCAAGTCATTTTGCAGACACTCTTATCGAGGGCAGCTGAAAACAGGAGAGCGTAAGTCCACCTGAGTAACCAGACTTGGCAGAGAACACTATTAGACCAGTGAGTGTGTGTGCCATTGCTGGCAGTTACCTGGCCAACTGCAGGTGTTTCTTGCGAAGCACGAGGAAGATGAGGATGAGGAGGCTAACGAGCAGGATGCTGAGGATGGCCAGCGCCGAGATGGCCGCAACGCTGGGGTTCATCTCTCGGGCTGGAATAACAGAGACCACACACCCCAAACTCAATACAGCACAGAGACCACACCCCAAACTCAATATAGCACAGAGACCACACCCAAAACTCAATACAGCAGAGAGACCACACCCCAAACTCAATATAGCACAGAGACCACACCCAAAACTCAATATAGCACAGAGACTCTGAAAACTCAATATAGACTCTGAGGCGGGGACTCTGGGGCGGGCACTCTGGGGGACTCTGCGGGCACTCTGGGGCGGGCACTCTGGGGCGGGCACTCTGGGGCGGGCACTCTGAGGCGGACACTCTGAGGCGGACACTCTGAGGCGGGCACTCTGTGAGGCGGGCACTCTGAGGCGGGCACTCTGAGGCGGGCACTCTGAGGCGGACACTTTAGGCTGGGCACTGTGAGGCGGGCACTGGGGCGGGCACTCTGGGGCGGGCACTCTGGGGTGGGCACTCTGGGGTGAAGCATGAGGAGGGCAGTACAATTCAGATTAACAATGCGGGCTGCACAGACAGGCTGCTCTTTAGTTCCCCCGATTTGTCAGCTGGGATTTTTGGAGTTACAATGTAGTGGAACGGTAAAATCACGCTGTAAATTAGAATGCCATTTAGACAAGGGTGACTGCAAGAAGCTGTCATTTGTAATACCTGAACTAAATCAACTTACTACAGTTCAGTGCCTGCATCAACACCCCCCCAAGCACCACTGATAATCAGATGTAAGAAGGTCCCAGCAAATGACAGAGCAATTTGTAGGGGGCAATGCCCCCTGGGAATTGTAGTTTCTACTGCATTCAGGAAGCATGTATTTGTGCTACTGGAGCTCAGTGAAGGAGGTTTTTGCGAAACTACATGGCTCTCAGGATTCCTGGTGGACCACTGGAGCTGGGAGTGACCTGGGGTGGAGACTGTGATGAAGGAGGGCTCGCTGGGTGGGGTTACCTGGGGTGGAGACTGTGATGAAGGAGGGCTCGCTGGGTGGGGTTACCTGGGTGGAGACTGTGATGTAGGAGGGCTGGGGTGGAGACTGTGATGTAGGAGGGCTCGCTGGGCGGGGTTACCTGGGGTGGAGACTGTGATGTAGGAGGGCTCGCTGGGCGGGGTTACCTGGGGTGGAGACTGTGATGTAGGAGGGCTCGCTGGGCGGGGTTACCTGGGGTGGAGACTGTGATGTAGGAGGGCTCGCTGGGCGGGGTTACCTGGGGTGGAGACTGTGATGTAGGGGGGCTCGCTGGGCGGGGTTACCTGGGGTGGAGACTGTGATGTAGGAGGGCTCGCTGGGCGGGGTTACCTGGGGTGGAGACTGTGATGTAGGAGGGCTCGCTGGGCGGGGTTACCTGGGGTGGAGACTGTGATGTAGGAGGGCTCGCTGGGTGTGCTGTAGCTGTAGCTGGTCACACTGCAGTTGTAAGTTGTGGAGGGCTGCAGGTCAGCGACCGTTGCCACGTGTGAGTGGACCGACTGGGGCTCCCTCGTCTGTGGGGTGACACACGGCCGACTCATTAGTTATGTAATGCACAGATGGTCACACAAAGGGCAACAGCCTGAAGTCACTGATGTAAATGGACATAATACTGTCTCAGGAGCTACAAATGATCCCACAAAAATTCCCATCTTAAACACAGCAGAAATTCCCATCTTAAACACAGCAGAAATTCCCATCTTAAACACAGCTGCTCAGTCAGCTGTCACATTCACTGGAGCGACTCCCCAACAGTCCCCAGCCCCGCCCTGCACAGGTGGTACTGCACTGGGTCATACGCAGTAATCCTGTGCTCTGTTTTTTCCACAAAGCAAAAATCATTTCAGAAACAGTGTAGTCCTTATTCTTCAATGCTATCGTCATTTTGAAATGAAACTGAAAATGAGGCAGACCTTTTGGAAATGAATTCATAACTGCCTGCCTCATTTATCCCAGGTATTTGGCCAAGGAATATATGGCTGTGGATCTAAAATGTGCTCCTGGTTTAAAAACCTTTTGCCAGCTAAATCTGGGCCAGCTGAGCCAGGCTAATTGCACCACTTGGCTAATTTATACACATGAGACAAGTCTCAGTGACCTGCAAGGAAATATGTTTGGCATTCTCCCGCTGGCTGCATGAATCCGTCTGGTTTGGCTTCCTGCATGTTTAATTACTCTGATTACACAGGAGCTGCTCTCACACCCCAAAGGACATCACATTCTCCTGTCAGAAACATGTGGCAAATCCTCGACTACACAGTGCGCCTCTCTCCAGGCTGTGATGCTGCTTTGTGATAGCACAATGCTATTATCACATGCTGCACTAAACAGATGCAAGAGGTGCTTGTCCTGACGACTCAAGCAAATGGCACTCAAGCACCATGCTTCCTGCTAATAACAGGTTCTTTACAGTAAACCATCAGCTTTCAGCTGTTTTGTAATTACCACTGGTATACTCTAAGATTTACGCTAGGCTGAAAGTAAGTGTGGTGGTCCAGAGGAAACACCGCAGACAGCATTTACACCGTATTTAAAGTGCCACTTTTCACAACACCACTCGACACGTTTCTCTCTCCGGAAAAATCTTCCGTAAGTCTCCATTTGACTCCAGCACTGTCACTGTCACTAAGTCTTAAGATAGCAGTATGAAAACACCACTATCTGTTTTCCTGTGCTTATTGTGTTTGCGTTGGTGTTTGTGTTGGCACTGCGGGTGCCGGTGTCTTACTTTCAGGTCTTTGCTGGGCCGGACTTGCTTGCAGAGCACCTGGTAGAAGTCCACCACTCCTTCCTCCACCCAGAGCAGAGTCACAGATGAGTGGGTGGCGTTCACAGCATACAGAGACTTCGGAGGTGCTGGTTCTGTTTAAAAACCACAAGCCAGTTTTCAATGCAGTTCAAACATGCAGACAGCTCCGTCACAGCCAGAGAATCTCCTATAAATAGTGCGCTACTTTCATTTTAGAAATAAAAAGGAGAACACGGCTTGTTTGGGGTGCCTTTTCTTGCCAAAGGAAGGAAGCCTTTGTAGGTTTTCTGTATTGCACTTAAATGTTTAAGATCAACAGAGAACATTGGTATATATAGTGTGGGAAGACTGCTTGATAGTGCAGCTTTTCTGCAACAGGGTTACTGTGATAAGCATGCTACTGTGATAAAAGAACACTATATACTAAAATATTGTTTATTGAAATACACAATGACAGGGGCAGAATATCTGACAGTTTTCTCATGTAATAGGACACTGCTCTTCACTTACTACATTTTTACACTTTCTGACCGTCAATTTCACACAAACGCAATAATACAATGATGTCACCACAGAAAGCACAGGGCGGGTAAGCTTGCAGGAAAAGTCACTGTGCCATTTTCACAACAGAATGTGAATCTTAGTGTCATTTAAACAGTTAAACAAACCAAAACTTCCACCTTAGGAAAACAAAACCTTGTGAAATCACCAGTGTATTCAACTCAAGCTGCCAAATGAAATCTTAAATTTGGATAAAAACATCAGCTAAATGACTGTAATTTAACATAATGCTATTCTGCTGTGTTCACCCGTTTAGTGAAGTGCTTTATTTTCATGATCTCCTTGCTTTTAGGACCTTAAGATTTAAACCCTCATAAATCTGGTCCCAGGCAGGGTACTCACTGACCAATGACCCCACACTCCTCACCCTTATATGGTCCAAATTACAGTCTATTCGATTTCACCTTTCCAGTCCCTGCATGCTTAACACGAATGCCCCGGTCTCTGTATGGCACGGTCCGTGTGGCTGTGAGAGGGCAGGCAGAGTTGAGCATCCAGGGCCCCCTGGGGCAGCACTGACCTAGTTTAATGATGTGTGGCATGGAGGTGTTCGTGCCCTTCTCAGTGCAGGCCGTGACCGTCAGGTTGTAGATGTCTCCAGGGGGCAGGGCCAGTGTTGCCATCATGACTGTGCGTGTCACCTGGGGGAGCAGCAAAGACCTGTCAATCAATCTAAGTGGATCACTCCATTAAAGGAGCTTGCCTTCCACAACCATTAATCAAAGAGTAATTTGGAGTTTTAATGCACAGGTCAGTCAGTACAGACACCTCATCTTTCACAGGTTTTTCACTCAGGATTAAGGTAACTGATCTGGGCTCAGTTTGACTGTGGTTCCAGGTGTCCCTTAGTTCCTTGCTGACGTGTCTCTGAAACCCCTGCAGTCTGTGTGTCCCTCATTCCCAGGGCAGCAGTGTGCTGTGTGACACCCCATCTACCTGCACAGGGCGTTCTCTCAGGACCTCCAGAGTGGCCTGTGCAATGTGCCACAATGGTCTGCTTTTCATTTGCAGCTGCTCCATGGGAAGGCTATGCTTTGGAGGGCAATTAGTTAGATGCCTTCTGTGTCCATAAGGGTCTCTATATTTATTTAGTGAAAAATTCCTTAATTACGGCAGATCTTTCTGCAGTGATGGCAGCTGAATGAAAGAGGAGAGCTCATTATGCGTCTCAGGAGCGGGGCCACTGCCTCTCCACCTGCCCCAATTCAATTAGCTTCCAAAAGAGCGCTGACAGCACCGTCAATATCTCATCTCTAATGGCCTAATTAAGCGCTGCGCGTCGTCCTGCTCCGCACGGCTGACGGGGAAGTAGAAAGAAAGCCTGCACTACAGTGCATAAGTCAGAGGAGGCCCCTGGGACAGACTCACATCCGCTGAGATTCGCCTCTTCGATCCTTTCTTGCCCTCGGCGACCACCAGCCAGTGCAGCAGGCGGGAGTGGGAGAGGTCGGTGAAGATGTCTCCGTAGGTCCAGCGCACGTACAGCAGGCTGTTGGAGTAGTGCACTGAGGAGATGTGCGGGGCCTCAGGTGCTGCAGACACACACACACACACACACGCACGCACACACACACACACACCACAGTCAGCTCACCTGTACCATAACAACGCAGCAACAGCTCCAAGCTTCTTTCATTAATCATGGCATCTAACAACAAAGTAATCATCAACACGGTTAAAATCATTAATTTGTCATGAGTCTGTGTGTATATGCTTTAATTTTTGGCATTACCTGTGATGAAGCTCACTGTCGCTGTGTCACAGCAGCTAAGGGCAGGCTCACCCCACGTAACCATGGTGACACGGAAGTTGTAGTACCAGGCAGGCAGCAGATCGGTCACTCTCTGTAAGGGAAGAGAGTCACACGGCCACATTCAGATCTCCATCTTATACAGCCTGTCTGTTAGCGCTCCCTGGTGGCCTGGCTGGTCACATGTCAGCCACTGAGCTGGGGGCAGGAAAGGGGGGGCAGATGGCCGTATGGGATGTGTCATCATCTCCTCTATGACTGTGTGACATCACTGTTGAGTCACCATAATGATGAATTTATGAAAAAGGCCATGCAATGAGAAATCACTGCTCCACTAACTTCCAGCCTGCACCCACCATAGACTGAACAGCACAGAAAGATACATTTGAGAAGATCACAACATTTGGTGCTGAGAACAAGCCAATCAGCTCGGGTCATCTAGACCAGATTAATAAAGGTAGAGCATATGGATTAAGGGCAGAGTAATGGAGCTCCGTCTGGATACACTCTGCAGCCCAAACCCTCACACCCATAAACTCAAATTACACTGTAATGAATTACAATTATAATCTAATCCTCCATATTTTACAGCTGATAAGGTCAGAGGGGTGAGAGGTAATTAGGCTGTGCATACTGTCCCGCTAAGATCAGCTCTGCGTGTGCTTTCATCCCCACATAACACTGCGCACCAGCGTTATGTTGTGTATTCATAACCTACATATTCTGAAGATTGAAATCAATAAAAAACCTTGTTGCATCAGGATAAAAAGGAAAACATTTCAAGCAAAAATATATAAAATGTGAATCATCCTTATTTTACTTTTATTTCCAAATGAATTACTTCAGAACATGGGAGGGTAAGTGGTGAAGACAGTGGTAGACCCTGACTTCCTCATGAGACTCCAGCGCTGCAGTGACACCCTGTGGGACTCTGCATGAGCTAGCGAGCGTGTGGCTGAGCCGAGGCCGTGCGTGGGGTCGTTACCACAGAGGCGGTGACAGATGCGGTGGCAGCGATCTCGTAGTAGGTGGTCCACTCCGAGGTGAGCGTGACGGGGTTGAAGAAGAAGGTCTGCAGGATGTACTTGCGGAAGGCGACGTGGTAAGGCCTCTGCCAGCTCAGGATAACAGCCGTAGGGCTCAGCTGGTGCACCATCAGGTCCTGCACCCCCGTGGGCTCTGAACAGCCAATCACAGCCCAGTAACACATTACCACACCATCAGTGTCATTAAACATAGGGGGCTGCATATGATCAAACACACTTAATCTCTGTTAGAGCGAGAGCAATTCAATCACAACTGACTTGTTTTTGCACAACGCAACAATTTTATGAGCACTTCCATTGTTACGTTACATAAGCTTCAGCCTTATGGTGTTCTGGATACATTTTTGGAACCATAAATGAACACAACTGATGACACAACCCTTCTATTCATGTGCACACTCATGAAAGGATATGTAGTTTAATAGTAGCAATACGCATTTGCTGCTTTGATAATGTGGACTTCCAGCTATGGCCGGGTCCCAAAGCTAAGGGTGTAACTGGGACTTCCACTCCCCATCAGTGAGGAGGCCCTGTTCACAGCCCTGCTCCTCTCAGTGAGGAGGCCCTGTTCACAGCCCTGCTCCTCTCAGTGAGGAGGCCCTGTTCACAGCCCTGCTTCTCTCAGTGAGGAGGCCCTGTTCACAGCCCTGCTCCTCTCAGTGAGGAGGCCCTGTTCACAGCCCTGCTCCTCTCAGCGAGGAGGCCCTGTTCACAGCCCTGCTTCTCTCAGTGAGGAGGCCCTGTTCATGGTTGTTTTGGTCAATATGGACAGCACGGCAGGGCACCTACCTATCCCGATGATGACAGGGTCAGAGGGGGGGCTGATGAGAGGTCCGTTGGTGTGGTAGACCACCACTCTGTACTGTGCCCCGGGGGTCAAATTTGTGATGATGTCACTCGTAGAATTCTCCTGTGGGACATCACAATATCTGTAAGACTCTGTAAGCCAAATATTCTTAACACACAGATAAATAACTACAATATCCATTCTTATTGGGTTGTTCTTTCATTTGTATGGCACTTTTCAATCAAGTAAGCACAAAGTCTTTTACAGTAATGGAAAATGCAATACACAATAGATCTCTACGTATCAGTGCTCTCACTGCCCTCCTCTCATTACCGTTACTTCAAAGGCACCTTGTAGAACTTTTTACCGAGTTCAGGTAAGACATGAAGTACAATAACCCCATGTGTTCAGCTCTGAATTATGAGATGGGATCTTCTACCCTTAAAGTTGAAAAACAGCAGAATAATGAGGCTCGCAGGGGTTTGCATTGATGGTAATGGAAGGAGAAGCCAAACGCAGTGGCCATTTTAAGAACAGCGTGGGTGTAATTACGCTCAGTGAGAGTAGGTGTGCTTAGGGCAGGGATAGACAGGAGTCACAACAGCTGCTCTGCTTTCCCTTTGGGGAATCTATGGCTGAAAAGCTCCAGCTGTGAGTGTAAATGTGTGTGTGTGTGTGTGTGTGTGTGTGTGTGTGTGTGTGTGTGTGTCTCACCTCACTGCAGTAGGTGTTCTCCATCCTCTGGCTGATGCTGGGTCTCAGGCAGGTCAGGGACAGCACTGACACCAGGGAGCCGTTGTGACTCTCTGAGGATGGAGCCCAGGAGACTGCGGCCGTGCTGGAGCCCAGCATCCGCACACTGACCGCCTGGGGCCGCTCCTTCGGCTGCTCAAACCACTCACTGCTGGGACCTGCCACACAGATCTCAGATCAGTTCATCTGAGCATTCAGGCCTGGTCCTTAGATATTGTAGTTCCAGTGAATACACCTGAATCGGTCTGTGCACTTCCCTGAGATGCTTTAGAATATACCTGGAGTTGAATTACTGATTGGAATTAGACATTTTCCTTTTTATGACATTCTGAACAACACCTTGTGTTAGAGTATATGGGATCTGAAGGGCCTTTATTTCCACAGTGAAATCTCCTACACATTTTTGTGAAGCTTCCTGACATGTTCCACCATATACCTGCAGTGACATTACTGAAGAAACCAGGACATTTCCTTGTTATAGTATCATGCATAGTGTCTTGTTTTTCTGTATATGACATTTGAAGGGCTTTTATTTTGAAATTCCACAGTGAAAAGTTCTGGAACTTTTTGTGCAGCTACCTGGGGTCCTCAGAATGTGTCTGAAGTGGAATGGGTCGTTGGAAACAGAAAATTTCTTTTTTTATTATATTCTAAGTATGACACCGTGTGTTTGTGTATGTGAGATTTTTAAGGTTTTTATTTTTAAATATTTTGAACGGAAGGGAGAGAGAGGAGAGGCTGGAGAGGAGAGGATGGAGGCAGGAGGGGAGAAACTGGAGAGGAGAGGCTGGAGGGGGGAGGTTGGACGGGGGAGGAGAGGCTGAAGGCGGGAGGAGAGAGGCTGGAGAGGGGGAGGTTGGACGGGGGAGGAGAGGCTGAAGGCGGGAGGAGAGGCTGGAGGGGAGAGGCTGGAGAGGGGGAGGTTGGACGGGGGAGCTTACTGAGGTAGAAGGTTATGCTGGTGTTGCTGGTGCTTTCTCGAGGCTCGCAGTCTCCAGATGAGCTGAGTGTCCTCACTAGCGCTCTGTACGTGCCCGGCTCTGTGAGCTCCACAAAGAACTCATGAGTGTTTTCATCCACGGTGGCCGTCTCTGTGCAGTTACCTTTAAAAAAGTATTATATTACACCCTTCATGTGATACGCCATCCCTTAATATTCAAATATTATGCTGAACGTCCTGCTCCAGCAAAAGCCCCATTCTTGAGTGAAATAAAAAATACTCATCAGAACTTGTTTGAATGCCAGTCTCATTGTTCTATGAAATTCCACCTACGCCCTTTTGTTCTCTGGACAGAGAAAGCCTGAAACAGCTTCCATAATCCACTTCGTTAACCACTTGGAATAATCTCAGTAAGATCCCTACATCTTCCAAAACTGAAGGGAGTAAAGCGTCTTAATTTCCAACACTTTAGATTCCTGGAACAAGATCGCCTTTCTCTGAATGTTTTCAAAGAGCTTTTTTCTCCTGATGTGGTTTCTGTGGCACTTTGACACTAGCAAGCTGTCCTCCATCACTGAACAGAACGCCCTTAGACTTGACACTCAGTTTCTGCTTCAGACGTCAGTGCCCAGAGCTGATGGGACTTCTGTGACTCATCTAACAAAATGTCAGGATCCAAACGGGAAAAAAACTGCTGATGTTTTCCATATAGGACCAATTCTAATTTCACATCTTTCATAAAATAACCCTGGCTTAGATTATTATTCCTACATACTAAACCTGTATGTGTTTTGTGAGCTGGGTGTTTTGTATTAGTGACTGAAATGAAATTGAACTGACTGTCTTTACCCAGACTCTGGCTCTCGTTCTCACACCTATGCACTGGTCATGTTGTCTCCCAATGGCAGGACTTGCTGGTCACTCTGGGCAAGAGTGCAGGCACCAAATGAATAAGGACCCAGACAGACAGACAGACAGACAGACAGACAGGCGCGCGTACCGTCCCTGTAGATGTAGATGCTGAAGCTGTCGAAGGTGGCGGGGGGGCGGGGGGGCTGCCAGCGCAGTTCGAGCAGGATGGGGGGGAGGCGTGTGGGAGTGATGGGTGGTGCAGAGGGCAGGGGAACATCCATCCCGGAGCCCGGCTCGTTGGAGTCCTCGTACTCCGGCACCACCGCGTTCACAAACTCCTCCTCCGTGGGGGCGGGGCTCCCCAAGGCAAGAGGCCAATAGGACGATGTGATGCTCTGGCCCTCCTGCGGTGCATCTTCCACAGAGCTGTAGGTGTCGCTGGCGTTTTGGACAAGGCCGTCCACCACCTCCTCCACGCTCTCCTCCTCTTCCTCCTGAGCTTCCGCCTCCTCCTGCTCCAGCAGGGGAACATCGCGAGCCCTGCGGGGGTGCGGCCCACCCGGGAGCCCCCCGGCAGAGACCCTGCTGCTCAGATGCACCATCTTCAGAGAGATGTTGAGGGGAGGGTTGGGAACTGCAGGGGGAGTCACAGAGCCAGGAGAGGGGAATGAGCCGCACTCACCTAACAGCACAGCGGACTGCGCGTCTAATGAGAGGACCATGATTATGATGCCACTATTTCAGAGGAGCCAATCAAGTCAAGACAGGACCAAGGGATTCCCTTCCTCTTAAAATCTGCTAATTTGTGAAAGTGACAAAAAAAAACAGAAGTAATTTGTCCTCGACAAACTTGCTGGCTACCTTACAGCCTAAACTTGGCAAACAGAACCAGTAATCTTTAAACAAAATAAACAACATTTCACTTTCCTGGCTGGGCTACAAGCTAAATATAAAAACATAGAACTTGACAGAAATATGTAGGTTAAACAGAAATTAATGGTTCAAATTATTCCAGCAGCCAAATATTCAAACAATACATAGACTTATTTCATGGCAACCAAGCTCTCACCAAACTATATGAAAATATTGAATAATAACAATGTTTGGTTTATTCACAGATTTTAGCGAAGAAAAACAAAAAAAAACAATTAGGTATATGCGATTGTGAATGCAGAGTGGGTGGGTTGACATTATTATTATTACTGCTACTGGTGAGGCACTCTGCAGCGCCACCTGCTGCCGGTGAGGCGCTTTACAGTGCACTGCAATGTGACTCATATCTCTTTCGTTAGGAGAGCTAATGCAGTCTAATCTGATTGACTCAGAAACGTTAATGATAGTATTTAAAGCTTCTGAATAATTAACAGCCCTGTGGGTGGTGGTCCATGGGAACGAGAGGGCAGATCTGCTGCCTGCTATAGCTGATGTCATTAACCTATGAAGATAAAATGATTGTGTTCACAATCAATAATGCAACAGAACTGAAATTACACTCATGACAAACTTGGTTACCGAATGAACCACGATTTCACTGTCTCTGGGTCTCTTATCCATCAGACACTGCATGCTAGACTAACATTATACAGTGCACTGAATTTGATACTGACCAGAGAGTGGTAAAACTAAAAACTATTTATTCTTTACACAGGTACCAGAAATCACTACATTATTCTGTGAGCTATCTTTGTCAGCACCATCCAGCATATGTATGTAATTGTGGGTGACATTTCATGTTGCATCACATAGGAAAACTGCAGTTGAATGTGAAAAAAAAAGCACACATGCCAAACCCATAGTCCTGGGGCAGGCAGCGCATGTTGCTGTAGCCACTTGCACTAGAACTCAAGCGCGATTCCTACATTAACACCAGCAGCTTTCAGAGGCTAACCACGATTCTACATCTCAGCAAAAAAACTATCAGTGTAAAAACAGGTGCTCACCTAAACAAAGCTTACAAGCTTCTCCATCTTTAAATACAAACTGCATTCACCTCTCTCCTCCAGCTGAATTATTTACAGAAGTCACTTTTACAGCCGTGTGTTTCACAGACACAATTAAGTGCTGCTCTAATGAAACACTACTCATGTCCAACATCTTTTAAAGTAAATTGTGTTTCTTTATCTTGCTGGAAGATTCTCAAGAGAATTGTTTGAAGCAGGCTTCAATCAGGCAATCTGGGCAGAAAACAGCACTGTGGAGGCTGAATAATTGGGCTCCCTGAGTGTTTCTGATGCTGTAATCAGCAGGGTAATTTAGAAGGTGAAAAGAATGAAACCCAAAATAAGCAGAGTTCTGTGCCATAATGTGTGGCCATACACAGTGTGTGTTTATATTCAGTGTACTGTTAAGGCATGGGGTCAGAAAGCCAAACAGCTTTTATTTAATTATCTTCGGTCTGATTTAATGTGTGTGTACTTAGTATGCATTTGTATTTCTATTGAGTGACTGTTTACTTTTTTGTGGTAAACTGCTTTTATGCTACCATTTTGGACCAGGTCTCTCTGGTATCGCTGCTGCTTTACCCCAAATGGACTGACCTGGCTACATACAGGCTTCATGAAGTAAAAGAATGTCAGCGTATTTCTGATGTGAGGAGGCTGTGTGAGGGGACTGTATTAGGGGGCTGTATGAGGGTGCAGTGTGAGGGCACTGTGTGAGGGCGCTGGGTGAGGGGTCACTGAGCTAGCTGTACCTGTCCTGTGATGGATGGTGTCGTGACCCACACCGCTCTGTCGCACCAGCGTGCTCTTGTTGGCAGTTGCCTCGGAAACCAGCCGGAAGGTGATGTTGCTGTAGCAAGCCCCTGGGAGCCAATGGCGGAACACTGTTTTCCCTCTGAGGAAATCTGCACCACAGCAAGCCACTCTGTCAGTTTGAGGGTCGTAATATACTGAAACTGAACCCCCAACACACACTGAAGCTGAACACTCACCACACACTCTCACACACTGAGGCTGAACACTCACCACACACTCTCACACACTGAAGCTGAACACTCATCATACACTCTCACAGACTGAAGCTGAACACTCATCATACACTCTCACAGACTGAAGCTGAACACTCATCATAAACTCTCACAGACTGAAGCTGAACACTCATCATACACTCTCACAGACTGAAGCTGAACACTCATCATACACTCTCACAGACTGAAGCTGAACACTCATCATACACTCTCACACACTGAGGCTGAACACTCATCATACACTCTCACACACTAAGGCTGAACACTCATCATACACTCACCACAGACTGAAGCTGAACACTCATCATAAACTCTCACAGACTGAAGCTGAACACTCATCATACACTCTCACAGACTGAAGCTGAACACTCATCATACACTCTCACACACTGAGGCTGAACACTCATCATACACTCTCACAGACTGAAGCTGAACACTCACCAGAGACTGAAGCTGAACACTCATCATGCACTCTCAGACTGTAGTGGAACCACAGACTGAAGCTGAATACACACACACACTGATTCCACACACAAGAGCTAACAATAGAGGAGAGAATTCTGAACTAGCTCTGCTAATGCCTCTGAACAAAATTAGCATTACATGAATTAAAACATATCACAATAATTTAAGGGTTTTGCTCTGTTCAGCATGGTTTCACCCACATCATTTAGTTTACATCGTTCAGCCTAGTTTAGCCAGTATAATTTATCCAGGATAATTTAGCCAGTATCATTTAATCCCTTGCAGGGACACTAAAAGCACTTAACAGATTAACCACTCAAAAACACACACACACACGCACGCACACGCACACACACACACACACACACACGCACACACACACACACACACACACACACACACACACACACACACACACACACACACACACACAGTCTGACAGAATACTGAAGGAAATAAATACCCAATTAAACAGACATTATTATCAAACATTATTTATCAAAACATTTGCTCATCATACTTTTAGTCATTCTAAGGAGCCAGATGCTGACAATAATAAAGACAGACAGGCTGGCTGTATTCATTCAGCGAATTCTCACCATTTTAAACTGCTTTAAAACAATGCGTATCCTTCCTGTCTGTAGGAAGACATGTGCTTTCAGTTGGTGATACAGCTACCCTGCACAGGTAAACCCACCTTTGTAGAGCATGGACCTGCGCTCCCGGCCCTCCAAGTAGCTAATGTTCACCCTGGTGAAGAGGTTATTCTCTGCAGTCTTGATCTCAAACACCACCCCCGTCTCTGGAGAGAGCTGGTAGTCCTGGATTGACACACTTTCAACAGGAAGGGGCTCTGAGGGGGAAAACATTTCAGAAATCAGACCCACACCTCCACCCCACATATTACGCGTGATAGTCTTCATTCTACAGCAGCTGTTCACTCTGCACCTGCTTTGGGTATCGGCGTGACCAACCCTGGGCATGGAGAACTGCAGTTTTTGCTGTTTTTTGCTCTCACAGTTCAGACCCAAGACACCAGGTGAAGTAAATAAACGGTGTAATGAACTGGTTAAATTGGTAAATTAAGTGCAAAATAATAATGAACAGCAGAAGATCCTGCATGCCCACAGGTCCAAGCTCTGCCACCTTTTCTCTACATTCTGGATCCATTTCCAGGCAACTAGCTGGATATCAGATAAATCACACAACTGCTTGCATTTTCTTCCTCATTCAGACTGCGCCTCTAAGAGAGAAGTAATTTCATGTTACCAAGCAACAATCACACGGCCAAAAGCCACCACAGTCAAACTGACACAATTGTGGGGAGGGGGGTTAAACTAAATGGAAAAAGGGGCTCTCACGTGTGAGGACGGTTACGGTCTTGACCGGTTTGGACCACAGCGTTCCAGCGTTGGTGATGAGGCTGATTGTGTAGCTCAGGCCGTGATACGAGGTGTTGAAGACCAGAGGCGGGGGAACTGAGCCATCAGTGTCCTGAAACTGCAGAATGTGGGCGATGGGCTCACCAGTCACCTTCACCGCGTACACTGTGGCGTTTTCGGTCATGTCCTCCCGCTCCAGCAGCATAACGAGGCTGCTGTCATCTCGGACACTCACCCGGAAGGATGTCGCACTCTGGAAGTACAAAGATAAAAAGGAAGACGTGAGAATCCATGCAGATGATGTATACACACAGGAGGAGGACCCTCTGCACACCTGACTCCTCTCATTCCGTGATGACAGTCCGAGCCCTCGGTCCACAGTGGAGATGCAGTAACAGTCACACACTGCTAAGCAGTGTACGGAGTGCAGTCCGACCCACACCGTGCCATGAACAAACAGGCTTTGCGCCACCCAAAGCCCTCAGTCCATGGCTCAGCTGTGTTTCTTAATTAAGAAACACAGCTGAAGTACAAACTGTAAAAGCCTGCAGAGCAGGGCCGCTCGGGGACTGACTGCTCTATGTGTGGCTGAATCAAACACGTGTGCTTTAGAGTGCAGCAGAGTCCAGCTACCTCCTCAGTCCAGCCCCTGACCGTTCGCTGGGGACTGGGTCTGCCCCTCCAGGGCTACTGAAACCCAACCCATTAAAAACTGGAAGATATACCACCCTCATCAAGAGAATTTGGGTGTCACATGACCACAGCAAATCATCAAGGTTCTGGATGTACCGTAAACAAGGGGAAGCAGGGAAAGGCCACGGTCTGTGTTTGAAGAATGACGGCATCTGTCACAGACACGTGAGGCTGAGTTTGGAGTTCCTGCAGGATTACCTGTGCATCTTCAGATTCATACGCCGCAGTCGGAGATTATACAAAATCACCAGGATTCAGACTCTAGTGTGTCCCCAACAGTTGTTTAACTCTGCATGTCATGAACAGTGGCTTGCTTGCTTTAGGCAGATGGCAGCGCTCCAGACAGGGAACACTTGAGGACATTTCCCTAAAGCCTATCCTAAGCCTACCCTATCGACCCATGTGCTGGATGAAGCCTGCAGCGCTGCAGTCCCCACTCAAGCTCATACCAACATTTTTACTTATTTGCTCTCTGATGAATAAAACAACACAATACCCATACATCTCTGGGAATTATCAGTGTCTTTGCTATCAAAAAGCTCAATCCAGTGAGTTCTTTTTCATTTGCAAAATATAATACAGGAAAAAGCACCAGTCCAAATTTTCCAAGAACATCATATGGATATTTTAAAAAAATGTAAAGACATGGTCATCGAAGAGTACAGTCACTGTGATCTGCTCAGAGAAGGTAGAGATATTCGGATGATATTTCTGAATGCTTGCTGCTGAACACATCCCGTGTATACCAAGCTGTTACTGAGGGCTGGTTTACCTTATTCCATGCATGTGTTCATACAAATCTGTAAAGTTTACTCAACCTTTATTTTCAATAGAAAAACAGAGAAGCACTGGGCTGTATTCGATCAAACAGAGAAGAACTGGGCGGTATTTGATCAAACAGAGAAGCACTGGGCTGTATTCAATCAAACAGAGAAGAACTGGGCGGTATTTGATCAAATAGAGACGCACTGGGCTGTATTTGATCAAACTGAAAGTCTAATCTCTCTATGGGCATGTACAATTCAATCTGAGCAGAATTTATATTACAGCATAAGTTTCTTATGAGCAAGTTATAAAATTTGGTTGGAGAGAAGCAAACATATCCTTTGGAATTTTGCCCTTGAATTTTAAAACAGAATAGCATATGCCCATAAAGATATAAAACTCTGTCAAGACTGAGTTGCACATGTCCTTCAAGAGACTAAGTGGGCTTGATTGAATCTTTCCTTCAGTATCCAACCTTGTATTTAGCCTATAAACCAGCTTCAGAAGCAAAAACACAGAGACCAGCTGTGCAAGAGCTACGCTCTCTCAGTTACCCAGATTGCTGGTGGGAGAAACTGCAAACAGTGATAATACAGAAAGCAGGGCTGTAACATAAAGAGATTGGGTCAATACAGTGTAAATATAAAGGTCATTCTGTCTCACCAGAGGGCTCTTGGCCTGCATTTACCCTGGATGTGCCATGCTGAACTGGAGTTTGGGGTTCCTGGCCTGCATTTACCCTGGATGTGCCATGCTGAACTGGAGTTTGGGGTTCCTGGCCTGTGGATGTGCCATGCTGAACTGGAGTTTGGGGTTCCTGGGATGTGCCATGCTGAACTGGAGTTTGGGGTTCCTGGCCTGCCCCTGGATGTGCCATGCTGAACTGGAGTTTGGGGTTCCTGGCCTGCATTTACCCTGGATGTGCCATGCTGAACTGGAGTTTGGGGTTCCTGGCCTGCATTTACCCTGGATGTGCCATGCTGAACTGGAGTTTGGGGTTCCTGGCCTGCATTTACCCTGGATGTGCCATGCTGAACTGGAGTTTGGGGTTCCTGGCCTGCATTTGGCCATGCTGCGCCACACTGGCCTTGGGGGGCGGGAGGCTAGCTCGAGTGAACCAGGCTTCTGTTTAGGTTGATGAATTTGTATTTTCAAAACCTGCCCATCTGATAAAGAAGTAGACATAATACATACGGCCTAAAACGCAAGTTTAAAATCTCAATAGGAATTTGTCATTTGTAACTTTGTAATTTGTACCTTTGATGGCAATTTGTACTATATACCCTTTCGTAGCAAAAATTGAACGGCAAATAAAAGCAAAAGAAAAAAAGGGTTCGTTTCTGATTTTATCCTTCGCGCACATTAAGGAGTTATTCAATGGGAGGAGCAATCCCGTAAGGTGCAAGCTAGTGTAACGCTCAGACCCGAACCCGGGCTGCGGTGCCGATTCTGATCACTGTCACCACTGAGCTTTCCCCTGTGCTTTTCAGCCCCGTTTAGCCCATTCCCACAAGATGTCAAGATTTTCATTTTAATCTTCCAGCGTCCCTCTGTCATTTCACTCTCTCCCCTCTGCACTGTAGCGGAAGTGACCGGTCATTGGCCCCACCCTGTTTCTCCTCACCATGGTAATCGTGCGTCGGCCTGTATCATGATAGGCAATACCACACACAGGCAAACAGCGCGTCTCTACGCTGAGAACTCACTGTGTTTCTGCAAGGTTTTTAGCATAACACCATTTCTACGCATCTCGGTGCTTTTTTATAAGCCTACTTAAATGTATACGTCCCGTATATGCTACATGGTGGAATTCACGGTGGCGCAAAAGCTCGATGCTGAAATAATGGCCGATTATCTGTATACAGCTGTGCTCTTTTTACGAATTCTCTTTTCAAGGAACTACAGCTGTCTTCAATATACTTCAGCCTATGTCATACATAAATTGTTTTCAGCTGCAAGAGTAGAGCATTTTAACATACCCACACAGAACGGTTACAATATTTAAGCAGAGTATCTCCATATAGCCCCTATAAATTGTAGAATAACAGAAAGGGGAGGAACAATACAGAAAAGGAGGGACAATCCAGTCAGAGCACCACAGAACTCTTATGCTTTCAGATAGCAGAGCCTCGGGTGTCTTGAGGAACATGTGAGATAATCCGGGTTGTCTTCGAACTGCCTGTTCTCTACCCATCCACTCCCAGCAACGCACCCAATTACCCAATCAATGGGCGTCTGTTTTCTGGGAGGGGCATGGTCCGCATTCTCCTGAGTAAGTCTGGAGCTCTCTGCACAAAAGACATATTTCACTTTTAATGGGCACCTCCCATTAAGCAGAGAGATCTTTCTGCCACATCAGTAATTATGCAGCTTGAGCCCTGCTGTCAGGGGAATCTTTGAGGATTTGCAGCTCTTACATTGATTTCTTTTTGTTTTCATTGCTGCGTGAGCACGGTCCTGCGGGAGCGTTTGACCTGTGGGGTCTGTACTCTGCCAGCTTGGTGGCGAAACAGACAGATGCCTTGGGACACTGCTGACAAAACCACACTCAGTCATTTTGTGGCAAGAATGGGATTTTGGTTGTGGCTAATGGTGACACATAATGACCTTTGGAAGACTTTCTTTCTGTCTCGTTTCAAGATCACAATACATTGGCCAGAGTGCTTGACCTCCACTGGGTATGATGAAAACAGAAAAATGTTAGATGTTTCTCATTTGCTATAACAACACGAGACTGGCAGGTTTGAGCAACCTGTGGGACCCCTCTCCAGCTCTATGCTGAACCATACACCTTCTACATTATTTGCTGCATAATATCACAATACAAATTAATTAGTTACCTTTCACTTTGGAAACAACCTCATCGTTACAGTTTTCCATTAGCAAAAGTGACCCGCCTCACCAGCACAGCCACACGAGGAGCCTTGAACATACTGTGAGGTCTTCAGTGTTAATCGCTAACACTGTTTACATGAGCTTTACACGCTTTTCAGTAGTGGGACAAAATGTATTCTATCAGAGCTGACTTCACACTGAACACGGTTGAGTAACACTGAACATTTTCACACCGTGTGAAAATTTAGAGAAATGTTTTGCAAAACCTCCCAGAACTTGCATTGCTCTTGCAGACAGTTTAAAGTTGGAATACTGGAGTGCAGAAAGAAACGAGTATTTACACAACACACTGCATTTTGTCATGACAGTAAACCTGAAAGAAATACTGTGTATGTACACATGTCACAGTTTCCCCAGCCAGTTTGGCTTTTGGCAGTTAGAAGATGGTTAGGCTGACAACACAAACAGCCTATTCCTCAAATTTCATCATCATCATCATGTGTCACAGAAATGAACACAGCATTCAGTCTCACACTACCCCACTGGTGCTAAAAATAAATGAATAAGGCCTGAAATGAGGATGTTATGATGGCTAAAATAACACATTTGGGGCTGTGACCCACATGTTGAGTGTATGGGGATACAGTAGTGCTGATGTGAAAATGGGTCAACATGGACTTGACTTGCACTGTGTCAATATAGGCCAATAAAGCACATTGTAATACCACGAGAATGCCATAAGATAGGCCAATAAAGCACATTGTGATGCCATGGGAATGGAGTACCATAGGACAACATAGAAAACATACTATAATACCCTAGGAATGCCCTACTATAGGACAATAAAACATACTGTAATTGCGTGAGAATGCCGTACTATAGGACAATAAAACATACTGTAATAGCGTGAGAATGCCATACTATAGGACAATACAACATACTGTAATAGCGTGAGAATGCCGTACTATAGGACAATAAAACATACTGTAATAGCGTGAGAATGCCATACTATAGGACAATACAACATACTGTAATAGCGTGAGAATGCCATACTATAGGACAATAAAACATACTGTAATAGCGTGAGAATGCCATACTATAGGACAATACAACATACTGTAATAGCGTGAGAATGCCGTACTATAGGACAATATAGGACAATAAAACATACTGTAAAACAGCGTGAGAATGCCATACTATAGGACAATAAAACATACTGTAATAGCATGAGAATGCCGTACTATAGGACAATAAAACATACTGTAATGGAGTGAGAATTAACATATTGTTCTTTTATTGCAGCTGCAGAAACCCAGATATCCATTAGGGTATTAGCTAGTAAACTGCGTTTGCACTAAGAGCCCTTTCACAGAAGCTTCCAGTACACAAGCTATCTGTGTAGATCCAGCTGGAGCCATTCAATGCACAAGTTAATCTATCCCAGCCAATTCCAGGTTTCGTCCCCGACTTGTAAAGCTTATATTTTTCAATTCAGATTTTTGTTGTTTTCAGTTTGGAAGCATGGATAGCGCTTGAGTTATTGCTATGGCGCCCAATGATTGACTGTTTTTTTTTTTTTTTTTTTTAAACTCTTTTATTTGATAAAATAAAATAAACCATAGGATATACAGCATATTAAGCATTTCATAGAAATTCACATAACCCATAGTCATCTGTTAGCCAGTAACTACTATATACTCAAAAGGCCACAAAGTACTACAGGTGAAAGCTAGAGAACAAAGATACATTATTACTAACAAAGATATTAAACCTCTGCCACTGTTCCTTTGAGCAAAGCACCTTGCCCCTTCACACACCTGCTCCATTTTATTTTTTTATATTTTACAGTGGTTAGGCCTGCTAGGACTGAAGTCCAGACTTGTGTAACCATGTATGGAATCCTGCAGAAAATGGCTGCAGGTTACCATCACACTGTGCAGGCTAATGCAAACTCTACAGAATGAAGTGTGTGGGGTGGACACTGTGCAGGCTAATGCAAACTCTACAGAATGAAGTGTGTGGGGTGGACACTGTGCAGGCTAATGCAAACTCTACAGAATGAAGTGTGTGGGGTGGACACTGTGCAGGCTAATGCAAACTCTACAGAATGAAGTGTGTGGGGTGGACACTGTGCAGGCTGGTCAGCACAATCTCTCGCTGTAGATCCACAGGCTCAGGAGTAGCTGCAGCCTGCGGCACAACGCTGTCATCAGAGAAGACAATCTTACTCATTTACCCATCACCACTTTCCAGCACTCAGGATGGACATCGCTCCGAGCTCCTGCCTCAGCCTCTCTCACTATCTCTCCTGACTGTGACATCAGCAGGCAGCAGCACTGCACCACGTCCAATCACCACTCTGAAAACAGTGACATTTAAACTGCTCAAAATGGCCGACGCAGGCATTTTCAAAGGGCACTTCCGCTCTTTACAGAGGTATAGGTATATGTCAGACTAACAACCCCTCCAGTGAGAGCAGTTACTGTATGAGACCTGAGAGACTGTCTGCTCTTGTTCCACTGGGAATAGTTGTTACTTACAACAAGTTGAGGGCTAATATCAAGTTCAAACTGATATCTTCCATTATACTACATAGGCAATACAGAAATACCTAATTATGGTTTAAACAATTGGGCTGTAAAGACTGGAAAACCTTGTCTGGTTTCACACACACTCACACACAAATGTACATACACTTTCTCTCTGATCCCAGTTTAGTGTGCGGTTCATATCAGGCTCATTACGACAGTACAGGTGTGTTTTATTGAAATGTGTCTGAGGGGAGATTTAGCTTGAGAGAACCAAAACTTTATTTATAAAGGAAAACTCCATTGAGATGAGTGAGGGTGTCCTTCCCAGGAGGCAGCATACAACACACTGCTTATTTCAGTTCTCTGAATTTGAGAATAGCAGATAAGTTATCAATTAGAACCTCTTTTGTAGCATTTCCATAACCTGGGGCATTAGAATAAAAAAAGATCGAGATGTCAGCCACAAATGAACTCACTGATACTGCCCCATGACGCCGGGTCACATCTGCAGAGCTGACCAGTCATTGCGGTCTGAAGACTGCAGATTCATCCTGGAATATTGGCAAATTCAGGCACTCCTTCACTACAGCAACATTCCTCCCACTATCCCATGCCCAAGATCACTCCTACTTCCTATCACATATCATTATATTACACCATCATTTTTCTTCTTAGGGACATGTCAGCACAATTAATTAATTACACTTGCTTTTTACATTCTGGTTGTTATCGTAGATCTTTGGTGCAGAAGGGAATAAACTTTTCAGTTTAAAATATTAGTGTTAAAACTACATGCAGTTACGGTATGCAGTTAACTTCCCCAGTACTGCTTCACAGTCTGACTGGGACGGTGTCCCTAAAAGGACAAACCAAACTGTTGCTAAAGGCAAGGTCAGACACATTTTAATTAAGATTAACACCTCCCTGGATATTCTCCCACCCCCGCTTAAGTGGCAGGTCATCCCTAACAGACTGTCATTGTGTTTATAAAATAAGCAATAATCAGCTTAATGATAACATTACTGTGCCAAGCTACACAACGACACAAATGTACCAGCATCAACTTTCATCTGCATGCACCAAAGCAGCGAAATAAAAACAAATAATGAAAGATACATTGTTGGGACATCCCCTCGGACTGCCTTGATCATTTGTGTTTCTGTTAATACCTGTGTTTTATTTGTGCTGTACTGAACTACACTGAACATGCAATTACCTTTCCCAAAAGTGATTGCAGGCTTTAGTAAATCACATTATCCATGCTCATCTCTTCTGATGACCTCCTACCACAATTTTGCAAACTAACATAGGGATGACAAGTTTTGAACATTCACTAAAGCTACTCTGCAAACACCACCACCCCCAAACACCAGCACCTACAGAGCTGATCTACACAGACAGTAATCTGCATGTGGTAACCTTTGGTGAATCGACCCAAATTGATCTCTTTACAGGCATATGTTCGGGCAAAGTCATTTTTGTCATTTTGGTTGTCACTTGATG
>CM040765.1:23315857-23410857 GCA_022829145.1 Albula goreensis
GTTTAGATGCACTTACAGCGAGCCAATCTCCCTGCACCCTGCGGCCCTCAGCAAATGATCTGATAGCGTCCCATTAGTGTCATGTGACACACTTGCCTGGCACTATGTGCTATTTATTGTTCTCAATAACAGTCAAACATGAGCTCAAAGCAGGCTCTAAGTAAGGATGCTTTAGAATGCGATTCAGGTAGTGTCAACTGTGACAAATAAGATAAGTGACCATAGGTCAAAAAGGAGAGCTTTTGGGAGTTCTAGTTTAAGTTAAGAAAATGTTTGGAAAAAAAAAAAATCACTTATGCTGTCGTTTTGAATGGCCTACATAGCAGCTCTAGCATGACCATTATGTTTTAAAACTTGCTGCAAACTATACTGGAATATAAAGCAATAGTGTGAGATTGAATTGACTAGTATGCAGCCTATCTCAGAGGTATCTCCAGGAGTTCAACCCTCCTAATTCTCAGATTTAAAAAGATTTCAGCTTGGCCTTTGAGCTCTGACTTTAGGATCAGAATTTCACCATAACGCAAGCTAATCCTCAGTAAAACAGCGGAGACTAGCTCCTAATGCACCAGAATTACTTCCTAAAACCCATGTCTTTTAAGCCTAAATTGGGAGCACAGTGTGATGTTAAGACCAAAAGTGAAAGTGCAGTAACAATCTGGCTCCTAATCTGCAATTCTGAGACCCAAGCAGGCCAGGATTGGACCGGGCCTCTGTCACTCTACAGATTAGTTGCACTTGGCTGGACAGATGTAAGCATGCAAGCCAAAATTTAATCAGCATGAATTAGTGAGGGGGAAAAAACACAAATCTTTTGTTGCCTCCATTCAAGTGGTGGCTTGTGGCCACGCAGACAGAAAGAGGTTTCTCACAGACAGCTGAAAGTTCAGCCGTCTCTTAGTGTGCCGGCCCAGGGATATTGTACCTTGTCTAATATGATTTGTGTTACTGTGAAGGCATAAATATGGTTTTTGCATAAATGTTACCAATGAAAAGCACCCACAGACAGAGACAATGGGTGAGTCAGAATACAGGCAATTCCTTTGTGGAAACAGCAGTCACACTGATTGAAAATCTTATTTCTTTCTCCTCTCCCTGTTTTTAAGCATCCCGAAACTTCAGTTTTAATGCAATACTTTGCTTACAGTCGATAATTCAGGCCCACTCCTAGCACTTCATATTTAAATTGCTAATGAGTGACTCTGTAAAATGTATAAGCTATGGCTTGTCATTGTGCATTGTGCTATAGGCTTTATGTGCGTTCTGCTCATCTCCTGCAGCCGCCGTGTCTTGTAATGCACCAGATAAGGTCACATAAATGAATAATGAAGGCCAGCCCATATAGCCAGTGATACGGGCAGGAATGTGACTGCATGGGTTAGGCTGGTACCTGTATTTTATTATCAAGGTTATTCATCATTACAACATCAAGCTCCAAACTAGATTGAATTGTCTGACACTCAAATATAACGTCATACACAATATGCTGTAACGTAAATATAACGTCATACACAATATGCTGCAACGTAAATATAACGTCATACACAATATGCTGTAACGTAAATATAACGTCATACACAATATGCTGTAACGTAAATATAACGTCAAATATAACGTAAATATAACGTCATACACAATATGCTGTAACGTAAAGCCACACATTGTTCAGATTTATTCAGTCGTTAATCTGAGGTCCGAATTAAAGATGGGACCAACCCAAAATGTTTACATAAAACAAGGACACTGAGAATGACAGAGAGGAAATGCTGGAGCAGATGACCATGGTGAACTCATGGTGATGGGGTCCATGCTGCCCTCCAGGACTGACACATCCCCAATGAAGGGTCAACTTCAGACAGGAATTGCACACATTTAAAACCAAGTGCATCTGCAGGTGAGTTTTCATGTTTCTGATATTATTAATCATATCTAAACAGGAGTATAAATGATGGAAACAAATACAGACATGGCATATGGCAAGTGTGTAAGTGCCCAAAGCAAAACATTCCTCTACAGTGCCCCATTAAGGCTAGGCATGCCCTCTGCCTCAGCAAACACAAACACGGTGAGATTAAAAGCAAGGACCTAGGATGGTAATTACGCAAACGTGCTTCAGTAATGCTGACCACCAGGCAGAGAGTGGCCTGGCTGCAGTATGTGATGGTTTAATTAAGGCCTGAACCCCTGGAGATGGGCTGCATCCCTCTGGGGTTTTAATTAAAGTAAACACACTGGAGGCCATAGGGCCTCTGTCAGGCAGCGCAGGAGACACCCACTCAAAGGCAATGAGCTTCCACTCCTGCTGTCCACTACCCACCAAGACCAAGTCTCACAGCCTCCCTCCCACTTTAATCAGGCCGTTGGACTGGAGGCCAGGCAGGCCGTAAATCTGTGTCAGTCCTGGGGAGCCGCTCCTCCTGCCTGTTCACCCAGTGCTTTCCAAAGAGCTTTTGCAGAGCGTTTCCCTGCCTTGCTGCTCAAAAGTGTCAGGTTAGAGGCAGGACATCTCGCTTCCTGTCCACAGTCTTATGGAGGCGTTTCCCCTGGAGTGTAGCTGTGGATAAGCCACCTGGGTTAGCGGTTATGCAGAATGACAGTGGGATGGATCATCCTCTTACAAATGAACTCACATTACAGTGCATATCAATTAAACACAGCTTGCAGTGTGATAGTTGTGTTGCATTATGGTCCAAGTTCAAAAATGGACATTCCAAGAAGAGTATGAGTAACTGGACTTCCTAAAATGGTTTCTATTATTATTTTGAGTTTATTGTGATATGACAAGTTGTATAAAGGTACAGACATAGGACCGGGGCTTGGTGTCCTAGGGGGGCAGTGTCATACCTCACAATTCTGTGTGAGGTGAACCCCCCACCAGACCACTAGAAGAGAAAGAGAAATACAGAAGAAAGGAAGAAGACATGAAGGTGGAGATGGAGAGGGATGCCGGAAGCAGTGTGCATGATGGGAGATAAGGTACATGGCAATTTAATACATGCGGAGATAACCGGATTGGGCGAACAGGGGTATGTGGATGAGGGGTTACCTGAAAATACTTTGCCCGAACTTTTGTTTTAACAAACTCCATTAAATGTGGGATTGCATCAGTGGATTTGGGTTAATAAATATTAAAACCTATATAAAATTATCATCTATTAAATAGATATTTGGTCTTCACCAGCTGGAATTGTTTCTCGAGCCAGTGATACCAAACTGCCGTACTCTGACAACAACCTGATGCTCACAGGCACACGCCCACACAATATCACCATGACAACAGCCAGGAAGATCCGACTTCCTGAATGGGCTGATGACACTGCAGTCAGAGGCTGCTCTGTTCTGCAGGTTTGGTCCCAGCACTGGCTGACTGAACCACTCCTTTCTAGCCATCACCTCTTATTCAGCTAAACAGCCAATTATGCTGCAGTATGATGTTCACTATTTTCAGTCCAAAATGGATAAATACTAGAAAATATGAAGGAAGAAGCCACCGTTTCCAGTTAATTCTACTGCTGCCATGGAACATATGCCTTTATCTCAGTACGTACTGTAACACTGCTGGCCACTGCAGCCTGACACATTTACTAATATGTATTAAAGTACTTAAAATGTCAGGTTTAAAAGACGGGTAATTTTGTGAATCATTTTTTTTTTTTTATCAGAATTGGTAAATAATCTGGGACACTGGCTGAATTCCAGGGTGGGACGTTATGTACTTGAAGGCGGTTTTTATGCCCTAATTTTCATTGTTCTCTCAATATTGAATATCCATCTGTATTCACAGGTCTGTTTCACCCCTGTGATGTTCTCAGCAGGTAAAGGAGAGCACTAATCTTTTGATACTACATGGGAGGGAGAAAGCAGGTATCTCCTCTGTATGAAAAGATTAAATCTCTCCCCCTCTTTGATCAAAGCACATCACTAAATAGGGGGTGACTGACATGTAAATCAAGTCACTGAGACACTTGAATAATTCACAGTGCTGAATAACGTATTTGCTTTCACAGAATTTTAACCAGCAATATTTAGGCCTACCTGTTTGTCTGGTCTGAATATATTATAGAAAATTAGGCTATTTTTATGCATTTTTTCCTCATAATGAAAGCAGATTTTTATTTTTATTCTGGTTATATCGTGGGTATTTAAGCTCAAAGCATCACAGAGATCAGATGCCAGAAATGGTACATCTTGGATGCACTGTCTCTTTATTTAATCCACGGCGATGTGCAGACAGAGGAGTGCTGCTGACGGGGATGTGCTGGGGTTGATTAGATGATTATCACACTAATGACAATGATGCCACCCCACTGCATCGATTATGGAGATGCTTCAACACAGAAAATTGAATTTATAAAATGCATTCAGAAGTCTAAGTACCAACACCAAAATATGATCCACTTTTAGGGGAAATCACAACTTTATTGCTACAAATCTGGCCCACACAGACAGCAAAATGTGATAACCCAGACTATATGCCGTCATCTTAAAACGCAAGCTTAAGATGTTTAATGAACCACTTTATATTAGACACTTTGAAGTGCTTGTTTTTTTTACTTTTTTAATGTAATCGCATGCATTGAGCATATTAAAACGTACACGCACGCGCACGAACACGTAACACACGCTCGCACGCACACACACACACACACACACTACCACACACAAGAACACACACGCATGCACACACACACACACGCGACCTGTTAAATAACACGGACCCAGACCACAGGCACCCACTGGAGAATTACATCACAGATCATACATGAAAAGTCAACGTAAATCAGAGATGCTTCTTGACAATGCTATTTGCCTTACTAATTTTACTGGAATGCATGTTGCCATCAGAAATTGCCACGGAAAATGACAACAGTTACAGGTAGCAATACTGAAAGTTATCATGCAGAAGATTATTGGGCTGATGTTTTGGTATTGTATTGCATGTGATCCGTGATCTCTGTACTGTGGAACACGTCACATCATTAGATCAGTGCATGGTGTTTCCCTACAGTAAAACACCACTCTTACTCTCCACTTCAAAGAATTAATCAGAGTCCACAAGTGAGATGCCACATAATAATCCCACAGAATAATCCCTCCTTTTCCCTTTCCACCAATCTCTGCCAAAAATAACCTCGCTTTGCTAATCCACGTGGAAGAGGACTGCTGTTTGTTCATTCGCTGTGAGTGCTGCGTTTCTGGGATTCGTTGTGCACGTGATCTGGAGAACACAGTGGATTAAGAATCGTCGTATGCCAGTGTCTGCTCAACCTGAGCTTCGGTTTGTTCTTCCTTCACAGAAGCGAGTGCTTTGGTTTGTGTCTCTCTCACTGACACACACACGTAGACCCACCTGTCCTGCTGCTGGTAAGCAGCGACCCACTGAAGCTCTCAGGTCACCCTTTCTCTCCGCTTCTGCTGCCCAGCTGTGGTTTGACATACGGGCTCTCTCTACACTTTGAGGAGCCACGAGGTCATTTCCTGCCTCTCGCCCATGGTTCCGGTGACAACTGAAAGGAGCAGGCGAAAAGAGCCGCAGACATGAGGGTGCAATGGAGTGTGACAGTGAACCCCACACTCATGGTGTAATGGGTGTAGCCTGTGTCACTGTGCTCAGGGTTTCCTAACCCTCTCACAGGCCTGAGCAGTGCTGCTCCTAACCCTCTCACAGGTCTGAGCAGTGCTGCTCCTAACCCTCTCACAGGTCTGAGCAGCGCTGCTCCAAACCCTCTCACAGGTCTGAGCAGCGCTGCTCCTAACCCTCTCACAGGTCTGAGCGGCGCTGCTCCTAACCCTCTCACAGGTCTGAGCGGTGCTGCTCCTAACCTTCTCACAGGCCTGAGCGGTGCTGCTCCTAACCCTCTCACAGGCCTGAGCGGCGCTGCTCCTAACCCTCTCACAGGCCTGAGCAGCGGTGCTCCTAACCCTCTCACAGGCCTGAGCAGCGGTGCTCCTAACCCTCTCACAGGCCTGAGCGGCGCTGCTCCTAACCCTCTCACAGGTCTGAGCGGCGCTGCTCCTAACCCTCTCACAGGTCTGAGCGGCGCTGCTCCTAACCCTCTCACAGGTCTGAGCGGCGCTGCTCCTAACCCTCTCACAGGTCTGAGCAGCGCTGCTCCTAACCCTCTCACAGGCCTGAGCAGCGCTGCTCCTAACCCTCCAACAGGCCTGAGCAGCGCTGCTCCTAACCCTTTCACAGGCCTGAGCAGCGCTGCTCCTAACCCTCTCACAGGCCTGAGCAGCGGTGCTCCTAACCCTCTCACAGGCCTGAGCGGCGCTGCTCCTAACCCTCTCACAGGTCTGAGCGGCGCTGCTCCTAACCCTCTCACAGGCCTGAGCGGCGCTGCTCCTAACCCTCTCACAGGCCTGAGCGGCGCTGCTCCTAACCCTCTCACAGGCCTGAGCGGCGCTGCTCCTAACCCTCTCACAGGCCTGAGCGGCGCTGCTCCTAACCCTCCACAGGTCTGAGCGGCGCTGCTCCTAACCCTCTCACAGGTCTGAGCAGCGCTGCTCCTAACCCTCTCACAGGCCTGAGCAGCGCTGCTCCTAACCCTCCAACAGGCCTGAGCAGCGCTGCTCCTAACCCTCTCACAGGTCTGAGCAGCGCTGCTCCTAACCCTCTCACAGGTCTGAGAGGCACATCTAACTTTCTCAGAGGCTCAGGGTCATTTTACCGGAGAACATCACCACAGCTCATGCTGTTTCCTCTCTTTCTTCACAGCTGTTTGAGTTTATTCCCGTTCTGTGAAGGAGCTGTCACAAACCAGTTGCTTATGACTTCTAGCACATCTGAAAATCTGTGTTTTTAATCACACCTTTAATATGTAAATTTAAAAGCATAACCTGGTGTTCACCATCTCAGTGCGATGGCATATCTATGTAATCAGCACTTTCCTCCAGGGCAGATATCCACACTGAGTATTTACAGACCATCTCCATACGCTGCATACTCACTCAATATTCTGATGTGACTCTGAGCTAGGAAGTACAATGCTGGATGTTTAAACAACTATTCAACTTAAGGGGACTGTAGCTTGAGACAGGCATGAGCTCAGAGACAGTGATACAGCCACAAGCTCAGAGAGACACAAAGACAGCCATGAGTTTGAAAAACTAGCTCTCCAGATTTCATTACCCTCCATTAATAATTGGTCATACTGTACCAAACGTCATTGCCTTGCACCAGACATCGCTTAGGTATTAAACTCTAAACTGTAAAATCACCCTGCAGATACCATGAGCTGGATTCAGGCATATGCCATTCAACTTAGAGACTTCACCACATCCCTTTCTTTGAGTGTGTTATATTTTACATGAGACAAGCAAACATGTCCTTTGGAATGTGCTGTTCTCATTCTTAAACAGTATAACATACCTCCTTAAAGGGCCTTAGTCTCATTTAATTGCACATGCCTTTAAAGCTACCAAGGGTGTGTTGACACAATCTGGTCCCATACAATCGATTCTTTTCTAATTAATGAGGTACAGAACTTTTTGAATATGTGAGCAGTAGAGTAGGCCTATACCAGTCTTATTTTGCTATCAGTGATAAACTGCTGCAATAACCCATCTCAATCACTGATCTCATTCTAAAATATCTGAGCTTCAGTACGGTAACCGAAAAATAAAAGCTGCATAAAATATTATTTGGGGAACTGATATTAGCATAGAGCATAAATGAACAAAAGAAGAATTGAATACACTGTAACCAATGAATGGAACGCGTGGCGATATTGGTCAGTCCTACATAAATTCGTACCGGTGTTTCTCACTGCCGTTTAAGGAGAACTGAAATTGACGGTGAATGGCCACTTTCAGGGATTAGCATATTTCTTAATACATTCACCGCCAAGATATCAATGTAAAAGTAAAAACTTAACGTGCCCATCGATCACTTTGCACAATGCAAAGCCTATACGTGCAGTCCAATTTCAGTGATTGGACTATATAACTTTTACAGGAATTTAATGGACGCTAATGAAACACACAGAGATGATCCCATTCCGTCTCCAAGCGACACTGCGAGCGAGCATGCCCAGCAGTATACTGTCTGCTATGTTCACAAACCACAGTTCATTGGCAAAACCCGAAGTGAAATTATTTCACTTAACCGTTTAATAATGCAGTTATTGGAGAGAAATAACTTGTGCATACAAAATCAGATGGTCGATTTTAAAGATGAGTTAAATAACTGAGTTTCATGCAGGCCAGCAGTCGCATATACCTCGATCCATTGTTTCATCTTTCCATTTACGGCTTGGTAACTCCTGTAGTTTATTTACAGGTGGAAATTATCTTTGGGGTTTGTGTGAGTTTGCACGTTGCCTGGCTCAAAAATTCACATAATATAAGCGCAACACGGGGCATTTCAACCAATTTCGTTGACCGGATTTTTCGGTTTTGCTGCATTTGCATGAAGCAAACCGAAGCCTTAATTGTGCGGACAGGGGGATGCGGGAGAATGCCCCCATTTCGCCTGAGGAAACATCACACAAACCGACGTAGTGTGCCAGATCTTGTTACTGCCAACAAAAGAACGCAAATTCTTGAATATTAGGCACAGTCATGTGTTAAAAACAGCTTTTCCACCGAAAATACCCCAAAATTGGCTGTACATGCCGCTAACTATGCTATATTCCGCGAAATCCCCCAGACACACACGGTTATGCTTGGTACGGCAACCCAGACAAACGGAGCGAATGGCAGCTCATTCAATTAAAGGCCAGTGAAAAATGACGGTTTCCTACCTGGATGCTGCAGAAGAGCCATATAATGTAAGGCAGCATTGAGGTGGTGATCCCGATAAATCCTTGACAGCGCATTGATTTGAGTACTTTTTTTGATTTCAGTGTCATTGAGTCGCCGGCTCATGGAAACAATGGCGAATTTTCTGCAGCATCAGAGCGCTGGCAGCTCCCCCTCACAGCCGACTCGAGGCAAACAGGGGAGCGCTCTCAGCCTCGCCACTGCGCGGATGTGCCGCTATAGGCAGCTTTCCTATGTCAACGGCTCTCTGATTTTGCCCATCAGATGTGAAAAATGATCTATTTGGCTGGCGAGGCTTAACGTCCGCTTCTCGCTGTGATGAATGGAAATAAAGCGCTACCCATCACTTTGCAAATGAGACTGACACACACACACAGCCAACATTCTCGCTCCCCTCTCTCGCCCCGCCCTTGTCTCCCATGAAGCTGCGACTCCAGCAGCAGCCAGTGGACAAGACACACATTGAGGAGGGAGGCGGCGAGGGGGCACCCTGCATCTCTCATGCTTTCCCGTCTGAAATCTGTGGGTAGTGTTGTGGGGAGGTGTTAGTGAAAGACTACCCTGCCAGTGTGCGTGCCCCGCTCTGTGCTCTTCATTAAGTGGACGGACGCAGAGCCGTGGAACAGATAGGAGTCCGCAGACCTCAGAGTGATCAGTGATATTTTCTGTCTGGAATAGGGGAAACTCTGGGACTGGTTGCCAACATTTTTTACAATCTTGTGAATTTCTCAGAATCAGTTATGTCCAGATCAATAGATAGCTTAAAATCATGAGTAGAAATAGGTTGTCCTTCCAAAACATTTGATTACATACTGTTCAGCTTAAATGCATCTTTTCTTTTTGATGTATGCCATTAATTTGAACAAATGCTGTTGTGTTGAAAACTAAATCTGACTACATTATCTAAACTTCTACAACTACAACTAAAATTCTACAACTGTACTGTATGTATTATAGAAAAAAACTATTGTTGGTAAAAATAAAAACTGAATTTAAGAAATTCAGAGGGAAGGAAGACGTGAAGTTCCATGATGAGAGACCTGGACTGTGCACTCACAGAGCTGAACTCGCTCTTCAGTGACACAGGTCTCCACAACCAACCCAAAGAGTTAAACAGCAAACTGACTGAGGTACACCATTCAGTCCTCCTGCAGCTATTCAAAATGTGACACGACTCATTTTGACATTTTCACAGTTCAGATTCAGAGGTCAGAATGATTGTTTGAGTTAGCAGAACGGCCAGCAAAAAAGCCCTTAAATTTTGTTACAAGTTTCAGATATTTGTCCAGTAGAATTTTTCGAATGAGTTCAGTTAAATGTCTACAACATGGCATCATTTAAGCTGGAGCTCCAGCAGTGTGCCAGTGCACACTGGATATAACCAGTTTGAATGGTGGCTTACATCAGCCCCCCTAGCCAGGGCCCCAGCCTATTGACAACATCAATGACCATTTTGGGCCCCCTAAATCATTCAGTTCTTTCACCCATTTAGGGCTCCTATGCAGATAGATAAAAATATCTCCACAAAAGAAATGACCTCCAAAATTCAAATCCTTCAAGAAATGTAAACAGAGGAAATACTCCTGTCCGTCAGTGCCTATAGAGCCACAGGCAGTTTCACATCGTCATTTGAAAACATAAAAACTCACAATTGCAGTTTCAAACCAGACATCAAAATGCCTTCAAAATATTTTCAGAGGGAAAAGAGGTCAGTGTAGTCAGAGGGAATGCAGGGAAAGTGTTTAACTGGATGCAGTGACCTGTGCAGCAAAGAATTGTAATGTTGTGATAATGCTGTACCTTACTAAGTTTGTACATTCAAGTGGGCATTCCACACCTCCAACAGCAGGGGCAAGGGCCTTTGGGTTTAGTGCATACCACACCTTTTTTTTACAGTTTTGTATGAATTTGACGGGTTTAACTGGACAAATATTTATATTTTATTTATATACGCACGCACGCACGCACGGACACACACACACACACAATACTACATTAATAACAAACAGGCAGAGAAATGTGATGCATTTATTGACATTCTAAATTCACACTGAATCTAATAGTGATGAGTCCACAAGTCATTCTTTCATTGCCTTTGCATCCCTGAACTTCTACAAATTCAATCATTAAATATTTACTGTTTTACTAGATTAAAAACAAAATTCCTTCCCCACGCCAATGGCAGTATTGTTTAAATATTCTAAGAAATGTCAAAATCACTGCTCACAAAAACACTTTTTTGTTGCAATTTTCCCCATGCTCCCCCCAAACCAACTTCTTGATCTTGCACAAGCAACCCTTCATGAGCCATAAGCATGTGACCCCCAAGGCGCGCACACACACGCACACACACACACACACACACACACAATAACTCAAAGCGCGCGCACACACACACGTACTACTACACTAATAACTCAAAGCGCGCGCGCACACGGGTACTACACTAATAACTCAAAGCGCGCGGGCACATGCACACACACACACCCATACACTCTCCACAGAACTACCACTACTACTATCCAGGTGGACTACTTGATCACAAAAACCCATATCCCTAGCACCCCCTCAGAACCAGACTGGTACTGCACACAACAGTATCACTTTTATTTCAGCAATTCAGTATCTGTATAGCATCTGTTGATATATACAATGTACATAAACTGCAGGATACACAGGTTCTGTGACAGAATTACTTTCTGGCCAGGATCTTGTTCAAATTTGTGAGGCATCACTTCCCCACAGAACAGGGAAAGGTAATTTACAACATAACATACAATTAAAACAAGTTAAAACTTTTCTACACGTGCAAGTGCAGATCTCCATTCAAAATGCATATTTGACGTATTCTGGTTCTCACATCCAGTTTCCTAAAATCTATTCAATGTTGCATTTCCCGGCGCTTTCCACTAGCATGCCGCTAACGTCCCCCTCATCACCAGCAATAAGCTGGCTGCCAGATCCATCACATCACAGTAAATTAGCGCGGCATGCCAGGCTTCCAGGTATGTTTTACGGCCCTGTATCCACCACTGACGCGCTGCATGTGCGTTGCACCCTGCAATTAAAATAATGCGGCTGAACAAGAGACTGCGGGCTCCGGTGCTTAACTCCAGCTTCCAGATAGTAACAGAACAGCTCACCCAGGGGGAAATTTCCTCCATGCCAATGGCAGTACAGATTTCAACAGGAATGGCCAAATCAACCAATGAAAGATCAGATATTAACCATGCCAGGATTCCGGACTGCCATTGGCCCATCTCGTTATTCCCTGCTTCACCAATCCGAAGGAATGTAGCTAAACTCGTGCGGCACTACCGCAACATCCTTGATATAGGACTGACTGACTGTACAATTATGGAGCTGTACGTTCGTATGTATATGGGCTTCCATATATGTGTTTCCAGAAAGATTTACTATGAATTCGGTTAAGGGTATGGTAAAGTAAATGGAATAAATGTAATCCATATCGTCCTCAGTTGTTTTACATAGACACATGTGTTACAATAGATACATGCGCTCTGCTTTATTTTCTCTGTATCCCTTAGTTGTTCCTTTGACTTTATGAACAGTGAGGATGAATGCTATTTGACGATAAGATTAATATTAGCAGTTTTAGGTATTGGCTGAATACGGAATGAGTGCTTTATGCGCTATCCAAGGTAGCCTTTGTATTTAAAATGACTAAGGTTTTCGCTGCCTCCTAGTGGCCAAATTTCGTATTGTCTGTGTGCCAATTCTTACAGATAGGGCATCGTTTCCAGGTCTCTCATACAGCAATCCCTTTTATTTTACACTCAGCCTATGCTATCCTTCGTTAACCGTACGACACAATTGTGCATTTGATCGCAGATTTTCGTAAATGATAGGATATCCACGCATTTTTGGACAGCTTACTGTCAAATCAATGCTAACACTGTATCAGATGTGAGGCTAAGTGCTAAAAGAGGGAAGAGGTCTATGGACGCACAGAACTGCAAGATGGCAGCATACCACTGCGTAACCAGCGCCATTCCTCCTGACATCACTCAAACATCATAGCACTGCACACATACTGCTGATGAAGACATTTCATTTTTTAATTCTCATACCAATAGTAGTGTGGGATTGCATTTTTTCACTTTTTCTTTTTCTTGTGCTTTTAACAGTATGTTTTATGTATATTGTGTGTGCCATACACCACTCACAGAATAAAGCAACTTCAGCTTGAGCAATCAGTTTAAAGAAACACAAATAAAAGCGGTTGCACACAGCACTCCACACGTAGCCGATCATGGCCATCATTTGATTCAGAAGTTGGTGGTGATGGAGTGTGTAATAAGAACAAAGGCAATGTCTTTGCTCAGCCTTGGGGATCGTGGTTAACATGTTAGTTAATGTGATCAGTTCAAACTTATACTGTATTTCATGAGACAGTTCCAAATCAAACTTTACACACTGGAAAAATGATAAAGGACCAGGATTACGAGGATCTCCAGGCTACTGAGTAACAACTCACTTGAAATAGCAATTCATATTCAGAATTGGAATTGAGTTGCAATTAAGGTTTTCATCATCATTTGCTCTTGAAATGTGGCTCCTGTTTCTGCAAGTGTTCATTTTTATCCTCAGTGACACAATTTGCGAGTTTAGCAATCATGAAAATGAACTCTTCAAATTGCTCCTCCCCTAGCCAAAGACATTTTGAAGCAGAAACGAGCCTAATGAAATTGAGACCATGTTTATCAAGTGGCATTACATATGATAAACAGGTTTACTAGGGTTTCCACTGATACAAAAACAAATTTTTCCATTAAAATATTTAGAAATTCCTCATAATTACAGGGGTTTAGTCTAGGGAGTTAAGGGGACTTATTAAGTGTAGCTTCTCTTTAGAAAACATTCTTATAAAAACTCTTTTAGAAAGACCTGAGGGGCTGAAGAGAGAAATTTAATTCAGAACGTGCTTGTAGAGTTTACATAAATTTAAAGAGAGCAACTGAATTACAGAATTATATGAAAATTGAACTGAAGTGACATGATTTAAAAGGAGAGGTAATTAGAATAGGATTATTGTTGACCTGAACAACGCTAGAAATATTAAAAAGGTATGCGTATATGAAACGTGGGTTTCATAGCTGTGCGAGGTCAGCAGGATGTCATACTGCATTTTCGGCAAGGTTGTGATATTCATCCTGTCAATGCAATACCATAAAAAATGCTTGCTGGGGCAAAATGACGTTGAACGTCAAAATTTTATGTCTGTGTTCTACAGAAATTACGCCAGAGGGCCCCAGTTAGCTTCATTTTTGGACTATAAATGCAGTGGTGTGCACTGCAGCGTGTAGTGCTCTTACATTCACTCCTTTTTACGTAACTCAGATGCGAAGACTCCACTCCATGTATTGCGATTGACCCTCAATCAGAGAAGCCCTGTCTGTCCGCGGTGCTCCGCAGTTCAGCTGGCCTTGATCGGACAGCCAGCAGCGGGGCTGCGTCTTGAGGAGCGAACACTCCGTTTGCAGTCTCGACTAGCGCTATCTGAAGTCGGGCGGACAGCATTCCAACCCATTTTCGCCACCTGCGGAACATCAATGAAATCTTGTTATTTTCATATATCTCGGGTCGATTCTGATTTCGCCAGGTTTGTTGGGTAAGTTAACATTTGAAAACGTTCTTTTGCATCTCTGAACAGATGTTGGTCCTAATTTTCCCAGCAAAATAACTTCTTTTTAAGTTCTTTTTGTTTTTGGTCAGTAAAACTTCATGTATGTGTGACTGTTTACTTACTGCTCCTCATGTTTACTTGGAAAAGGTATATATTCTAGATTGTTTCTCCGTTTCTATTTTTAGTCAGCCGCTTGGGTGTACACGTCAATGACAAATCGAATGAGATGGTAAGAACGTCAACCTGTTGCAAATCTGGGCGCTATGCTAAGTGACAACATACAAGTTTATGTGATAGTATGCAGCCGAGAATACAAATGTCTGTGAAAAACAATGCTATTTGATTGGCTCCCTGGTCAAGCCAGAATGTGGTGAAAGAACAGCGTGCAGGACAGTTCTTGGCACGATTATGTTTCATCGCTGTTTCTAATGATTTTTCATTGCTAAATATCATGACAGTCATAATCTGTTAAAGCAATAATAAAAAGGTGACACACTAAAGCAACACGTCGTAAATGTACGTCGTGTATAAATGTAAAACCTGTAAATTTAACGAGATGTGTGTTCTGGAGAAGGCAATACACACAGGCAATATAGCGAGTGTTAATGGAATATTATGATACTTTGGTATAAATATTTAAATTGTACCGCAGTCAGTCGCTCGTCATTTCTTTTTCATTTCACAGACCACACCAACCCTGTTTTCACACCTTGAAGTTTGTTATATCGAGACTATAAAACAACGAGTGAACAAGCAACTGTCTTACTGATTGTTATAACGCGATGCATACACGGTGCAAGCGCGCGCCCCAAACGCCCTGCGCGCAGCTGCATATTTGCATTCACCTCAGCAACGCTGGTTTGCGCCTGAGTGGCTGCATCACGTTGTCTTGCACTGTAATACGTTTGATCTCGAGGAGAATAAAGGCGTGGAGATGAGGAACGAAATGATTGGAGGGGATGTTGGCCTTGTGTTGCCACGGATCGCCAATCGCAAAACGTTAACTCTGATGTCACAGTCGTTTTGAATCGAGTAAAGGACAATTTCTGGTTTCCAACCAAAAACGTGCTCATTCTTGATATCTTAGCTGCAGTTCTTTATCCACAAAACCGATAGACAGGTAAGTAAGCATTAAAAACAAATGGAGTACATTTTCCTTCCATCTTGGTTATGAACATATCTGCTTAGTGGGGTTGTGGGTCTTTACTCTGATAGCAGTGGCTGTCAGCATGCACCCTCACACAGCTCTCAGGGCAGGTTGTACTGTGAGAGCATACAGCTGGATCCTGTCTAATGCAAATCAAACTGGAGGCAGACATGGGTTGGGGGGGGGGTGGTATGTGATCTCATGAGTCTTGCTGACTGGCCAGTGAGCTTGAGGTGCTGCTATCTCATGCACATGCAATTTTCATTCATTTAATTCAATATTTTAATAAAGCTATTGGATCGCAGTGCGGCCTCCCCCATGTACAACAGCGGGCCTGGGATGCTGATTTATTTTTTGTCTGAGTACGAGCACAGTTACATTCCTCAACCAATCAGAATGGATTGGCAATAACATTGCCTCCATCTAATGTTATTGGTTGACCTTCTGGCCAAAACTGTAGCTCAGCAAGTGGTGCTGAGAGCAAAAGACATCCTGACTGTGTGAGTGAAGAGCCCACACTTCCGTGATGAACACCGTTCCATGAATCAGAATCTGGAATAGGAGAAGTTGTTGGCCTGCCTATGGACTGAGCCCATGGCCAGTGAACGGCAGTGTGTGCAGGACAGTGTTCTCCACACTGGGTAATGGATCACTGTCTATGGTGTGCCTCTCTTACCCTTCTCTTCTATGTCAAAACACAAACATGTGCAGCTGGCACTCCCGTGACACTGATTGAGGAGCTGGACTGCCACTGGGCAGTGGACAGCGGCCAGCAGCAGCCCTAATGCCATATAAGGCCCAGACACTTGGGGCTCCCGTGGAGCAGGCCTCTGGCTGTAACCGCAGCCAGGACAGAGGCACAAACAGCAGCACAGAGACTCGCTGCTGCACGGACACTGTGGGGTCTGGGGTCCAGTCCTGACGGTTAAGGTGTCAGACATATGGTTCAGTGCAACAGGAAGATGTGTCATTTTAATCACAAAAGCAAAATTGGTCAAAGATCATTTTGAGCTCATTGTCCGTCTTGCTACCTCAGTTTGATTAGTTAACACATCATCCCTCTCCCAAGACAAAATATGTGTTTGATATATAGATACAGGAATAAAGCCCTGCAGTTTAACCAGGCTGTGCTGCTCTTAACACAGGACTCCATCTGCACTGGCTGGGATGCTGCAGGCTGATTATAGCAAAGAGCACAGCTGCTTAGGGAGGAATACTATCCATCCTATTTTTTGAATGAATAATTGAGCACTGTACTCCCACTGTGATTCTTATTCGAGTGTCTCTGAAGCGCCCACCACTGTGAACCTGTGAGGGAGTTGCTCAGAGGGACAGGGACAGTTACGCACCTGGCAGAGTCACCTGCCCACGCCACACATTCTGTTTGAGCTCCACAAGCACTCCCATAGATACAGCAAAGAAATGCTCAAGAGCAAAGCACAGCAAATGAATGAGCACAGACTATCATTCCATCTACAGGATTTACACTTTGAAAATGGCATGTCTTCAGTTCAGTACTTTTAGTGCACCGTTTCATTTTTTGATGGACTAAATTTAGCATTTTAAAAAATTACAGCTCAAGTAATTACTGAGAGTTAACCTTTCTTTGACTGCACAGCTCAGTTCGTTCAAATAAAGCTGTCCATTGTAAACTGGAGAAGAAAAATGTAGATGAAAATGTGCGGGATGCAGAGGTGGAGATGGTGACTGGCTTGTGTCTGTGTCTGTTGATGGACTCTCCAGATGTTCCCGCGGCTGGGGCTTTAGTGCGTGGTCACCATGGCGAAGAGCGCAGAGGTGAAGCTGGCGGTGTTCGGCAGAGCTGGGGTGGGAAAATCAGGTAAGGATTGGATTTATGAAAATCCCACTGCTGTGTATGACACAACACTAACAGTGTGAATGCTATCATAACTATAACGCCCAAATCATGTTAATCTTTGCTGATAAATTTCAGTACTAGGCTGGAGGCCAGGCTTCCTGGCATCTCTCCGCTGTAAGTTTCACCAGTTTTACATACACCTGCATCACCAGCAACACAGACTTTGCCGACTCCATTAGACACAAATCATGAATGAATATTCAGTATGCAGCAGTCCTGCTCACATATGTTAAGTCCTGAAAAGCTCCTGTCTGGAAATCATACATTTTCCCACAAGGACAAGCTATTCATCAGTGCCATGTTAGCTACACTGGAGGCTAACCCTCACTGCCATGTTAGCTACACTGGAGGCTTATAATCAACAATGCATTAGCTACACTGAAGGCTAACCACCAACCACTGTTGAGTCAGCTACACTGGAGGCTAACCCTCACTGCCATGTTAGCTACACTGGAGGCTAATCACCACTGCCATGTTAGCTACACTGGAGGCTAACCCTCACTGCTGCATTGGTAACATAAGGAATCAGTATAATGCAACAGGAAATGGTTTCAGAGGAGCTTTAAAGACAAAACGTACATGCAAATTCCCCTTAATGACACATCAGACTCCTGTGTACTGCCTCTAAAATGGGCTGCTGGAATCCACTTCAAGGCACTGGATGTTCATGATTGGATAAGTTTGACACTTGAAGATTCTTTTCTGCCTGTATCCAGAGATTGTTTCAACAGAATGCGATCCTTGCTCCGTGATGGAGATCAGGAAAGACGATTTATTCTGTCAGTCTCATTGCCTCCCTCAATCAGGGAGCACAAAGCTGATGTTTTTGACTGAGATGGTGAAAAACACTTGGGGGTGTAGGAAATGAGTGCCTTTTAAAATGCTTTTAACAGACATAACGCAGAGACAGAGGGGCGAGAGAGAGAGAAAGAGTGTGACAGTCATTGTGGAAAGAAATGTACGCAATACAGGAAAGTTGGGTTAAATAGACAGTGCAGACATGGACAGGTTCCAGAAAGGGAGCACAGAAAAGTACTTTATTTTGACAGAGGATCTGACCAGCTGGAGTTCTATGGTCTTATTGTGACCTCAGAGACAGTGTGCTGCAGTACGACGTGTCGCTATAGGCGGGTAACGGCATAGCGCTGGTCAGGTTCTCATTCATTAATTGGGCGATTTTATTTGGCATTCGGGTATGAATGAGGCTGTAAAGTGGCACTCAATTTAAGTGTTCCTGGAACAGAAGTCATTATATGATAATCAGTCTCTGGAAGAGTGATTAATATTATATTAATACATTTTGCTCTGAAAAAAGTAATTTAGTGTCATCAATTATTGTGCTGAGAAATGCTTCCGTATCAGTGGTGATTTGATGGCAATGCCTAATGTGATCAGCTTTCTGTAATCATCTCACACACCCCAATCATTGTGTGAACACCACCACTTTGAAGGTTCACTGAATAAATCCCAGTATTGAATGTGACATATTTTAAGCACCTTCCATTATATTCAGCAGTGTGCATGAGACCAGCCTGCTGTGTTCTTAAGCCACAGACCTCATTGCGTCTTCAGAAAACTTAATATCTAACATATAATAATATGCTGAGGAAATGAAATTGCGTCTGAAGCTAAATGACAAACATTTACTTACAAAATAAGTAAATCCAGTTTTAAGTCACAGAGTATTTCTAATTAAAGAAACAGGAATTTAATTGGCACATGATGTAAATCAGACCACACACTGACTGGGTTTCACATGCATGTGAAGGTTTTAAATTCTTGCAGTAGTCTCCAGTTACATTACATTACATTAGGGGCATTTGTTAGATGCTCTTATCCAGAGTGACTTACAAAGCAAAGTGCATAAGAAAAGTACAAAAAGTGCAAAGATAACTCTAGAGAGGGGTAGAGTCCCAAGTGCCAAAGGTGATTGAATAGATCAGGACTCCCCTACAGACTACAGACTAGTAAACAGCTTAGTTTAAAAAAAAAAAAAAAACAATCACAGATTAATCACAGTTGTTACTTATACATAAAGTCATAACTGAGGCACAAGGCATTATTTGTTCAACTGACCGAGATGGTTTTTAAATTGCCTGTTCAATGCCAAGAACAAAAATCACTGAAGTGAGATTAACCACAGGCCCTAATTACGCATCTGAAATCTCTTCCTAATTCAAGGTCATTTTGATAGCCATATTTAGAGAACCAGCATGTTTTTCAAAATGTAAACACAATGTTCTAGTATCACTGGGCCAGGAGACAAATTCATTTCACAAAAAAACAACAGTGTGTATTTTAAATGTGTATAATTCATTCACAATCAGGGAACTGGTTTCAAACCTCACCTCAGGAGTGACAGTACATGGTTATACTGTTTTAGATACAGCTGCAAGCTCACTCTGTTTCAGTCTGCTCTTCCTGTGTTTCTGAATTGTCTTCTGCCATTCAGAGGGCACACAGTGGGCTGCTTTCACTACCAGAGCTGTGCAGTTACTGCTGTGTCTGAAGTCCCCTAACTGAGCTGTGGAGTGACTGCGCACATCTTTTGAGGGGTCTCAAAAATCACACACAAACGGTCATAAGGGTTGTGACCATTCACACAGCATTTATAAAGTACTAGCATGACTGAGCTTGGCACTATGCTGACAGTGATTGGGACTCCGCAGCGTGGTGAGAGGCCTGCAGTCAGACCATTGTTGAGCTGCTCCGGCTCTTTGTATGTGTGATTATGGAGTCATAGGACTCTGGCTGGGGCTGGAATTGGCATACATTCCTTTGATGAGCCCATCAAAGGGCTGCCACCCTGTATCTCCGAGGGCACACCGCATGCGTCTCCGAGGGCACACCGCATTAACCTGCTCTTCTGGAAGCCCCTGGAAATGACGTTTAAAGAGTGTAAAAACAGGTGGACCTAAGAGAGCATGCTGCTCCACCCGGCTCGTCTGCGAGAGGACCATAAATAAGAAAATAAGCCTCAGGTGTGTGCAGAAATGCAGCTGTTTATGTCTTACGATAACATTTTCGCCCATGAATCACTGAAGTGTAAGAGGTTTGGACCGGAGGAATGTAAGCCATCTTTTGTTCTGAAAGTGCAGATATAAATGCCTGACACTGGCGTGTATTACAGAGTGAGATACTGCACCCAAAGGAACAGTAAACAGGCTCTCAGCCACCTGAATGTTTGCTGAAAGCACATGTGAAAGCCTGACAGATACACAAGACCTGCTGCAGTCAGATTGCTCTCTGTTATTAGATGTCAGACCTTCACCACCCCAGGAAATATTTCACAAACACGAGACCCATCCTCTGGTATATTTTCCTTTAGTCTCTTTCTGCCTGAGGCATCTCAGTATTGTCCACATCGATGTCTGCTGTGTTTCCTGTCACCGCACAGTGCCGCCTCAGTGGTGATACATGGGGACTGATGATCTGAATGAAAAGGTGCTGCAATGATGCCAGCAGCCCTGGCTCTGCTCCACACCTGCCAGCTGAACTGGGATCAGTGTGCCCACCCATAATCTTTTCTGCAAACAGTGGGTGCTGATCCAGGAGCACAGTCTATATGCTTTTTTGAAGGGGGGAAGGAGGTGTGTGAAAACGTTTGGTGCCGTGTGATGTCCTTGTGTTGGGCTGAGGCTTCAGGCAGCTGGCAGACTGTGGCCAAGGCCAAGCAGACGATCTCATCTCCTCTGCACAGAGCCATTATGCCTGGCTTCACACAGCACTGCCAACTGTAGCTTTTCTATTGTGTGTGGTTCTGCCCTTGAAATGAGTGCACTTTAAGCACTGTGAACATTACCACATTAAAAACTTAAGACAAAGCAAAATGTCCATTTTCCAGCTTTTAAAATTTCAGCACATAAATACTGTGCATGTACATAGCTTTGCTGTATCATACCTGGTTAATATTACTACAGACACAACAGACACTACCCAGGGGATTCAGAATAACATTATGCGGCCCTTAACTTTAACATTAACAATAACATTATCAGAGATAAAACTGGTTAGTGTGAGTCACAGCCTGGGCTAATGCACTAATACTGCTCATTTCACCAGCATTGCAAAGCACAGGAAATTAAAATGGTACATCATTAATCTGTGATTAGTTTCAGCATATTTCACTTTTGTTTAATCCTTCCTGAAACCTTTGTACAGCCTCATGAACTTCATTTCATAAGATTCAGAGTTTCCGAATAAACTGCTTGCGGGACTGTAGTCTTCGCTGAGTGTTTGGGCTTGTAATTTGCAGGGTATTGTATTAAACGCTAAGCTACATAGTAGGAGTTTATATTAGGCACAAATATGGAATGTAGACACATTGCAGGGTAAGTATGGGACCTGACAGGCAAGTTTGGTTTAGTTGAACACTGCAAGTTCTTTTTCCCTTTTCAGTTACAATTCTTGAATTTTCTGTCAAATTAAACTTGTGCAAAATTAATAGTGCTACATGGGGACAGTTTTAAGACGTTTAAGATGCGTGCATGGTGCACTGCAGTAGTGTGTAGACCTGTGACTGTAGGCCAGTCTTATGCTGCTCTATGAGAATGTGGGAGTGGTAAGCCTGTTTCACACCTGTGTACAGTCTGTGTCTTTCACATCACCTCCTCTGTCCCGGGTGAATCAGGATGTTCCTAGCGGTGGCTTTATCAGTCTGAATGTCCATCGCCCTGCCTGTACCGCATGTGCCCGTGCTCATGGCCTGCTCACCTGCCGTCCCCCCCCATGTCTTTCTGGCCTGAGGCCGGCATGTCGTGTCTGAGACGCGTTTCTGTGTTTTTATTTTTAGACCGCTTCGCTGCTCCCTAATCTGCCTCCGCTGCGTTTAGCAGGCTCCAGCGCTGGGCTCCTCTGGTGCCTGACTCATAGCTTTCATCTTCCTTTTAACCGCCTTCACCACGTCCCTCCTGAGGATTAGCAGCCACTCAAAATTTAATGACAGGACAGTGAAGGCTATGTGGAATTTTTTTAAACCTTATGTTCTGCTGTGTTGAGGTTTCAGGCGATTGTCTAGGCATTATTGCTGTGAGAGATTCTCCTGGCTGGCAGTGCGGCGGGGCCTTTGGATAACCCTAACTGTACCCCTAACCCTTCGGCTGGAGCGGTTTAAGAGGCTCATAGTGCGTTATGGCCGCACACACTCCTGCAAATAAACACACTCTCCCTTTGCTGGTTGAAGCTGTCCTTTGGTGTGCATTCTAAAGAATTACTGTGCCTACATCCAGTGTAGGGAGCAGCGGTCATGTGAGTGTGGGGAGCAGCGGTCATGTGAGTGTGGGGAGCAGCGGTCATGTGAGTGTGAGGAGCAGCGGTTGTGTGAATGTGGGGAGCAGTGGTCATGTGAGTGTGGGGAGCAGTGGTCATGTGAATTTGAGGAGCAGCAGTCGTGTGAGTGTGAGGGAGCAGCGGTCGTGTGAGTGTGAGGAGCAGCGGTCCTGTGAGTTTGGGGAGCAGTGGTCGTGTGAGTGTGGGGAGCAGCAGTCGTGTGAGTGTGGGGAGCAGCAGTCGTGTGAGTGTGGGGAGAGAGACTGTGAGGGGTGTCCATGGAGCTTTAGAAACCTAAGAACTTCACAGCCCACAGAACAGGGTCCAGTCTTTTTTTCACCTTTAGAAACATGTGAAACCAGACCCTCAAAGGTGCCCTACTTACAACACTCACAGAGGCTGCCATAAACTGCACTTACAGTACAGTACAGTTCAACGCTGTCACTCCATTGTGCTGTGTGTACACAGGGTGGTGACTAACACAAAGAGGACTCACAGTCACACACAGGACACTGTGGGAAACCCCAGTCTTTCACAGGGAACGTGAGACACTTTCATACAGTGGGCCTATTCACTCAGTGGAAGGCAATCTCCATCTGTGGATAGCTACGAGGCAGAAGTGAATTGGAGGATTTATGCTTTTAAAGATAAAACTCAGTCCTGGATGCTTTAGCTACGCATCACAGGGGATGGGCGGGTTTGCTCAGGTGGATCTCATTCCCCACACACAGGCCTGGCCTGGCCTCAGTTTACAAAGTGCTTCAATGCTCTTCTGCATTCCAGCACTTTCCCATTTAAGAAATTAAAAGAAAACTTCACATGTCTCTGCTCAGCCATTGGTCCCTGCAACTGCCATTGACATGCCTCTGGTCAGCCATTGGTCCCTGTTACTGTCATTCACATGCCACTGATAAGCCATTAGTGGAGGTGGCAAAGCTTGTAACTTTATGCCATGCAGGACATGGAAGTTTCAGAGTTTGAATATTCAGGCTCATGCATGTCAAACTGGCTCAAACTGGAATCAAGACCTCAGATACAGCAAAAACTGGAAACCAGACAGAGGCCTAATTCCATATGTTTCATCTATTTTAGTCCTGGGAAAAACATTTTTCATTCAAAAATGGAGATATGAATGTATTACTATCACAGTATTTAAAATTATTCTCCATGACTGAAGCTTCAGTAGTGGCAGGGATTACGCAATCTGTTTTTGTGTTTTCAGTGGGAACCTCTCGCTAGGCCTGAGGTTTAATGACTTTCATTCCACTGTGGCCCAAATCCTGTGGGCCTCCATGTCAAACAGGTTCCTTTTAGCCAGAATTATCTTCCAAAACCCAACATGATGGATGAGGAAATAAATCAGGCATCTCAAACCCTCCTATAAAAACAGAGTCCTTATGAACTGCTCACATGCTAAAATATCACATCTGTGTAGCAACTGATTCACTGTCAAAATATACTGCATATGTTAAAATATACATTGATCCCTGTAATAACTTACTTTTACAAATAGAATGCAGAATATGGCTGAGAGAAATACATGGAGTAGACAAAATAAAGAAATATATGTATCTGTAAACTCAATAACTTGTTTTGCTGCCATTTTGCTTCAGAAAATCTTGGAATGCTGTTATTCAGTGAGCTTAAAATCTACTTCACAATTTGTGTTCCTGAATCTCCAAAAAGTTTGGGTGAAGTTAAGATCTGGTGATTGTGTAGGTTAAGGCTGCAGGAAGTACTTTTAAAGATGTTCTCCATTTTAATCTTTGGCATTTCCATCACATAAGCAGGGTTATAATGGCACTGTGTAAGTGCAGGAAGTGGCACATGCCATTATCTGTTATCTGACTCTGGTTTCTCCATCTGGATGGCAGTGTTGCCACGGAAATAACATTGCACATGGCAACAAATGTACTGTCTGTCTATTCAGATTGTTTACTTCCTGATCTCATGAAGACATTGGCCTTGTGCAAAATGTTTATTTGCTTTTCTAATAAATCAAAGGCTGACATTTCATCCACCACAACAGAACCACAAAAAACACACTTTGTGTCCTTTCCACACAGGAGTGACCATCATAGCAGTCATAATTTCGAGTAACAGGATCATTCCATTATTCCTTTTGTAGTGTGTTCTGTCAGTGACAGCTTTGTGATGTTTGATTGTTTTATTCCAGCGAGGCTCTGCTGATTTAATCCCCTCGTGACTCACGCAGATGATCTGTGGTAGCGGTGTCGTTTTCATGATCCCTCCTCCATCACATTCAAAATCTGATTCATCACCTGCCTTCTCGCTGATGATCTTCAAACTGCGTTTGTTAAAACGTTAAATGTGGCACACGTTTCCTGGGGAACTTGGACAGGGAGGGGAAAATAGAACATCTGGTATGGAGAGGGGTTCTGGGAGGGCTTCCATTCGGAGCAGAGATCCTGACTCGAGAGAGCCGACCTCAGGCCCAGAGGATGTGACTCACATTTGTAGCTGACATGTTTATGGTTTGCTCTAAACTGTCCGGAGTACCAAGTGGTCCATGTCCCCATGGAACGCATTCACACAAAGTGCTGGGTTAAACCCTCACTTCCCCTTCTGTTCAGACTGGTCGTCAGTCTGATTACTGACAAAATGTAGGAGCTAAACATCTTGATAAATAGCAATTTATCAATATTATACACACACTTATCAGTATGTGTGGGTGTCTAAACGCATTTCAAATATGTGTCAAGTATTGCTGGGTGTTGTGTCTGCATTACTCAAAAATATTCAGCATCAAGATGTTTTGGCAAGTCACACTTTGTCTTCAGAGTCAAATTAGCAGTATCTGGTGTTTTGTCTTTACTTTGCCTCTAAGAAATCTGTTATGAACAACAAACGAGAATCATAACAACACTTCAGATTAAGGAATTGTGAGTCAGTAACTGGCTGTCCCTTTGTATCAGAGAAGCATTCTCCATAATGCAGAAACCAAGCTGTGTCTGTAATTACCTCCTCCTGAAGCAATGTTGATATGGGACACAGCCAGGGTTGGCATTTGCCGAAACTTGTTTCCTGTTTACGGTAAACCATTTTGAAGAACACGTATGTTAATTACCCATGTTAGTGTTCCCCATCTGCAAAACAGAAATTGGCTACAGAGAAACATTTATTATTTTCATTCAATGCAGAAAAAACATGTAGTTTGTTGCTTGACTATTTTTTTTAATTCCACTATCTTAGCGTAAAGCCTTAATTTACTAATGTATTACTCCCAACTGTGATCCTAGGGTTCAACGCATAGTCTGCAGGACAACCAATCAGAAATCAAAGGCTGTCCTTAAATCACCTGAGACAACATTACATTACATTATAGGCATTTAGCCGACAGTCTTATCCAGAGCGACTTACAACACAAAGAGTATTATGTCGGGACGAGGGTGTGCTAGAGGGGGTAAAAGTCTCAAGTGTCAGAAGGGTTAGCATGGACTAAATCCTGTGGATGACCCTGCTCTAGCCTTCAGGATAGCATTTAAACTGTGGCACATGCAGTATGACTATATTTTAAAAACCTCAGGGAAAATGGCTGGAGGTCTACAGGCTGTGTTTGACCAGTCATACTGTGTTGACCTGGAGTCACACTCAGCTCTCCTACAATAACCCAAATGTGTCAAACATGCTTTTCACACTCAAACCACTCACAAATGAATGAGCACAGTAGTTTTTAGTGACTGTTTGAGGAAATAAAGCCTCCAAAGATCTTCCAAAACTATGCTGACCCAGAAGAGCTTTTCAGATGTTAACCAGAGGACAGATGTTGTGCAATGAGGAGTCATCTGAAATGTGTTTCTAATCTGAAATGGCTCCTGAGATGAAAAATTTACTGCTCTCAAAAAGCTGATTTAAAACTAATTACAGGTTGCGTGCTATATTCACGCCTGAGCACTAACCATATTTGTGTAAGACGTCCTTCTCTGGAAGCAATCATGACCAGAGTAAACACCATGGCAAAGCTTGCTGAGATAAAGAAATGAGCATGATATTGTCAGCACCAGTAAAGGTTCTGAAATTTGGAAGGCATCAAGGAAGGTTTTGTCTTTGGACAGGTTTCCACATTTCTGAGCAACATTAACTGTAATTGAATGGATCGTTCCATTTCTCTCTGATTAACCAGGCAGAAGCTAATTTTAGGATGGAGTTTTTTAAGGCGGATGTTTTCATGCATTTCTAAAGACTGTTCAAGTGCATTTCTCACATACATAATAAATGCATAATTACTCAATTTTAGGATCAGAAATAGCTGCAGTATCACATGCTGGTGTCTGGTGACTCAGCGGTGGCTCACAGCTGCTTTGCTGTCTGTGGGATTCAGGAAAGGCACATCACACGCCACCCACCGGCAGGGATGGGGAACACTGGCATCACACGCCACAGGATGGGGAACACTGGCATCACATGCCACAGGATGGGGAACACTGGCATCACATGCCACAGGATGGGGAACACTGGCATCACACGCCACCCACCGGCAGGGATGGGGAACACTGGCATCACATGCCACCCACCGGCAGGGATGGGAACACTAGCATCACATGCCACCCACCGGCAGGGATGGGGAACACTGGCATCACACGCCACCCACCGGCAGGGATGGGGAACACTGGCATCACATGCCACAGGATGGGGAACACCGGCATCACACGCCACAGGATGGGGAACACTGGCATCACACGCCACCCACCGGCAGGGATGGGGAACACTGGCATCACATGCCACAGGATGGGGAACACTGGCATCACACGCCACCCACCGGCAGGGATGGGGAACACTGGCATCACATGCCACCCACCGGCAGGGATGGGGAACACTGGCATCACATGCCACCCACCGGCAGGGATGGGGAACACTGGCATCACACGCCACCCACCGGCAGGGATGGGGAACACTGGCATCACATGCCACCCACCAGCAGGGATGGGGAACACTGGCATCACATGCCACCCACCGGCAGGGATGGGGAACACTGGCATCACACGCCACAGGATGGGGAACACTGGCATCACACGCCACCCACCAGCAGGGATGGGGAACACTGGCATCACATGCCACCCACCGGCAGGGATGGGGAACACTGGCATCACACGCCACCCACCGGCAGGGATGGGGAACACTGACATCACATCCACCCACCGGCAGGATGGGGAACACTGGCATCACACGCCACAGGATGGGGAACACCGGCATCACACGCCACAGGATGGGGAACACTGGCATCACACGCCACCCACCGGCAGGGATGGGAACACTAGCATCACATGCCACCCACCGGCAGGGATGGGGAACACTGGCATCACATGCCACCCACCGGCAGGGATGGGGAACACTGGCATCACATGCCACCCACCGGCAGGGATGGGGAACACTGGCATCACACGCCACAGGATGGGGAACACTGGCATCACACGCCACAGGATGGGGAACACTGGCATCACATGCCACCCACCGGCAGGGATGGGGAACACTGGCATCACACGCCACCCACCAGCAGGGATGGGGAACACTGGCATCACACGCCACAGGATGGGGAACACTGGCATCACATGCCACCCACCAGCAGGGATGGGGAACACTGGCTTCAGAAAGTAGAAATATTTCCATCCCCCATGCAGGATCATGCATTTATTCCACCCATGCACTGAACTGATTTCAGTTTAGCTCATGTACCTGGCTGCACAACTGTGCCTGTTACAACCAGCTGGTTTAGTGTCAGGGTAGAAAAACACATTAGTGCTGGTACTTTTGGAAGCTGGGGTCAGGCCGATGGTCATGCACTCACATTTTGAGACTGCAGCTGCCACAGGACCAGCGAAAAGTTAATCTCAACGTGTCAGAGCTCCTGTGCACAGAGTAATGGCTTTTGGTAAAGCTAATTTTCAGAGGGAAAACGAGGCAAGAAGATGGATGTTCTTTCCAGTTCAAAGGCAAAGCAATTTTCTCTAGTGTCTCTTTCAACAAAACACACTGTCACTCTGCATGAAGAAAACAACACCAATGGATTTTCAAGCAGTCCATTCAGGCTGATTTGAAAGCATTCAGCACATGCAGAGTGCTCAGACAGCAGGGCTGAGCAGCGATGGGGCACACAGTAACACACATCGCCGCTGGCGCCGAGCCGCAGTGCTGTCAGTGCATTGGTGCTCAGTGATGTCTGCACATGTGGATGATGTGAGCAAAAGCTGCCCCTCAGATGGACACTTTACTGGGCAGGCAAGTCTGCAATTCAGGATGCTACAGCCCCACGAGACGTGCTGGACACCAGCACAGCACGGACAGAGTGGCGCTGCCCAGGGCCCACAGAAAACAGTTGCAATAGCTCAGCACATACAAAGTGGTTTGGGGTTTTACATAATGTGGAAGTTATTGCTGGTCAGTGGGTGCAATTGCTGTGGGGCATCGATCAGAACACACAACTGCTGAATTCCAAGTCCTTAATGAGGTTCTTGTAGCTGACAGATTTGGGAAGTGTGATTGGCTGGCTGAATGAGGACTGTCTGAGCATCCGCCAGAGCACTAAGGTTTTAGGAAAAGCTGTTTTTACAGATGCGTTGAGTACATGCATTGTATACAAGGAATGTTACCTTTTTTACATCAAACTAGCTATCGTATGGTAGAAGACTTCAGAGATGTTCTGTGTACTGAGAATATGTACAACTTTGCCAGCAAGAGCAGAAAGTCCTGTCATAGATCCTCAAATGCCCTAATGAATACAGTAGGCACACAACTATCTTTCCTCCAAATGGAGTTGTTTATTTCTTTGTGTGGGGGAGGGGTGAACATCTATACGAGTCCCTCTGTAAACAGACTCTTTTGAGGAAGGGCTTTGTAAGATTATGGAGCGATCAAGTTTAGAGCCAGAGACCAACACAGAATGCTGAGTCAGCAGAATACAGCAGACCCAGGCGGTGCTGGAGGCTCTGGGGTTTGGGGGCGGCGTGAGCATCTAATTGCACACTTGGTAAAAAGCTTGCCTCTCTGCTGGACACAGGAATGCTGCACCCCACTTCTGTAGGCTTTGGCTGAATGAAAAAGGTGGGAGTAGCTCTGCTAATGGAGACTGATTACTGCCGGTCCCAACTAGGGCACACACATCTTTACCACTCAATAGACAGGCTAAAGGTGGATCACATTAAATCCTGACGCACACTGTAAGGACAGCAGACTGCCAGGGGTGTGCAGCTGGCATTCAGTGGAGGTGCGTGGAGGGCTTTGCTTTGTTGAGCATTATTAGAGGAATAGCGCGCATAGCTGGGCCATAGTGACCTCATTAAGCCTTAGACACACACACTGCAGGACAGAGTCAACGTCTGCAAATTAAGTCTCTGGGTGGCATTAGCTCTGCAGTGTCCCGTCTCATCGTGCCCCAGCACGCAGCCGACCTGCTTCAGCTGCACAAGACCAGCAGTCCCTGGGTGATGCGTGTCTGATGAGTTGTGGAAACTTTTTCACAGCCACCTGAATGGATCTGCGAGCAAAGGCAGACACAAGGAGGCTGCTGCGCTGACAGGAGAAACCAAAGACACGACAGAGAGAAATGCTTGGAGAAAACTTGTGTCCATTCAGTCAGTATTGAGAAACATCTAGCAATCCTCCCTTCCTCCTCAGGCAGGCTGGTGTGATCCCTTAAGAGCTACGGCCCAAAGGAGGTCTTTTTGGCCAGACCTGAGCTGTGTTTTGCCAACTTGACTGCTTACCAACCCGAGGGGGATGCAGACATTTAGACTGGTGAAAACTGTACCACATGTTAAACATACTTTCAAAATGCTACCGGCTTGGAATGTGTTTTTGTCTGCTCTTCATGATAAATCCTGGTCTCTCAGTGTAGAGGAGCCTTTTTTAATTAATCACAGTTAATGCACTGCTACTATTGTAGTCTAAGGTGTAAATCACACAGTAGTTTATAGTGAGAGAATAATGCCAATGATATATTTAATCATGATGATTTTAACAGAGAAATAAGGAGTCCATCTAAACATCTTTACACTACTGTTGGTAATTTGGTGTATGGCCTCTGAATAAATGGGATCAGGTCGACAAGCATGCACACAGGCTATGACCCTCATCGTTTACTTTGGAGAACACTATACTCCATTTAAGCTCACAGTGCTTGTTTCTTGCGCTTAGTGGCACCCTTCAGTTTAAGTCTCTTGCTCAGGGCTAGACCTCCTACTGTCATTTGAACTTTTGACCTTTCCTACCCTCCTGTGTTAAGGCCAATTTTCTAACTGCAAGAAGGCCATTGTTTTACTGTAATAAGAACAATGAGCCTCTGGGCTCAGCCTCTACCTAATTTCCAGTGATGCTGTGTTACTTTGTGAGAGCAGGTATATGATTCCTCAGACCTGCAAGTGAACTCATCCTTGTGTCCCTGACACTGTGCATTATAGGAATAAAACCCCTCTCTTATGCATTGACAACATAAAAATCATTACGTACACCTGTATCCAAGGCAACTCAGTTCTTCCATTTACCTGTTCATGGAGCTGAATAATTACAGAGAGAATTAAGGTGAAGCATATTGCTCTTCAGTGTAAAACAGACAAATTTTATCTTGGAGTTGCCAGGCTTAACTTTCAAATGCTAGCTACCGCACACATTAACCATTCCCTCACACGCTAACCCAAATGCACACATTACCATTACCTCACACCCTAACCCTAATGCACACATTACCATTACCACACACCCTAACCCACACATTACCATTACCACACACCCTTACCCGACTGCAACAGTGTGGCGGTTAATGTGTGCCGTTCTAAAGGTTGGTTTTAACAATGCTGTTGTCTATCTCCCTGCAGCACTCGTGGTCCGTTTTCTGACCAAGCGCTTCATCTGGGAATATGACCCCACTCTGGGTAAGTGACACCACTACCTCCGATCAGGAGCCTCTTTGTGCCCACGATGCTGTGGGGCGTGTTACAGGTGGTCGCTGGGTAACGCAGTTCCCTCTGCACTGTACCCTCACACAGATCCCCATTCATCTCCATTTTGAAACGGCCGCATTGTTATTGCAATCACATACAGCCAGGGCGGCTGCATTAGGTCTGATCTCTGAAAACCAATATCTGTAACCTAATTTGCATTTTCAGCTCAGCATATAATGGGCATGAACTGGACTTGACATTTTGTCACGTTTTGGGACGTTGGTTTATACGGATTCATATGAAACTTTCCATGCAGGAGAACCGTAGATTCATTTTTTAAGTTAATATTTTTTGTCCATGTTTTTTCTTTGGCTGGATGTAAGTAAACTACTCCAACTAATTTTTCAAAAGCTTTATTTGGTCAATGTTCTCATCTGCTCCATGATCGAACACAAACAACTGTGATGTTTTATTGGTGTAAGACAAAGAATTCTACCTGCATTGTACTGGTAAACTGATTAGTGACTTTGTGTTAACTGTTAAAACTTAAAAATAATGAACAATGTTAACCAAACAGTCCATTTGACTTCCCGTTATTAACTGTAACACACACGATCTAGTTACCGATAAAAATAATATCTCCTTTTTTCTGTGATTAAAAACTGTAAATGCATTGTTTTATTTGGGCTCCAGGAGAAGAAACCAGCGGTTTCACTGAAATATTGTTCACACTTCCAGCTGTATATAGAAATATGTTTGTGTCTTCAGAAGGTGCAGGGAGGAAAGTGTGGAATGCAAGAGGAAATCTGGGGAATTTTCCATATCTCTCGGTTAAGACCCCTTCAAAGGGTGCACCCAGATCTTCAGACAGTAGCAGTTCCAGAGGGAAATTACACTTACTCCCGGCCGTTAGTTATTCTGGCATAAGTATGTATTGAAGCGTATGTTTGGCCATCAATTCAAAAGCTTTAACTGCTTGTATCCATTTTGGAGAGCTTTCTGGGCTTGTTTTTCTTTTCCACCAAATCCTTACTGGAGTTACAAGGGCTTTCATGCATTGTGCAAGGGCTAAAAACAGCACAAATAAAAGCATGAAATACAACATAATAAAACATTATGTATAAGAAAATAATATTACATACATATAGTATAGGGACCTCCCAGAGCCAAAGAAAACATCAGAAACTGAAATTCTGCTTGTCTTAACAATGGTACCATTCATGCTAGCCTTATTGTAGCACTAAATGAGAAAGACCATACTTATCAGGAACACACCACTATGTATGACAAAGACTGAAACCAGAAGTGAAGCTAAGATATCCAATTAAGTGGTACTTGTTGTGTAGAAGTGGATGTTTGTAGTTTAACAGAAATGTGACAACCCTATGAACTGTTCAGATTAAGAGAAAGCTACAGACATCTCTGCAGAGTCCCTGTACCTCTGAACAAAATCAGCCCTTGAAAATGCAGATTGAACTGAGTGCAGAAAACAGCACTCAACAACAAGTGGGAAAAACAAAACTATTACTGGAACTGGGCAACAAATTATCGCAGTGCCAAATTGTTGTTTACATGGCTGGTTCCATATTTGTGATGAAAGGATGAAAGAGCAGATTGCTGATGAGACCCCAAGCACACTCCAGATGCCTGACTGTGTGACTGTTTGATTGTTTTGTGTGATTGTTTGATTGTTTTGTGTGATTGATTGTTTTATGTGATTGTTTGATTGTTTTGTACGGAGGTTCAATTTTTCAGGGCCATCTTTGTATGTTTAATCACCCTTGGGGGAGGTCAGACATGGGAAGGCGATTAGCTCTAACAGGCAATGTTGAAATTCTCTCCAATGTAGGACTGCGCTACTAAAATGTCACTTGCTAGCATCTTGTCAGACTTCAGGTGCTTTTATTTTTAGCATATTTTTTTTAAATTCTGGGACATAAAACAAAAACAAATTCAGGGTACCTTGAAGCTTAACTTTTGACTTCCAAAGATAAATGACTAATCCCACAAAGTTAAAAATCAAAAACATGCATTTTTAAAATATTACCAATCCCCGACACCATCACAATTACATCCCCCCGATGGTTAATAAATGTGCTGGATTCCTGGGTTAGAGGCAATGTGCGCCACGGGGGAGTGGTCTCCTCGGATATGCACAGCTCAGCCGGGCTCACCGATGATGATCGGATTATTAAATTACTGCCAGCAAAATGAATCATCTCAGAATCCTCTAAGGTCTGGGAGCAATAGCCTGAAGTTTCCTCACAGGTACTTTATTTTAAGGAGGAAAGGCAGCTCTGTTTTAACTCTACCCCAGCTGTGGATCACAAATGTGCCTCCTACACTACGGGTGTGACAGCAGGGTAAATGAGTCCTTAAAGTAAACCAGCACCTCACATCACCTCTGCACATCCAACAGCCCTGCCTGTTCAACACGCGCAATCCCAGGAATAAACATTTATTTTCCATACAAGAGCAATATAAACACAGAAAAATGCTATAAAATTGATTTTAAGGTGGCACCTGTTTAAATCAGTACAATGAAGTGGATGTTAACTCTAATACATTTAAAAATCTTAGATGCTTGGCAAAAATTAATGGAAAATCAGAAAAGTGCATCTGCACACTGGCATTAGGTTCCTTACTCATTGAATTTAGCTGAGCAGAGATATCAGAGCGTGGCAGAGCCGATGAGAAGGGTTTAACTTGTCAGACCCCTGAAGGTGCAGGATAGCACTGGACTGCATGACACGTGATGACCACATCCCTGTTCCTGCAAAGCAATTCCCGTCCCATAATCCTCTGTTGCGTCTGTATATCTGCACTGCATACACATCTGCCGTGTGTGACTATGGTCATCACACTCTGTGATAAGGCTTCTGATTTTAAAATAAGCTCCATCTTACGCACAAGAGTTGTAAAAGAAGGTATTGTTACTGAATGGGAAGCATGTGAGCCAAGCAGGAATGTGGTGTCTGAGGGTTTTTTTTTATGCACGGTTATGTGGCGAAAAGTGCAACACGTTAACATTTTACGTATTTGGGCCTAATCACATTTGCCTGGTCTAATTCATTTTAAAACCCGCCTTCCTGCTTTGGGAGCCGTGATGGTTTTCAGTGATGAGAGGCTGTGGCCTCAATGAAAACAGACTCATTTCAGACGAGACGTTTAAGGCCACATACAATAACAGATACTGACGTTGATGACAAATGCGGGAAAGCTAAATGAAGCGAAGCCGCAAACTGGACCATGACACAGGCCTCAGGAAACTAGGGCAAACAAACAAAAGTCCCGACTTCCTTGGCTGCCAATCAACCCAAGGCTTGATGTAGGATAAATCACTGAATACAAAAAACTGCACTTTCCTTTTTTCCTGAATTTCCACATACATCAAATAAGAAGAATGCTCACACTTTACGGAGAACAGAGGAATGACTGATGAGCTGTCAGGGAAATTATGGGTGAAGACCAGCTAAGCTCCTCTCTGCCCCTCTGTGATAGAGTGGGAATTTTGTCCCCTTAAATCATCTCCTCCTGTCCAAAAGCAATCCCAAAATGCTGGGTGGAACTCCAGTGGGGGGCAGAGATGCTGAGTGACAGCTGTGCTAATGGGACACTCTATTCAGCACCATGTGGACCTCAGGCCTGGTTCCTCACAGGAGAGTCGGAGGCATGAAAGAAATCAACAACATCCCGTTTTGCCTGGAACCAATGGCCCATCATCGACATGGATTACAGTTACTGTTCCTTCTCCCACCTGGGCGAGGTAGGGATAATCTACCCAGGTAGCACAGGGTTGTTTGGAGTAGAAACTACTATTCAAAGGCACATCACTTAAACCAACCATACTCAAAGGTATTTGGATTAGTTTGTGGAAGGATTAATATGGACAGTCACAAGCTAATCTGTGTCACCGTTTTAAAACGGAAGCTGTGACCAGCTGAAACCTGATCATACAAATGACCCCTGGCCGTACAGCCAACCCCTGGCCCTCCAGGTTCAAATGGCCAGTCTGTCCAGCCATGACCTCCACTGTCTGTGCCAGGAGCAACTGTAGTGTCACACCAAATATTTGACAATTGAGCAACCAGATTTCATTGATTGACTGATTTCATATCACTGTGTTTTCAGAATCAACATATCGCCATCAAGCAAATATTGACGATGAGGTCGTCAGCATGGAGATCTTGGACACAGCAGGTCAGGTAAGCAGGACATGGTTTTCATTGTTGGTTAGTCCACTATCACATTGGTCTGTGTGTGTATAGCATGGTGCATAGTTAATCACACAGGGTGTGTGTGTATAGCATGGTGCATGGTTAATCACACTGGGGTGTGTGTGTGTAGCATGGTGCATGGTTAATCACACTGGGGTGTGTGTGTGTAGCATGGTGCATGGTTAATCACACAGGGGTGTGTGTGTGTAGCATGGTGCATGGTTAGTCACACTGGGGTGTGTGTGTGTAGCATGGTGCATGGTTAGTCACACTGGGGTGTGTGTGTGTAGCATGGTGCATGGTTAATCACACAGGGGTGTGTGTGTGTGTGCATGTGTGTGTAGCATGGTGCATGGTTAATCACACAGGGGTGTGTGTGTGTGGTGCATGGTTAATCACACAGGGGTGTGTGTGTGTAGCATGGTGCATGGTTAATCACACGGGTGTGTGTGTGTAGCATGGTGCATGGTTAGTCACACTGGGGTGTGTGTGTAGCATGGTGCATGGTTAATCACACAGGGGTGTGTGTGTGTAGCATGGTGCATGGTTAGTCACACTGGGGTGTGTGTGTAGCATGGTGCATGGTTAATCACACGGGTGTGTGTGTAGCATGGTGCATGGTTAGTCACACTGGGGTGTGTGTGTGCATGGTGTAGCATGGTGCATGGTTAGTCACACTGGGGTGTGTGTGTGTGCAGCATGGTGCATGGTTAATCACACAGGGGTGTGTGTGTAGCATGGTGCATGGTTAGTCACACTGGGGTGTGTGTGTAGCATGGTGCATGGTTAATCACACGGGTGTGTGTGTAGCATGGTGCATGGTTAATCACACAGGGGTGTGTGTGCTCTTTTGCAGGAGGACATGCTTCAACGAGAGGGCCACATGCGATGGGGTGACGGCTTCATCATTGTCTATGACATCACTGACCGGGGCAGCTTTGAGGACGTGGTCCCTCTGAAGAACCTTCTGGAAGAGGTAAAGAAGCCCAAGAACCTGACTCTGGTGCTGGTGGGCAATAAGGCAGACCTGGAGCATGCACGGCAGGTGAGCACGGAGGAGGGTGAGCGTCTGGCAGCTGAACTGTCCTGCGCCTTCTACGAATGCTCAGCGTGCACAGGTGAAGGCTGCATCAGCGAGCCCTTCCACGAGCTCTGCCGCGAGGTGCGCCGCCGCCGTGCCGTCCAAGGCAAGGCCCGTCGCCGTAGCTCCACCACCCATGTCAAGCAGGCCATCAACAAGATGCTTACCAAAATCAGCAGCTAGGGGGCGCTGCGGTCCCCGCTCAGAACAGAACTGAGGAAAAACACGCTACAAAGCAAAAATGAACTTAGATTGGTTGTCAAAATGACATTCAGTGGAAACTCTTCTTCCTCAGATGAAGGGTGTTGCCTTGACTTTTAGTGGATTTGGGGTTGTCTAATGAAAAATTATGTACATAGTCAAAACTATAAATAATATAGTCAAAAACACAGCTGATATTACTTTGCATTTGAAATGACCTCATGGCTTCTCTGAGAAGTTTGAAGCTGAAATGTTGGACGGATGGCTAATCTTATGACTGAAAATGAACAGTCTGCTCATGCTAATTGTCTGATTCTGAGGGATCCTGGGAAATGTAGTCTTCCTTCCAGAACAATGTTGTGTTAATGATGTCAAAGAACTACTAACAAAATGGCTGCATCTGAAATCAGTCCCACACACCTCTCCTATCACAATTGCCCTTGAGTGGTCATGTGTATTAGACATTACTGCAAAGCACACTCCAGGAAGAGGACCTAAAATGGTAGAAAAGGCCAAACCAAGGGGTTGTTTCCCAGATAATGATTAAACCTAGTCTTGTAGAAAAAGAAAATTTCAATGGAGATCTCCCTATTTTTAGCTCAGGACTAGACTTAATCCATTGCTGGGAAACTGGCCCAAAATGTAAGGGAGTAAAAAAATTACATTTATGTGACAAGTGCAATTCTTCAGTATGGAAACTGGTAAATTGTAAATAACTTTAGTGTTTAATAACATTGAATGTATTTACTGTTTTCCAGATTGATTTTCCACAGTCTAACAAGAATGAATTAAATCTGAAAATCCATGGGTCCTGGTGTTCCTACAAACAATATGAAACCAGTGTTTTTGTGCCACATGTGATGCTAAGCATTGTGGTAAATCCCTCACTTTGCAGGCACTCAGTTTGTAGCTTATTAATGTGCATATGTGAAGGGCCATAAAATGCCCGTGCTGAAATGCTATCTCCAGGCTTTCAGACACTTTCATTTTGGCTCATGGGTAGGAGAAGTGTGGAAGGATGGTTTTCAGACAAATCCTGTTGCAGAGACATGATTTAACTCACATATATTGTGCAGCATGAAGCGAAGCCTAATGGCATTGAACAGGCTACAAACACATGTAATTATTGATGTGGCTTTGTAACTTTCACTTGTAGGTCAATGTTTTGATTTGCTGTGCACCACATATTTCATTTAATCTCTTCAGGCAAACTTGCTGAATCTTTCATCGAGATATGAATAATAAAAATTTATTATCACATCACTGTGAGTCCTACAAAACAACATGAAGCAGGCTGTTACATAATCCAGAATCCACCTGCACCTCAAAACCATTTGCTTTTGTCAACCACTGGAGCAGACTGCCATTCACAGGTATAGTCAAGTGACCATGTGGGAATGACACCTGCCTAATAACTGACACACAGAGAGGAGGGAGCTGCAGGCCTCGTTGTTTGCCATCTGAAGGCTGTGAGCTCATACTGTCCACATTTTGGCTCTTTATTCTTGTCATCTCTCCCATAAAAATCCAGAATTTCCCTAGAAAATGTTCCTTGAATTGTAAAGTATGTTATTGACTAGGTCTTGGAGTGAATGTTTTGTCCCTGTGTGCATACTCGGGTTGTCATAGAGATAGTAGCAGAATGAGCATATGTTTATTGTAATCAAATGGTTAAAGCCTCTTGGTTCTTATTCTGCCTGCACTCTAGCAATGTACAATGGTTATTTTCTGCAGTGCAACTGTGATTAAATACAATGTACAAAACAGATGGTTTTGAATGTAGTTTTTGCATCCTAGTGTAGATGCTCGTATTTATGGCTCTGAAATGGGCACATGTGCAGCAGATCGGTGATATAAACTGATGATCTGTTATATAAGCTGCTCCTTTCACAGCAGTTTGGAGAAACAGCGTTTGCTTTTTGATGGCATGAATCGGTCATTGTGAGTGCATTAGCCGGGCCCGAGAGATACATTGTCCAAAGCACTGTGAGCACTTTACACTGTGAAATCGCAACAACAAAGTGTGTACAGAGGACCCCTTTAAGGCACTGTCTCCCATTATAATGGACTTCAATAGTAGAGCTGAACTTCTGGAGATGCTCACAGTCAGTTTTATGTGCAGTAAAAAAAGTGAGGATTAAAAAAAAAAAAAAATGACAAAGGTAATCTCTTCCCATGCACAGATGTTATCTTTTCCAAACACCCTGGGCCCATGTAAGACTATGCTGAACAAATCAAATAAATTTCACATTGCAAACCCAGTTGCAAATACAAGCATGCATGCACAAAGGTGTGCACACACACCATACACGTGCACACCCCCCAGCACTGTCAGGCAATGGAGAAACACACCTGGGACTTTCACAGCAGTTACTCGACCTTTAACCAAAGGCCGATTTTGGGCTACAGGATGTAACACAGAGGTGGAAAAAGCCAGATGAGTGAAATGGGCCTTCAATACCGATACTGATAAAATAAATATGAATGACCACCTGATTAGAAAACTGAATAAGGTTCCTGCAATGCCTCTCCTGAATAAGGCTTTTACTGAAATGCTCTATGTAACTTAAAGAACAGCTAAGGGAGCTTAATTAGACTGGACACACGTACACCCAGGGAACGTTCACCCCGACTTTCCCAGCATTCCTCAGCACACGTACACCCAGGGAACGTTCACCCCGACTTTCCCAGCATTCCTCAGCACACGTACACCCAGGGAACGTTCACCCCGACTTTCCCAGCATTCCTCAGCACACAAACGCCCAGGGAACTTTCACACCGACTTTCCCAGCATTCCTCAGCACACGTACACCCAGGACACATTCACCCCAACTTTCCCAGCATTCCTCAGCACACGTACACCCAGGGAACATTCACCCCGACTTTCCCAGCATTCCTCAGCACAAATACACCCAGGGAACGTTCACCCCGACTTTCCTAGCATTCCTCAGCACACAAACGCCCAGGGAACATTCACCCCAACTTTCCCAGCATTCCTCAGCACACGTACACCCAGGGAACGTTCACCCCGACTTTCCCAGCATTCCTCAGCACACGTACACCCAGGGAACTTTCACACCGACTTTCCCAGCATTCCTCAGCACACAAACGCCCAGGGAACGTTCACCCCGACTTTCCCAGCATTCCTCAGCACACAAACGCCCAGGGAACAATCACCCCAACTTTCCCAGCATTCCTCAGCACACGTACACCCAGGGAACGTTCACACCAACTTTCCCAGCATTCCTCAGCACACAAACGCCCAGGGAACAATCACCCCGACTTTCCCAGCATTCCTCAGCACACGTACACCCAGGGAACGTTCACCCCAACTTTCCTAGCATTCCTCAGCACACGTACACCCAGGGAACGTTCACCCCAACTTTCCCAGCGTTCTGGCAGCACTCTGCTCCCTGATGCTCTCAGCAGCATGCCACCACGTGAGGGAGGGCCTACAGACTGCTGATGGGGACAGATTCTATTTGGATCTGCTGGTTTTGGGAGGCTCCTGGAAGCAGCCTTTGGGCGAGGCTGGATAATTACTGGGGTGAAACTCCAGAAATACCCCTGGGTTACCACAGCAGAGGGAGTACCCTGAGCCTGCACTCTTTGACCAGGGAGCAGGGAAACAGCAAGCTGCATGTCCCATTTATTTATAGATGCACAATGTCTATAACATACACACATATGTTCATGCATGGAAATTTAAGCGCAGTGGCACTGAGTTTTATGGACATCTATTCTGGGAGTCTGTGAGAATCAGAGCGAAATGTCCCGTATGACAGATTTATGTGCATCAGAATGCTGTCTGTCACTGACCTGATCCTGCTGTAAATTAATGTGCAGCAATTTCTGATATCACCAGCAGGACGACAGGGAGGAAGCACCCCCTGTTTTTAAATGAGGTGCTGAACCTCAGAAAATGCATTTAAGAGAGAAGGAAACACACTGTGCTCACGAGGGATTTGTGACTTACGCTTATGTGTCCTTAACCACATTGCCGAAAAATTGGTCATCTCATAAAAAATAAATGTTTAGAAACACAGTGTGTCCGCTTGATATTACTTATGGGAAAATGCAAATTTTTGTAACAACATTAAAGACTACACTGATAAGGGATTTGTCAGGTTTCACGGCAGCCTACATAGAGGGAAGGGGGCTTTCCCACTCATCTGTGTTTACCAGACAAAAGTGGTGTTTGGACTAAATGATGAACTGGCACAGAAAATTGTGCCTCATTTAAATTCATGCCCTAGCATAATGTTCTCTGTTTAGGTAGGCCCAGTGCTATGACCTGAGGGGAATGCCCTGAATGACACATCTCTTTGCTGAAATGACACTTTTAAGCCTCCCGCTGTCTCCATCTGGGTTCGGAAGGCCAGTTTTCCACTGCAAGCCATGGCCAGTGTTTCGAGGGGACCTGTTTACTGACTTCCCCATGCTAGTAGCAGGACTCCTCATGGCCAGTGCCCCTGCCCCCAGCTGTGGCACGTAGAACCAGCACCAGCACAGCCCGGCAGAGTGCTCTGCCAGGCTCAAGATGCTTCGGTGTCAGTGGAACGTCTCACAGCGTCTCACAGGCGGCCACTGCTTCCAGAGTGTTCTATCGCCGTACAGACAGAATGCTGCTTCCTCTCACTGCCCCAGCACAAAGATGCCCTCCAATATTTTACATTGTTCCACCAACCTAGTCACTCTGAAAACAAGCTCAACATGCAGTGTTGCATACTTGTTAAGCTTGGCCATTGCAGGGAAAATCAGGGTTCTGCACCAAGTAGCAGAAAACACAGCTTGAACTTCGGTTATAACCCTCAGAGCTGTGATAAAAACGTGTCCTTGTATCAGCAAACACAAATGCGCACATTGTAATCATTTTGCAAGCCCATCTGGGGACTGTTGTCAGTAAATAGCCTTGGCTAAAAAGCTTTAAAAAGATGTATCCAAAAATAGCAGTGTGCCACATATGAATGTTAAAATGCATTTGTGTTTATAAAATACTCACAAGTACATGTGCCAGAAAGACACATCATTTTCTTTTCCAGCAACTTTGGACATCAATAAAAGCATTCCTGATAATATAAGTTTTCATAGATGTGTTGGGGGTCAGGGGGCACAAGCAGCAGAGCATAGCAAAGGAAATGAAAACAGTATCCAGGCAGATTGTGTTCCTGGAGGAGGATACAGTAGATGTGACCGTGGTGAACTCCTAACCCCTGTTCCCTCCAATTACTTGTAAGGTCATATCAGTCTCTCTGTATTATTTCTTCATTTCAAACAAGACTGCATGAGTAAGCGGATTCTAAAGATCAAAATCAAATAACCTGCATGAACGCTTCTCTGGGTGCCTTGCCTGGGAGTGCCTTCAATTCAAGCTCATTTTCAACACATAATTTTCAATTATGATCAGTGTTTTTTAAATTGGTTTCCTCTGTAGAAGCACTGAAGAAGGACACATGGGAGAGTGAGGTGCGTGGCCGCATGCCCTTGAGCCTCTCACACTGTCGCATGTGAAGCGTATTTCTCTCCATAGCGGTAGCCTAGGGAAAGCATCCTGTTCACCAGCCCTCTCTCCTCTGCTCATCCCATCATCTGTGAGGCATTGCAGTTGCCATGGTGACCAAGGCCTTTTCCCGATTTCCTACCCGACCCCCCACATCCACCCTCCCTCCTCCTTGGTGACCAAAACAGCGCACAGGTTTGTGAGGCGAAATGGTCATTCAGCTCCTTGGAGAGTGGGAGGATCTCAAAAAAACCTGGCTGACGCAAATCCAGGGCACAGATGCCACCCACACACACACACACACACACACACACACACACGCACACACACAAGAGTGAAGACTGTTCTGAGGTAAGGCAGAATACAAATTCTCAGATTTGATCTCTTAATTTCTACTAGGAGATCAAATTAAGGGTGAACCACGGACACTTAATAACAATCCTACAAATTATAAAGCTCAATCACATCTGCTAATTAATAATCCAACAAATGCAGGAATTTGCTGACTGGGGCACACTAAAATGGTGTGCATGGACATTTCTGCTGCAGCATTGAGAAACTCCTTGTCAACTCTTCTCACCTCAGTATGGGGAGTTCTTAGTTCCAAGAGAGGAAAATTGCTCTGAGAGGCGACAGGTGTTTACATTCTGAAGGTAATTTATTAGAAATGAGCCCCCATAGTTCCTGCATGAAATGTCAGTGGCCTTATTTGGACATTTCTTCTCACAATATCACTGCTCAGAAAGCCCAGAAAAACAGTGGAGACACGGGAGGTCCGACGGAGGATGTGGATAGCAAAGATCACACTGCCACAGTATGTCATGACATAGCCGCATAACTTTAGCATTCAGCCACGATATTGCAGTGTGATCGCATTACTGTCACAACCTCACCGTGAAATTTAATGTCATTACCACATGAGAAGCTTACTGTGATGCAATTTTACTGTATAATGATATTGCTGTCACACACTTGCTCTGATGTGACATCATCACAATGACCCCTGGCCTTTGACCTTTGTCTGACACTAGTGTTTGCTAAGAGGGGGGAAGGGGGGGGGGCTTAGCCATGGCCCAAGTAGCAATGTCTTCAATGCAGAAAAAATGCACATTTTTACATCTGAAAATGAGGGCACACAAACATTATTCAGACAGTTCTTCCCAAGCCTCATTCTGCTAGCACAAATAAGCCTGAATGAGGGCGAGCTCCAACAGTTCATCATAGACTTATCTCTGTGCCACCAGTACACAGCTGCTCCAAATAAATGCTACTCTGCTATCTCCTCAATAGCTACAGTTTTCCCCATTGCAAATGAATTTAAACATTTTGTTTGTGCAGGCCTGTTATCTCTGAGATCGTGTCTGGCCGATGAGCAAAGGGTGAGAGGCCATCAGCACACAGGAATTCCACAGCGGCCCTTTCCTGAAGAGCAGAGGGGCCCAAACCCAAACCATGACTGCGCCAACACAACTGCAGATCAAACACCAGATACTCCAGCAGGAATGCGAGGGCAAGACCATACTGGCCGTGGAGGTGATAATTATCGCAGATTGAATGTGCGAAGCCAGGAATGTACAACACCCCCAACTCTCTCTCTTGTTCACTCATATCTTCTCTCTCTCTCTCTACCCACCCCTTTCATTCCCTGGATCTCCTCTCTTTCTCCATCCCTTCCTCTCTCTGCAGTGATGGGTGTCTGTACCCCCTCGAACATGCAGTCCACACACAGTCAGTCATTATGTTTCATGGTGTGTGAGCCTATGAGGCAGATGATTACTTATGTAGGCCGTCATGAAGGCCTTGCAGATCCATTATCGCAACCTGTGCTTTTAAGGGGAATTACAGTAATCACACGCTTAAAATACATGCATTTAAAAAGTTGCAGTAGGCAATTTTTCCATGGTCTCCTACAGAGGGATAGTATTTCAAATGGAGAGATGGCACAGAGGACTTTGTGGTGAGAGGATGTCTAAGAAACAAAAAGGAGGCTTTTTTTATTTAAGGTAGTAATGGTATTTTTTTGAAGCATGCAAATCCCTGTTTAGTTTTTTCCAGAGGGAAAAGGCAGTGTACTCCATGTAAAATGGGCAAGAACATGGCAGACATGATGAAGCGGGCTTGTTAAACATGAAAGAGAAACGTTTACTTAAGTTTCAAAGGCGTGCTTTGGCATTGCATGGAAAACACCAGAAACATGACCAGCACAAAACATTTATGCAGTTTTCCTTTTTATCTTTGGAAAAAAACACATCCTCCTAAAACTGTCTATAAAAACACAATACAACAGCCTAGAGGTTGATCAAAGGAAACTAATATTATAGTAGACAGTAAAATCATGGGCTGATCCGACTGAAGACTGTAAAGTTTTTTTTACTGAATGGCATAGTAACCATAGCCAGACAGAGACATGGTCTGAACCACATTCAAATTTAAACAAAGACAAACATCTACAAATTTCACTCTTATCTAGCTATTGGTAAGCCATATAATTCAGGTACACTAGTTAGGAGCCCTAAATGGATGGCTGAGATTGATCAGTATACTTAATGAGGCAGTCATGCAGCCTTTGTGTTAACACAGAGCAGTCAGTAGCACATGCTGCCTCAGACATTCAGAGCTGAAATCTTTTACACATTGGGATCACCTGCCCTCCTTCTCTCCCATTTGGACTCCTTAGCTGTGCTGTCCCGCTAATCTGTGCTGCTCCACACACACTGCACTCCTCCCACACACAAACTGCGCAGCTCCCACACACACTGCACTCCTCCCACACACACACACTGCGCAGCTCCCACACACACACACACACACACACACACACTGCGCTCCTCCACACACACACTGCACTCCTCCCACACACACACTGCGCTCCTCCACACACACACTGCACTCCTCCCACACACACTGCGCAGCTCCCACACACACACACACACACACTGCACTCCTCCCACACACACACTGCGCTCCTCCACACACACACTGCACTCCTCCCACACACACACTGCGCAGCTCCCACACACACTGCACTCCTACCACACACACACACACACTGCGCTCCTCCCACACACACACACACAGCGCAGCTCCCACACACACTGCGCTGCTCTTCTCCACACACACTGCACTCCTCCAGACACACACACACTGCACTCCTCCCACACACACTGCACTCCTCCCACACACACTGCAGCTCCCCACACACACTGCACTCCTCCCACACACACACTGCGCAGCTCCCACACACACTGCACTCCTCCCACACACACACTGCGCAGCTCCCACACACACACACTGCGCTCCTCCACACACACACACTGCGCTCCTCCCACACACACACTGCGCAGCTCCCACACACACTGCACTCCTACCACACACACACTGCGCTCCTCCCACACACACACACACACACACACACAGCGCTCTTCCCACACACACACACAGCGCAGCTCCCACACACACTGCGCTGCTCTTCTCCACACACACTGCACTCCTCCAGACACACACACACTGCGCAGCTCCCACACACACTGCACTCCTCCCACACACACACTGCGCTCCTCCACACACACACTGCGCTCCTCCCACACACACACTGCGCAGCTCCCACACACACTGCACTCCTCCCACACACACACTGCGCAGCTCCCACACACACACACACACTGCGCTCCTCCACACACACACACTGCACTCCTCCCACACACACACATTGCGCTCCTCCACACACACACTGCACTCCTCCCACACACACACTGCACTCCTCCCACACACACACACTGCACTCCTCCCACACACACACACACACTGCACTCCTCCACACACACACACACTGCACTCCTCCACACACACACACACACTGCACTCCTCCACACACACACACACACACTGCACTCCTCCACACACACACACTGCACAGCTCCCACACACACTGCACTCCTCCCACACACACACAGCGCTCCTCCCACACACACACACACTGAGCAGGTCCTTCACACACTGCGGTGCTCTTCTCCACACACACTGCACTCCTCTTCTCCACACACACTGCACTCCTCCAGACACACACACACTGTGCTGCTCTTCTCCACACACACACTGCACTCCTCCACACACACACACACACACACACACACACACTGCACAGCTCTTCTCCACACACACTGCACTCCTCCACACACACTACGCTGCTCTTCTCCACACTGTCACTGAGACCCCTGCCATAGAGGCACACTCACTGCAGAACACCCTCGCCATAACATCATCCTCTATACCCTGGCCAACTCAAGCCCACCGTTTCCTGGGAAACCCAAAGCAGCTGTGCTCTGCCACCATGGACGCCGGGTCACATACTGCCCCACCCCTGGCACACACTATGTGACAGATAAGGTGATATTCCACACAAACATGCACACTTCAGTTTGGACCTCAAGTGACAGAAGCCAGGAAGGGCCCATTAGGATATGGGCAAGTCTCTTTGCTGTGACTCAACAATTGCTTTTGAGAGGATACATCCTATCCTTTATCGGGCTGGGGAAATGTTTTTATCTGAAAAAGAATATGACAATGGTAGACCTGTGACATAAACTGATGCGTTATAACAGACTCAAAACTGTAGCTACCTTCCCAGCTCCCTCTTCAAGGATAAAAACACTGATTGCTTTACCTTGCTGTAATTTCTGCCAGTATAAGCAAGCCTGAGATATGCTCCGAGTCTGTTAGAGCCATCACACACACACTGATACACTCTGGTCTGGATCGCTGCCACAGCTGCCACACACACCAGCCTGCAACCCCATTCAACACACCCTTCCACAGCACACTCTATATGCGGAGCGATATCTGCACTAATCATGTGCTTCTACATCATGAGCTTCTACCCTGCAATTTTTTCCCTGTGTGATATAACACACCCATGTTGTTATTCAGTTTAAGCCATTTTATAATCAATGACTCATTACTGCTGGCCACCCAACTCACACAGAATTTTCAGTAGATAATGGTCATCCAAGAACTGTAATTTTCTTGAGCTACAGAAGAATTTTAGGCAAATAACATTTAAGGTCAAATTTCACAGGTACAAAGCAACACACATCCTGAATGCTTTGAAAAGTGAAAGACTAATTATATTTAAAAAGAAAACAGAACATTTTATATTCTGATATTATATTTACAACATTTTACAAAAATGTGAAAAGTATGTCACTATTAAACTAAATTACCTAACAGCATATCGTAAAGAGTCACTTTTACTGCTGTGATGCCATTAAGGTGTTTCAATATAATGCATTTTAACATTAATCATTAAACATGCAAGGAGAGACCATATACAGCACAGATAAACTAAATCAATGCAGGTAAACTTGAAAGGCAATGGAACAGACGAGGGCTAGGCTTTGAGCAAGAGTTTAATATCCAATCAGAGTGACTTCCTGAGCCCTGCTATGACATGTGCAATGAAATGGTGCCAGGGTTACAGCACAGCGTTTGGAAAGGTATCTACACATTTCAGACGGCAAGAGCTCCTGGTATGACAAGCCTATTGTCTGAAGCAATTAGAATATACAAGAGTTAACTTTCTTTCAGAGCTCCACAAATTACATGTGTTTGAACATAATTTGCTGTGTAGCTTTATATTCCAAAATTCTGGGATATCCATGCAGATTTTATTTCATACATTTTCAATCACAAAGGCCTAATTACAATGTTTTTATCTATTACAGGTCTGATATGGCTCTCCTGTACATACAGTGACTGAGAAAGTGACGGGGCGTTACTGTTAAAACTAGTTGTGCATCATGACTCTATTTTTATTGGACTACAGTGGGCCTTTAAAAGCTTCAAGATGTGGAGCATGGTGCGCCAGCACATTAAGAGATTCCATAAATGTGAGAATCCCAGAAACCTTCAGCTTGGACAGTGAACACTGCAGCAACCAACCTGGCAGCTTGAGCTTTGTGATTTCAATGCTATCAACAGTTTCAACAAGCACGTTATGAGAGTCATACACTTAACACACCCACAGCGTGTCTGTATCAACAAATCAGCCTTTTTCATATGCTAATGGCTGATTCAAGTCACTGCTTAGCACAAGATGTGAGGCTTGTTTTCCAGGGAACCATTTTAAAATACCTCTCATATCATCAGGAAACTTACTCTGAAATTCTAACGTAGTTTCACAACACTATCTTACAGATGTGCAGATTAAAACATTCCTGTGTGGCAGAAGATTTAGGTGCTGATTTCATATGACAGCAGCCAGAACTGTCTCTACTGTTCCCTAATGCAGTTTTCTCCTGAAGATTTTATTCTTATGTTAAAATATTTGAGAGGTGTTTTGATAAGAACTAAACTGTGTCAGAACAGTATGGTTTCACAACAAATTCTTGCATGTTCCTGTCTTCCATTTAGCATTACAAGGCAGAGGCGTGACAAAAGCACTACGACTGTCTTTACACAGAATTTCCTGTCTTTAGATGGGTACCTGATATTTCGCTTTCTGAGATTTTGCTTGTTGTGGCTGAAAGGAAGCAGGGGACACAACCCCACAGTAGGCAGGTTGTGATGACCGCTATAGCGCCATCTACAGGATTTAAACGGTTAGGTCCCTTTTATGCAGGTACATCATCCTAGACCCCTTCCTTTGTCACACTGCCATCCCTACAACACACCATCTGAGGCTAAGATACAATAAATATTTATTATTTAAATTTGTTTGCTTGTTTTCTTCATGTGTTATTCCTATCAAGTTTTCTAAACTTGCTTACATTTTTCAGGATACTCAACTTGAAAATAAAGCTGCTTTAGCTAAGAGTGAATGTCTGAGATGCTCCGTGACCTATACAATTCTTGTTCACCAAAATGAATCAGAATTATTTTAAATATGTAAGAACTGTTAAAAATCACCTGGCACCATTTCGTTTCTTTGTAAAGAAATATTTTTCTGTCCTCTGATTGTGCCACAGAAGTCAACAACTTGTGACATGGACATGTTTCAGATAAATATGCAGGCCACATTAAAAAAATGCTATTGAAACGTTGTAAGTATCAGCATTCTGGGCAATTCGAAGAAGCTCATTGAAGAAGCGACAGAGGAAGCGCTTAAAATTAAATTCAATACACATGAATAAATAAATACCGAAACCGTATTTACCCTATACCACCACAGGAAAATTACACGCGTCTTAAATGTGCAGCATTTTCGGTCACTCTCTGAACGGTTGCAACAAACGCACAATTTCCTTTGCTCATTCTCATCCCTTATATGTATGAGAAGCAGAACCGCCACCTTACATGACTATAAAGAAAAGAGAACCAAACCAAAATAAATGAGTGAACTGGCACCAGACGGCCCTCGGAAAGAATGGCGCCTACCTGCCGCCTGGGGAATGTGGTTCTCGGACAGCTCCGTCTTGCCCGCGTTGGCTTCTTTGTTGTTCATGTTTTTTTTTATTTCTCTTTTTGCATCCCCGTGGTGTAAAGAAAAATCCCTCCATCAAGGGAACGGCATGGGTCTCCTTTACTGTGTGGTTTTATCATTGTCCACTCTTTCGTATTTATTTAGCCTACACAACAACGCATATATGCTACAGATGCTAAACTGAAAATAACCGGCTCCCGACCCACGCGCTGATTAGACACAATTCAAATTTGCCGCCATTAGCACGTCACATTCTGCTGCACTACCTCCGGTCACCTGCAGGCGATCAGAGCGGTACCTGCATGTTTCGGGTGAGCTGCGTGATGCAGCAGCAGGGGTCTGAAACAGAAAAAACGTGTGAATGTGTCCAGTCGTGCGACTGACGTGCCATCCACAAGCAAAGTGTGCATTTTTGATCGTACACAACCCGGACTGAGGGCAAGATTGAATAAGTAGGCAATCAGTAGTATCATAGTTTAGTTTAGCATGTATTTTACTTCACATCATTTATCTTGTTTCAAAGTGGATTTTCTGATGGCAGTGAAAAAATAAAGGTCCTTATGCAGATTCACTGCTATGCCAGAATGTTCCAAACACATTTTGCACATTTAAGAGGGTATATATCAAAGAGGACAATGTGTTACTCAAAACACCAGTATTAGGCAAACACATGCATATGGCCTCCTCCAGTTACTGGCACCCTCACTAAAGACAAAGTAAGAGGCTGAATAAGTGTAACAACAACCAGGGATGTGCAATACTGTATGCTCAAACAATGTAAAACTAAAAAAAGTGAACTGTGTAGAATAGAATAGAATCAGTATAAAATATTTTGATTTCACGAAGTCTGGACTACCAAGCCATGTAATTCTTGAACCATAAATGTAGCCATCTAGCTATGTACGTATAATCTACAAATAATTAATTTTTGTACTGTCTGGTTTCTTTATCTTTGGTTATGAAAATAAACATTCGATGTTAGTAAGTTTCAGAAGTACAAAGCTTTTTGGTACTTGTTTTGCCTGAAAGGCACACCTGTGCAATGTGAACTCTGAACAGGAGCAATTAACTCAGATAACATTAGCTGCCTGCTTTTACTCCCTGGACTCTCACAGAATGAATGTTTCTGTGTGTGTATGTGTGTTCCTCAAGGAAATGGTGCAATTAAACCATAGCTGTACCTACATACCTTTATACTCATAAACATGAATCAGGCCGCCAGGAGACCGAATAAGCATTTCAGAGGAGACGGAGCTGGAGCCTTTAAAGTGGAAAACCCATGGAGCACCAGAACAAGACAATCAGCTAAACAATAATGGCTACTTTAAACTCTTACAAAGGTGCGTTGTTTTTAATCATAGATTACTTAAAGAAAATGTAGGCAATTTTTGGTACAATTTTTTGAAAGTGTTATTAATGTGAGGAAATTACCGATACTGCTATTGGGAATGTCTGTGGTGCTGATCCATCACACTGTCACAAACATGGCCTGTAATGGATCTACTATAGACTCTCTAAATGACACGGCACCCCGATGATTGATTCCACTTTAGTGCCTCTGGGTGGCTCGTAGGCTAAGGCGTTTACCTGTCAGGTGCTCGAACAGGTGCTTTCGGACCAGAGAAGGTTTTTCATAGTCTTAAGAACTGTTGAAGGAACTACCCCTTTTTTATTGTGTCCACACTGCAGGAACTGGGAACGGTCGTAGTTCTTAGAACACTGTTTTGAGGGACTTTTTAGCTCCTACTTCAGGGTAGGCACTCTCCCAGCACAAGCTAAACCTTGACTGACATAAGTGTATGGCGATTTGTCCACATGTAAGGGGAACAGTTGGCCCAGCGTCACCAGAGGAAGATCAGGGTTTGCCCTTTTAGTTTATCAGTCTCATCCCTCTCTAGAGGCCACTCCTTGTCAGCTTGGTGCCTATTCCTGCACAAACAGAAAACATGGCTGACTTCCTCATCCTCCCTCAACATAGGCAGCATGTAATCGCTGCTGCATCAGCTGTGTGGACAGACGCGAGGGCTGGTCATTACGTGAATCGGAGGAGTCAAAGCCGCCACCTGCAGAGGGAATGGGAGCAAGTGGCTGCAATGAACTGAACAGGGCAGGAACCCTTGACTACATACAGGAAAATAATTCCACATGCTTCTTAGCCACCTGGGGAAGTTGATTTGTTCTGTGTGACAGGTGAGGCACACTGCCTCTCAGAGCTGAGGATGGTGCTTAGCCACCTGGTGAAGTTGATTTGTTCTGTGTGACAGGTAAGGCACACTGCCCCTCAGAGCTGAGGATCGTGCTCCTGGGTGGAAGGGAAACGGGGAAGAGCTCAGCGGGAAACACCATCCTGGGCAGAGAGACGTTCATCACCGGAGGACGAACAGCAGCATGTGAGGAGGTACAGGGGGAGGTGGGGGCCAAGCAGGTCACTGTGGTGGACACACCAGGTTGGTGGTGTGATTCTCCTGTGCTGGACACTCCAGAGTCCGTCAGGCAGGAGATCCTGCGCAGTGTTTCACCATGCCCCCAAGAACCAGGGGCATTTCTGCTGGCCATAGATGCAGATGAGTCCTTCACAGAGGCAGAGAGGAGAGCGGTGGAGCAACACCTGGAGCTTCTCGGTGAGAGTGTCTGGAGGCACACCTTAGTGCTGTTTACCTGGGGAGACTGGCTTGGACACACCTCCATTGAGGAGCACGTAGAGGCTGCAGGGAGGTCTCTCCAGTGGCTCATTGAAAAATGTGACAATCGGTACCATGTGCTCAACAACAAGAGCAGAGGTGATGGCACTCAGGTCACAGAACTGCTGCAGAAAATAGAGGACATGGTGGCAGGAGGTAGAGGCTATCTTTACCCAGTCAATGGTGTCCAACCACAGGCACTGCAGGAGAGGAGAGAGGGAGCGGAAAAAAGGGCAAGAGAACGGCTAATAAAGGTGCAACAACGGAGGAGCGACTTTAGATTACTTTGTTCAGGTGAGTTCAGTTACAGCAAAATAAAGCTCTGTGCCTGATCTGAGCTCTGAACAGACCCCTGTCCTTGAGGTGGTCCTCTCTGACACTACAGGGTGAGATACTCTAATTGAACGGGGCGGGTTCTTTCTGTCCTACAGGTGAACCACAGCACCTCTCCCGGGTGAGTATTGTGCTACTGGGTCCACAAAATGCAGGAAAGAGCTCGACTGGAAACACCATCCTGGGCCAAGACCAGTTCAGTACAGAGGGAAGGACGGTGCGGTGTGTAAAGAAACAGGGTGAAAGGAACAGGAGGGAGGTCACCGTCATCGACACCCCAGGATGGGAAAGCACGTCCTCAGCCTGTCAGTCTCCGGAGCTGCTGAAATGGGAAATGGCGCAGTGTGTGTCTCTGAGCCCATCTGGACCCCTGGCCTTCCTTCTGCTGATCGACGTCAGCACAGCTTTTACACAGACACACAGGACATCTGTGGAGCAACACCTGCAGATTCTCACCGACAGAGTCTGGAATCACACCATAGTGCTGTTCACCTGGGGAGACTGGCTGAAACACACAACCATCGAGCAATACATTGAAACTGAAGGGAGCGCCCTCCGGTGGCTAGTTGAGAAATGTGCAAACAGGTATCATGTCTTGAGTAATGAGAACAGGGATAACGGCACTCAGGTCACAGAACTGCTGGAGAAGATCGAGGAAATGATGTCAGAGAACAGATGCAGCTGTTTTGAAGAGCAGAGCACAGTGTTCCATGAGGAGGAGAGAAATCGCAGGGAACAGAGAGGAACTGAGAGACTGTTGAAGACCCAACAGCAGGGAGTGGCTCTGAGATCTCTCCTCACAGGTGAGTGAATTTCTGCCCACGTGTGTGTCAGTCATCCTCAAAACCATGCTCATGATAATGCTAACGCAAGTGTGGAATTTTTTGAGAAACAGTTGTGCGGTGTGTGAAAGTTGTGTTGAATTTGGTTTTTTCCCTGCACTTAAACTCTTTTGCATTTCAACCAATCAGGTGTCAGAATAAAAAATGGTGATTGGCAGCAACCATTCATTGTATATTTTTTTTGAGCTAGAAACAGTTAAATGGTGTTATTGTTATTATTATTATTATTTTAGCAGTATAGCACATCATTTGCAATGCTTCAGTATCATCCTGCCCATTCTGCAGACAGGCTGAACAGAAACACCACATGAGCAAACACTCTGGGGTGAGGGTAGGTTCTGTTCAAAACAGCACAAAAGATAGCAGCAGGTGTGTGATAAACCGGCGTAAGTTACTGCTGTTGGACTTGGGTTGGACACAGCGGTGGGTTTTTCACCTTGTGGATTTTGCAGACTCCCTGCCATGGGCTGAGTGTCAGAGCTCATTGCTGAGCTGCGGGGGTGACTGAACTCGTCTCTCTGTCTGCCAGGGCAGTCAGTTCGCCTCTCACAGCTCAGGATCGTGCTGCTTGGCACTGAAAACACAGGGAAGAGCTCGGCTGGGAACACCATCCTGGGCCAAGAGAGGTTCGGCACCAATGAGGGAACCACACAGTGTGTGAAGGGGCAGGGCGAAGTGGAAGGCCGTCTGGTCACGGTCATTGACACGCCAGGATGGGCAGTGGACTCGTCACAGTCATCTCCTGGCATGGAGAAATGGGAGATCGCACGCAGCATGTTTCTGTGCGCCCCCGGCCCCCACACTGTCCTCTTGGTGGTGGATGTCAGCACGTCCTTCACAGAGGCACACAGGAGATCAGTGGAAGAACATGTGGAGGTGCTTGGCAGGAGAGCCTGGGGCCTGGCTATAGTGCTGTTCACCAATGGAGACTGGCTGGGAGACACCATCATCGAGCACTGGATCGAGGCTGAAGGGGAGGCCCTCCAGTGGCTTGTAGAGAAATGTGGGAACAGGTTTCACGTTCTCAACAACAGAACCAGGAGCGATAGGGCTCAGGTTACCGAGCTGCTGGAGAAGATAGAGGGTGTGGCAGCAGGGAGCAGTGACAGTCCTTACATGAGCAGCAGTGGTGTGACACCAGAGGCCCAGGAAGAGAGAGATGTGATCAGCTCAACAGAGATGGCACCAGTAAAGGACACAGAGGAACACATGATATCATCCAGGAGGAGAAACAGCAAGTTCCACCCACCCAACAGTGAGTACTGCATTACAACAGTTTATTATAACATCCTGAATTTCATTAATACAGACAACATGCTCTTTAAATCCTCAAGTCCCTCAGAGTAAGTATTGCAGTTAAGTCCACTTACTGTGGGCTTGCCGCTGTTGAACAGTCATGTATAACACAGAACTGTAAATGTGCTGACAGTACAGCAATAATTAATTAAAACATTAATCTAAAAAAAACACTTTTTAAACAGTATAGACCTTAGAATGGCTTCTTTACAGAGGAGAAATCTTGCATCATTTCATTGAGAAATGCTGTGTCTGACCAGAAAATTGTCATTTTTTTCTTATTCAACAGTAAGCGGACAAGGGAGAAAATACTCATACAGGAGCTATATGTCCAGGTCACTTAATGTAGGGCATTCATCAATAAGTTCAGAATCCGAGAATGTGAGTTCTATATTCACATCCATGAGTGCTGACCATGGGTTTGTGAGCTCCAAGTACTCATCCATGAGTTCTGAATCCGAGTCTTTGAGCTCCAAGTACTCATCCATGAGTTCTGAATCCGGGTCTTTGAGTTCCGGGTACTCATCCATGAGTTCTGAATCTGGACCACTGGTCACAAAACCTAGACTTGAATGTGAGGATTACTCCCGGTCCAGAGGAGTGAAGTCCCCAAAGCTGGCCCGGCGCCGGCTGGTGTCCAGTGCAGTGCCTGAGTCCCATCCGGAGGACAAACCTACATAGAGGAACGACACTGCAGTCCCAACAAACCAGGTTAGTCCCAACAGTGTCCTTTAAGTCTGACATCATCTGGCTGATTGAGGCTTGAATCGTGTCTTGGTAGAACTGAAAACAAACATGGCACCTTCAATAAATCAGGTGAGTCATGTGTGCGTGTCCACCTGTCCCTGGGTCTGTAGGAAGAGTCACATGGTGGGGCTAACGGAATGCTAGCTCGATATGGTTGGGAGAAAATGGGGAAAAATAGATAAAATAAAACATGGGAATGTCCATGTGTCTGAGTCTATGCATATGTATATGTGTGTCAGTGTGTGTTATATGTGTGTGAGTGAAATGGACCAAGCCCACACTGGCTCATTCACTGCTGTGAATGAAGTTATACTAAAACTTATGGATTCTCAGTTACTGCTACAAGGGTAGCAGAGATGGTGTTCTCACAGCGGTGGCTTCTGCCAGCCCATATTCCTTGTGACAGAAGCACACTGCGTTTCAGAGCCATGACAGAAATAACTCTTTTCTCACTAGATACAGCTCCAAGGCCACTGGAGCTATTCTGTTCCTTCGCAAAAGAACCTTCATTCTGCTGTTTAATGTAGGAAACATGAATTCTCATATTGCATTATGTTTGAGAGAAAGGAAATTGCAGACGTTTCCACACTCACTGAAGTGCTAACAGGTCGGGCTGAGGGCAGAGAAAGTCAATAAGGCCTGCATTGTTTAAGCATGTACTTTCATAGTAGCCCTCCACCGCAACAGAGTGCTGCCTGTCCACCCACGCTGCTCTTCAGGTCTACAGCCTGACCAGTGTTCAGCATTTCCTTTAAAACTGGAACAAAAGGCTCCAGTTCCACCAGGAAAGATAAAGGAAGAAGGAAGCAAAGCGCCCTGCAGGATCTCACAGAGATTCAGTGTGGCTGGATGTTTCAGACCACACACAGGAGCAACATAACCAGAGAACACAGCAGCTACCATATAATTATGAAAGGCAACATTCAGAAGTACTGGAATTTGGAAAGGCTGCAGTACTCTGCAGGTATTCTCCTGGAGCTTTTGCTGACAGATCAAAGAGGGAAATGGAGGGGTTTTCACAGTGACTGATGGGCTGTCTGTTAGAAAGCAGAATTTCCTTATCTTTGCAACACTGTTTCACCAACTGATTTATGACTGTATTCTGGAAGAATTTGGTTTCTCTCTCTGTAACATTTGTGTTGTTATGACAAGAATCTATACTGTCAATGCCATTCCCAACTTGTGTGCATCAGATTAATCACTTGGATTACACCAGAGCATTCCATTTTTGCCCAGATGATGAAGCTGGCTATAGCATTACCAGCTACACCATTACCGGCTATGGCATTACCAGCTACACCATTACCGGCTATGGCATTACCAGCTACACCATTACTGGCTTACTAGAATCAGTAGCTATGGGAAGCTGGACACTTTACATGTGAATTTTTTTTCTGAAGGTTTCATTAAGCAAGAGCGAAATCTCTATTGCCACATCCTCAGCACACACACACGCACACACACACATACTCAGTGAATCATTCAGAAACACACAAACGTGCTTAGTGAGTCATTCAGACACACACACGCTCAGTGAATCATAACAATGCACACACACTACATTGTATCATAAAAACACACACTTATCTCTCAATGAATCATAAAGACGCACACATTTGTCACAGTAAATCACAAAGATATTATGACACATGATTGTCAAGTAGGATCTGGTCTGTTTCCTTCCCTGCCAGTGATAGGTGGGTGTTCAGCTGGCCCTTCACACACTATGGGCCGAAGCCAAAACAGAGTTACCATCATCATTTTCCATGCAGAAGAAGAGTCTGAGAGCTTTCACTCAGGTGGATGTGACTCAGGTCTGGATTTGGCCCTGAAAAAGGAAAAAACTCAAATTCAGTCATTACACAAGAGGAGATGCACATCAGAGCCAGAGGTTCAGCTTATGTTTAGCTCAAGTTTTGTCAAAACATCAGGTGATTACTGTTTCCTTTGGATCACCTACGGGACTTTCTGAGGCTGGATCCAAACATTTTTGTAAAACCTCCAAGGATTAAAATGTTCAAAATGCAGCAAGTTTAATTCTATCAAAGACCGTTAAACCAATGAAACAAACAGCCTGAGGCCAAGAGCAATAAGCTGGCTTGTTCTTTGCTTATGAAGAATAAGGGTTATAGATTCCATTGGGACAATCATATGGACATGTATTGATATTTCCAAAGGACTGACAAGGTTACACTCTGGATAATAGCATCTACTGAATGCATGAAATGTTATGTCCAATACAGTAAACAAAGGATTTGTGCATTTGTGTAATAAAAGTTTGGGAACTGGGTGGGCTGAATACTTCAAACTGCTAATTTCCAACTGGAATGGGCCTTCTGTGCATATGACGGGTACAGTGCAGCCAAGAGTAGTGGGGGATTTGGGGAAATCAGTTTTAATTGGTGATATTTTAGCAGTAAGCCAACCATATGCTATAGTTCAGGACACCAATAGCCTGAAGAATCCATGACATAAACAGCATGAGCTGCAATCAGTTACATTATTAGCATGCCATGGTCACCTTGCCAACAATAGACTGCGGTATCTGAGAGGGCACATTACTTCTGCAGCATATTTCCCTTTTTGAAAGCTCTGACTGCAGGTTTTTAAAGTGATTTGTACTCTAGGTTTGATCCACCCACCTGTGAGTCAGAGGGGTATGTAATTTAAATGTTAATTGTGTTCTGTGCGCTTGCTTAGATGATTAGTACCTGTTGAGTGGAGCTGGATCACTGACGCTCAGAATGACTTCATTTGTGTGATGCCGTTCAGCGCATTGCAACAGTCTGCTGCAGTTGAGCTGGTGCTATGTAATTTTGGGCTCCATGTTAATTCTTTTTAGTGTTCTGATGGGTTCTATGTAGAACCTTATTCTTATGAAATTATTAGTACCTCTATGTTTCAGAGTGGCTGTGAGATAAACCCAAGAATGGATCCTTTTGTAACTGAAAACCCAAAATATCTCTGCTCCATTTTGAATCAGACTTCATTTGTCATTTCCATCTCACTTAAGATGGTGACACTATACTCTGCCGATTACCTGTGAGTGAAACTGCTTATCAAACAAGCAGGAAATGTACCTGGCAGCAGCAGATCCACTGGATCAAAAGGTTCTGATGCAGAGTGATGAGTGAAATATTTGCACTTTGAGTTGTACCACGCTCTGGATAGGAGCGCCTCCAAAATGCCTATAATGTAATGTAATGTTATTTCACCGTCTCTAAGAGTGCATCCTGTAAACCTTTCCCTGCCCAGATTCGGCATCTGTTTGAGACACCAGCATGTTCAGGCTACAGGACGATCCAGTAAAGGCTGACTGAAATCTCATAAGGGCTGTCTGTCTTTAGACAGGTGAAAGGTGTGACTGTGATCTTTAGACAGGTTAAAGGTGTGACTGTGATCTTTAGACAGGTGAAAGGTGTGACTGTGATCTTTAGACTGGTGAAAGGTGTGACTGTGATCTTTAGACTGGTGAATGTGTGACTGTGATCTTTAGACAGGTGAATGTGTGACTGTGATCTTTAGACAGGTTAAAGGTGTGACTGTGATCTTTAGACAGGTGAAAGGTGTGACTGTGATCTTTAGACAGGTGAATGTGTGACTGTGATCTTTAGACTGGTGAATGTGTGTGATCTTTAGTGATCTTTTAGACAGGTGAAAGGTGTGACTGTGATCTTTATACAGGTGAATGTGTGACTGTGATCTTTAGACAGGTTAAAGTTGTGACTGTGATCTTTAGACAGGTGAAAGGTGTGACTGTGAGCGATTCAGTAAGGAATAGGTTGCTGATGCAGTTCGGCACATGCTGTTTCTCTGTCATGTGATCGCAGCTATGGACCCCCTTCCTTCACTTACCCTCTGTAACCCCATTAATCTCCTGCATCCCACACACCTGCGCCCAAACCCTGCCCAAAAGCATCGTACCTCATCCTGACCCCCCAGCCTGAGGGTAATCTGTATGGAAATGCCCCCTGGCCCCAGGGAGGCCCCCTGCCTGCACAGAGCGTCTGGCACAGACCACTCTCACCTTGGCAGGCTCATGACACACTTTAGTCTCTAGTCACTATGGCAACAAATGGCGATCAGGCCACAGACGGAATGCATTTTCGGTGAGTCACCATGGCACCCTATGACACTAGAGGTTCTACAAATACATCAGAATGATCGTTCTCTGAAACGGAGAACCAGAAAGGACCGGGAGCTGTGCTAATGCATGGAGGATTCAGAGAGACATCACCAACATCATGCAAGCCTGGCCATAGCGACAGTTTTACACGGTTGAGTCAGGGCTGCTGAGGTTTTGGATTCTGCCATCTGTGTGTTGGTGACTGCAGCTGTGCACAGGTGATTAAGATATTTCCCGTGGCCACTGAGGTCACACAGGACAGTGGGGTAACAAAGAATGTTCTGTGTGCTTCCGAATGTCACCTGCCGAAGCTCGTCAAATACCTGCGCAAGCGTCTGTCAACATGATTAATGAATAGTGTGACTTTTGGCAGAAACACACAGCAGGCTCTTTGTCACTGCTGCCAGTCTGAAGCACACTTGACCCTGATGGGTCTTTCTGTCAGAGCTCAGCATTCCTGCTGAAAAACTGCACATAACGGTTTCATACAGATTCAGAACGCAGCAGAACTGAGCCTCACTGGCCCCAGACTGGGAGCACTCTGCACTAAAGACAGAGTCAGAGATCCCTCCTCTGCTTCCCAAATATGATATGAAGACTGCATACTGTATAGAAAATAAAATATACAGTTGTTGCATAAAAACGTTTTCACTCATATCCAGCCTGATGATCGTATATCAGCTAACTGGCTGTTCTAAGGCAACGCCTGGTCTTAATATCTCACTGTCATTGTGATCCCGTTAGTGGATTTACTGCGCTGAGGTCAGTGTGATGTTGGGAGTCTTCCAGCGTTAAGGCGCCCAACAACAGGGAGAATCTGAAGAATGCTGCCAGTGCATCATGCCTGGCGGACCCCTGAGTAGCACTTTGCTCACTCTGTTCCTCTTCGCTTATATTCTATATCCATGTGTGTGCAGGGATCCTCTCTTAATCTCTGTGAGGCCATACAGAAATCAGTTTAAGCTGTTTACGGGCACATACTATTTTAAAATGAAAGGAACACATTCCCAAGTAAAACATTTGTTTTGATTGACTTGAATCTATAAGTTGCTTAAATGATTGGATTTAATTTTGCCCACTGACTTACCCTTTGATCGAATCGAGCCCATTGCTGTTGACCCACTCCTCGCTGTTCATTTCGCTCTCGTCCCCTGGATCAAAGGTACCAACATGCTCAGTCTACAGCGTGGCCAACTCCAGCAAAACAGCAGAGCGGTAAAAAAGAGGAAGCGTGTGGAAGCTGTTTACTGCAATTTTACTCTCCTAACGGCCCCATCCTGAGCCAATTTAAATAAAGGCCTCTTCCAGGATGATGGAATTCGGGATTACATGCAAATCTCCCCCGATAGCGAGCCTCTGTTTTATTTTACAAGCCGTAAATTGAATTTGAACAATGACCTTAAATGGAGAACTCAAATCAGACAGGAACAGACTTGTTAGTTTTTATCATGAGGATTTATCAGCTACCAGCACTCAAAGGCCCACTACATGGAAAAGATCATCTCTGAGATTTAGGTCAAACTTGCACACAGATTTACACCATGTTACACCTTAGAAATACATGGAAACTAAACTGTGTTATTACATGATGCAATGCATGAAATAGTTTGTAATTGTGTGGCTAAAGCACCAGTGCATTGGGAGGTGTTGCACTGATGGATGAAGTCCATGTGTGTGTTTCTGTGCTGACCGTGGATGGGTGAAGTCCATGTGTGTGTTTCTGTGCTGACCGTGGATGGGTGAAGTCCATGTGTGTGTTTCTGTGCTGACCGTGGATGGGTGAAGTCCATGTGTGTGTTTCTGTGCTGAATGTGGATGGATGAAGTCCATGTGTGTGTTTCTGTGCTGACCGTGGATGGATGAAGTCCATGTGTGTGTTTCTGTGCTGACCGTGGATGGGTGAAGTCCATGTGTGTGTTTCTGTGCTGACCGTGGATGGGTATTCACCATGAGACAGTGACCTCACTGACTGAGCCCCCTTCCCTTTGCAGTGCTGCACCCACTAACCCAGCACTGCAGCCACTGACCCAGTGCTGCACCCACTAACCCAGCGCTGCAGCCGCTGACCCGAGATTACCCTCCACTGACCCAGCAGTGAGACTCCCAGCCACAAGTAGCACTGATGTGAATTCAGTGCCAGAGCACAGGAGCCATGCACTCCATGGGACAGACCCTGGGATTCACTCAAATGCACCGTGTCTTAAGGGAACATGCAATTCAATCAAAACTGACTTTAGCCATTGACTTAAGCCCAGTTTCACAGCAGAATGACATAGCTAGCAGGCCATCTATAGGATCTTACATTGAATGCAAGGGAACCAGAAAAAATGCCCTGAGGTTATAGTAAACAATGTCTGTTTTAATCGCTGAATTCCAAAACAAAGTGGTATGTATTACAATGACATACAGGTGCCGAATCACACATAAAACAGTTAGCAGCCAGACAATAAAGATAATATACAGAATCACAGGCACAGAGGAAGGTCTGTTGTCATGCCACACTTACATCAAAAACACATCATGAGGAGAGATATTGCCCACAGAATATTAACTTCACTACAATGGAGATTCTTGCATCAGTTGGAAAGAGGTGTTTTTTTAGCAAGATTCAAAAGGGTCTATTCACTGTTTTCAGCTGTTTGACAAAAATCACCAGATAATAAAAATAAAAATAAAGAACTACTGCAGCTCCATTAAGACAAGTCAGTGGTCGGCAGCAGTTGGATGGAGCTCCTAACTGGAAGTTTGGCTGGAAAAGAAGAATAACAGATGCTGCGACCTGGGTTCCCTGATGGAGAGCTGAGGATTTTGATTCACACTGTGAGGTGGAAGACAGACTTCTCTACAGCGCTGGTGTAACGCAGATTTCCTTTGGCATTGCTGATGTAGGCTAGGCCTGAATTCAATAAAGTTTTGTTCTTGCCAACTTTGACAGAGTAATGAATGCAACTGTTATCTTTCCCTTCAGAAACTGTTTGGGAAGTTATTATTGGTTGATTTTGAACTGGTCAAACTATATTTATTTGGTTGTAGAGAAATGTGGATTGAATCCAGACTGTTGTCAGTTTAATCTTAATATCCTTGATGTTCCTGTTAAACAAGTACACTATAGCTCAAACTAAAGCCACCTCATAGAGACCAGGTGTTTACCACCACTATGCGCTATGGCCTACATGTGAGCAGCGCTTCCAAGCAACCTACAGTATCTGGTCAGCACTCTGCCAGCACTCTGCACAGTACTCTGTCAGCACTGAAAAATATTTTACTTGAATATGCCCATTCTGGAATACGCTGCATGAATAGACCCATAAATGTATTTGTTAATCCACAGCACAATGGATAACTCAAATAATATCAAGTAATAACTGAATAAAGTTGTACTGTGTTCAGGCTAAATTATTACATAAAATCCAAAATTTCACTAAATAAACATAAGGTGGCAAAATGACTTAATTCTCACATTTACTGTAAACGTTACATATCTGTAGTGATTCTGTAATCACTGAATAGAAAATGAAAAGCAGTAATAAGACAGAACTGTGTAAGTAATAAAACACTTATAATGAAGATGTTTTTGTATGGCTTATCATGGTATACGGTATACCCAATTTCACTACAATGAAGAAGAACCTTACATATCAAAAGCCTATTGAAAATGAATGAACTCTTGAATAACTGCAAGAAATAAAACATACATTTATGAAAGGAACATATAATTTGGTCCATTCAATTCCACGTTAAAACAAAATAAAAACAAGTGGTGACAGCAAGATTATTTTTCTTTTCTCACAAATTAATCCAATAATATGATTAAGAACCTAATCCAATACTGGTCAATCATATAAAATTAAAATATTTAATGGAAAACACCAGGTTAACTGTTCTATTATCTTCCCATTAAAATGAACTCCACATCAGCTCACAGACTCATTTTACATAACTCATGGGAAAATGAAACATACATTTAACATTTCAAATGTCAAACGACGATGACCTTATAGAAAGAGCCCAGATCAAATCAAATCTTGGCCTAAGTCATCATTTACATGTTTATACTTCAGAAGGTGAAAAACGGCCCATAACTCTGTTCTGTGTGTGCAGACAGGGCGAGGATGAGCCAGCACAAGTCCACAGATTAAACGGTAAGGGCCTCTCTGCAGGAAACGCAATGAAAAGTAATCACAAGCAATTTTCAACATAGTGTTTTTTCCTCAATAATGTTCCCTGACAAGCAGATAATTTACCACAAATGCTATTCCAATCATATAAACATTGTTACAAACAAACATGCTGGAGAAGCCAAATTCATCAAACAATATCTGCTAAATTCATCCTATTTTTCAGCACAAACATTGGGGCAAAAACAGCATGTAGGCAGGAAAATTGAGCTTGGGTTTGATGAGATGGGCAGAATAAAAACCCCATACCTCCTTGAGTGGCATGGACAGGCACACATGCCCTCTCTGTGCTGGACAGAAGGGACGGGATAAATATGAGAGGGGCTTCCTGAAGATGAGATTAACACAGGACTGCTGGATCTCATTCCTAATGACAGTTAGTCTGCAAGGAAGCACTTCTAATTGTTTAAGCAAAAATTGGAAGTAGGTAAAACCATTGCTAAGGTCATGGACTTATGATTAGTTGAGAGTTTTTGACACTGCAAGCAGAGAGCCTTCCTGCAGTACTGCATAAATAAGTGATAGATAGATAGATAGATAGATAGATTGATAGATAATAAATAAATAAATAAATGTGAAGGGGAAAGTCCAGTAAAGGTACCTGCGAAAGGCTCAGCAGGGTTACACAGTCTAAATCCAGAAGCTTCCCTCCAGATGAGGGTACATCACGCTTTGTGGTGTGATGTCACTCATGAATTAATGTTGAATCATCTCTCATTGAAAAAGAAACTGGGTTAAGAAAATCTATCTATATATTGTATACCTATTTAATTATTGTACTGTGATAACAAAATATTAATATTTTGCAGTGCAATTTTTTTTACCTTTTGGTGCTCACCAGCCTGGAGTTTTATTTACAGTCATTATCAAGTATTTATGATATATGATCAGTTTTATAAAGGAAAGTTTGGCCTGACATGGAAGACTGCATAGACCACACTGTAAGTGTAAGAGCATTCCCCTTTGCCTTGAGCAGCGGCAGCCTGAGTCTGCGTGCCGTGCTGGCTCTATGAAGCACACAAAGGGAAATGTAGTCTCAAACTGCAAAAGTATAAACATGACATACATTACAGCCCAGCAATTTATACAGAGGTCCAATTCATTATGTTAATCAAGATTCAACCAAGATTTACTACACCCTAAAATGGATGAAATTGGGTAGTATAAGGAATGTGAAATCAGACAGTATGTTGCTGTATGCTCTCTACTTAGTCTCCATTCAGGGATGTTCAGTCCTTCAGCCCCCATTATGACTGATCCTCTCTTTAGGTTTGGGGACGTACGCTGCAAATCTGCAAAACACACACAGTATGTTGAACTATCTTTAAGAATATCTGGGTTAACTGTATTGAATCCTACAATTAAAATAAATAAATTCAGTAAAATAAATTCAGCTGATGAGAATGGAACAGCCTCACCAAAACTGCCTAAGCCTTGATATGTGTGTGTGAGGTGAATGAGCAGAGTACCCCAGCGTGTGTGTGTGAGGGGTACCCCAGAGTGTGTGTGTGAGGGGTACCCCAGCGTGTGTGTGTGAGGGGTACCCCAGAGTGTGTGTGTGAGCTGAATGAGCAGGGTACCCCAGAGTGTGTGTGTGAGGGGTACCCCAGAGCGTATGTGTGAGGGGTACCCCAGAATGTGTGTGTGAGGGGTACCCCAGCAGCTGGAGTGTGTGTGTGAGGGGTACCCCAGCGGCTGGAGTGTGTGTGTGAGGGTACCCCAGCGGCTGGAGTGTGTGTGTGTGTGTGAGGGGTACCCCAGCGGCTGGAGTGTGTGTGAGGGGTACCCCAGCGGCTGGAGTGTGTGTGAGGGGTACCCCAGCGGCTGGAGTGTGTGTGTGAGGGGTACCCCAGAGTGTGTGTGTGAGGGGTACCCCAGAACGTGTGTGTGAGGGGTACCCCAGAGTGTGTGTGTGAGGGGTACCCCAGAGTGTGTGTGTGAGGGGTACCCCAGCAGCTGGAGTGTGTGTGTGAGGGGTACCCCAGCGGCTGGAGTGTGTGTGTGAGGGGTACCCCAGCGGCTGGAGTGTGTGTGTGTGTGAGGGGTACCCCAGCGGCTGGAGTGTGTGTGTGAGGGGTACCCCAGCGGCTGGAGTGTGTGTGAGGGGTACCCCAGCGGCTGGAGTGTGTGTGTGAGGGGTACTCTACTGGCTGGTGTGTGTGTGTGATGGGAACTCTACTAGCTGGTGTGTGTGTGTGATGGGAACTCTACTGGCTGGTGTGTGTGTGTGAGGGGTACTCTACTGGCTGGTGTGTGTGTGTGATGGGAACTCTACTGGCTGGTGTGTGTGTGTGAGGGGAACTCTACTGGCTGGTGTGTGCGTGAGGGGTACTCTACTGGCTGGTGTGTGTGTGTGTGTGTGTCCATGTGTGAGCGGTGGTTTGGTCAGGGGTGAGGTGGACTGCAGGAAGGAGAGAACAGGAAGCTTCCTTTCTGCAGGTCTGGGTGTCCCAGAACAGGCGGGCCCTTGGTTTCATTAAAGCGTCCTGGTGGTGGAGAGGGGGTGGGGGGTCCTAATCGGAGAACAGGCTGGCGAAGGACTGCCGTAGGCTGCGGATAGTCTCGGCCTTGGCCTCGTCCTCGCTGGCATTCCCTCTCAGGGCCTCTCCGATGCTGAAGGCGTTGGTGAGAGACTGAGATTTACTGTAAGAGAAAAGATGAAATTAAAAAAAGAGAGCAGTACGGTCTGAGAGCCCCTCACTCCAGCGGTCTGCTTTGGGCTGACAGATGGAGCGCAGGGAAGACCCAGGGAGAGGCCCACCCTCATGCATGCCTCTGGCCAAGGTCATTTTTTAATAATAAATTATGAATGAGAGGATATGAATTGAAACTAAATATTTGATTTCATTTTTTAATGTTTGATAAAAGTGCAGAATAGTGCTCTTAGCTCTGGTCTCTTCAGCAGCTCAGTGCCAAGGCGTTTCGCGTTTCACTCCTGCTTGCACACTCAACTATCTCAGGATGTTGCCTGGACCATACAGACATTTCATAGGAACAGACTGGGCTCTGAATATATTTATGTCGAAACTGGCCTCAGTCTGTACTGAAAATGTGTGAGGTGTTATTATGGTATGGCCACACTTCTGGGGGGATGTTTGAAGAGTTACTCAGGCATGGTCAGACCTGTAAATGACCAGCCTGCCATGGCTGCTGCACACTGAGCAGTGTGAGGCCCCCTGGTGACAGCACACCCAGCAATGGGGGGATCTGTGCCTGAGCGCAGCGTGTGCCCTGCAGGGTGGATCTGTCCCTGAGCGCAGCGTGTGCCCTGCAGGGTGGACCTGTCCCTGAGCGCAGCGTGTGCCCTGCAGGGTGGACCTGTCCCTGAGCACAGCGTGTGTCCTGTAGGGGGGGATTTGTCCCTGAGCGCAGCGTGTGCCCTGCAGGGTAGATCTGTCCCTGAGCGCAGCGTGTGCCCTGCAGGGTGGACCTGTCCCTGAGCGCAGCGTGTGTCCTGCAGGGTGGACCTGTCCCTGAGCGCAGCGTGTGTCCTGCAGGGTGGACCTGTCCCTGAGCGCAGCGTGTGTCCTGCAGGGTGGACCTGTCCCTGAGCGCAGCGTGTGTCCTGCAGGGGGGGATTTGTCCCTGAGTGCAGCGTGTGTCCTGCGGGGTGGACCTGTCTCTGAGTGCAGCGTGTGTCCTGTAGGGGGGATTTTGTCCCTGAGTGCAGGTGTCCTGGGAGGTTTGTACTGAGCAGCTGGTGTGTGTGTGGTAATGATATGGTAGGGCTAAACTGTGGACTGGCCTGTGACTTACTCTGACTCTGTAAGGGAATGTTAGCACAGAAGGAGGGCACCTACTTTAGCTGTGGAGGCTGCTTCTGTGAGCCCGCCCCTGGCCCAGAGGATGCTGGGATAGGCCCGGGCTGGAAGGCCTGGCTGGGTGAGGTGGTAGCGGACCGTGCTCGCTGGGGGGACCCATGGGTGGACTGGGAGGGGGAGCTGCCCCTCGACCGGGTAACGCCTGCGGAGACAAATGTGCATGATACTGCCAGCCCAGTGCGCTTTCACTGAGCCAAAAACAGGAGGAGCCATTACACAATATCAGTGAATGCACTGGCTGGGGTGAGGAAAAAATGTATGATTGGTTCAAACAAGTCAATGACTGACAGCTGAGTATAGCTCCACCCTAACAGGATTCATGAAACCTCATTCCAACCATTAGTAGAATACAGCATGCCTGACACCTGCTGGCTGCCAGTAGTACTTCAGCATCTCTCAACTAATGGCTTTTTAAAGCAGAGTTTTATACCTCATTATCTTATCACCACATCCTGATTTCAGAACACTCCAAGAAACTTTTGAACCCAAAGTGCAGAAACTCTCCATGTTTCCTCATGTTTCCTTTAATAACTGTTAGGTTTGACTTTTAGAGCTGAAAACAATGGACCACGTTGTTCAGAACACTGTTTTTCACATGTGTGCTTTTAACTGTGACAGAGACTGTGTTCAACTCTGAAAAGAAGCTGAGAGAGAGCGTGAGAGTGGGTAAGAGAGAGGGGGAGAGGGAAAGGAAGACATTTATTTTTAAAATGCATACCTGTCCTGTTATTGGTTTGCCATAATATGCACCATAGTATGTGTGCTTTGCAGCAGCATCCCACACCATTAAAGATGAACTGAAAGAAGAGGTAAGGCCGTACCTTGGGCCCGTCGGGGCTGGGTGCTCAGGGGTCCGGGTCGGGCCTGCGGGTACACATTCACCACATTAATCCACAGCACCACTGGTCCTGTATGGCTCCAGCTTGGCTCAACTTCAACAGTCCATACTGACACTGCATTGCTAATAAAAACTGTGGCTTGGACCCAGTCAAACACACTGCAGTCTAGTTAAATGCTATTCAATCTAAACTGAATTTACACTGCAGCACTACTTCCCTTATGCATTGTGATCTAGACAAGCAAGCAGTCAATAGGAATGTACTCTTTGCACTGTGAAACAGAGCAGCGGATGGCCTTGCAAAGACTACAGTGTTTTGATTGAATTGTGTCAGCTGAAGGTGTGTTCTGAGTCCAGGCCCACTCAGAGGGATGACAGCCCTGGGAAGCTGCTTTGGGGGTTGATCTTGCAGAAAGGGTTAAGGTTGGGTTAGAGTTGGGGTTGGGGTTAAGGTTGGGTTAGAGTTGGGGGTTAGGGTTGGGTTAGGGTGCGAGGAGGCAGGATAAAGCACCTTGGTTGAGGTCACAGGAGGTGACGTGGCTCCGGTCAGCTCCATGGTCATCCTGCTCACCACCAGGTCAGTGATGAGCTGCTTATCCTCCTCCACATGCTCCCCAATCAGCGGCATGGAGCTGTCCATCACCTGCACACACAGAGCCCATGTCTCTATGGGAAACTGGCCTGGACCCCGCCCTGCCACTCCTGCTAGAGCCCATGTCTCTATGGGAAACTGGCCTGGACCCCACCCTGCCACTCCTGCTAGAGCCCATGTCTCTATGGGAAACTGGCCTGGACCCCGCCCTGCCACTCCTGCTAGAGCCCATGTCTCTATGGGAAACTGGCCTGGACCCCGCCCTGCCACTCCTGCTAGAGCCCATGTCTCTATGGGAAACTGGCCTGGACCCCGCCCTGCCACTCCTGCTAGAGCCCATGTCTCTATGGGAAACTGGCCTGGACCCCACCCTGCCACTCCTGCTAGAGCCCATGTCTCTATGGGAAACTGGCCTGGACCCCACCCTGCCACTCCTGCTAGAGCCCATGTCTCTATGGGAAACTGGCCTGGACCCCGCCCTGCCACTCCTGCTAGAGCCCATGTCTCTATGGGAAACTGGCCTGGACCCCGCCCTGCCACTCCTGCCTGACTCATCCTGACATTAGGGACATCACTTCCTGTGTCTGGCTACAAATGAGCTATGGAATATTCATGTTAGCGTACATGCTAGCATACTGGCCCTGAAAACCCCGCCCTGGTGTAAATGACTGCATTCAATACAGATGTGACATTGCTAACCTGTTTGAAGAAGTACTGACCAAAGGAGGGGGCGTTATTTACCCACACACCCTATGTGTCAGGAGGGACTGGGCCTTTTTGGGAAAAATATTGACAACAATCTCTTGTCTGAAAAGAAAATGATAAACTAGACTGTGGTTTGAAAACTGAATCAGAGGAAAGTAGTTTTACTTAGTTTAGGTGAACTTTATTGAACAACCAGCAATAATAACACCTAATATTAAAGACATAAACGTGTTTAACTATTGAAACAAAATCCACTGTATCTTGCTTCTAAAAAACCTTATTTTACTGATTTCTACATACAGGCTGTGTTCACTTTAGATGCATTGTTATACTCTGACCACTAGAGAGCAGTGTCAGCTCAGTAAACCGATCCCACAGTGCTACACAGCTCAGACTGTGTGGATGAGGGTGACCATTAAAGAAAAGGGATGGTACTTTGAACAAACCAGAGCCAGCAGCCATGTTGCATTCTCTTGGGAAAAACATGTTGCTGCAGTAATAAGAGCTGTTGGCCACTAGGGGGCATGTTTCCCTTTGTAACCAATGATCAGTGCAGCAACATTGGCACTGTGCTGCAGGAGATGCCATCCTCTGACACTGAACTATCCCTGCAGTTCTGGCATGGTTAATGGTGGCCTTCATCGTAAAGAGGACGGTGCTATGTCACAGTGTCTGGGCCAAATCCAGGCAGTGTTATAGTAATGTGTGAAAATTAAGCACAAAGCAGTTTAAAGGGGCCAAACACTAGCAATGGCCAAGGAACCTTACCCCGGCCCACCACGACAACCTCAGTAAACACAATACTACAACATTAAAATATTCTTGGGCAATAAGGGAAAGATTATTTTCACATGCAAAATCTTCACTGCACAGTTCTGTGGGAAGAAGCTGTCAGTCAAACAGTACTGGGCTACAGACGGACACTCTGTTTGTTTATGTATGAACACCAACACACCGCGGGCAAAACACACAGCAGGTCCACGCAAGCCACAATAAACGACAGGCAGAAGTATATACACAAACACACACACGATCACACAAAAGCTCACACACAATAAAATGTGTGCACATGCTGACCACGCACACGCACACACACACACACACACACACACACACACACACACACACACACACACACACACACACACACACACACACACACACACACACTCTGCATTTCTCATACAGCAGTTGAAACAGATTTCATCACTGTAACAGCGGGTGGAGACCATGACTGAAGGGAACGTGAACACCCTACAAAAATATTAGAAGTCTATGGAGCCTAATGAATAATGAGAATAAAGTCCAAAAATCCAAAGTGTTTACCTTTTTTGTGGCAAAAAGCAGCAGCACTGTTTGTGTTCTGTGCCAGGAGGGACAGCACACCCCCCATCCTGACCAATGCCTGCGTCGCACATCCCAGTCCCCAGCTGGGCACCCCCCCACACACACACACACACACAGTCAGGAGTGAATTTCCCTAACTCACGTGCTTTCAAACCCTCTGGTACACTAAAAAGGCATGCTTCTAAATGAGAAAAACCCACATAGCTTCAAATTAGAAACAAAACAGCAAACAAACCAGAAGCCCTTTAGCATGAGCTCCCTGGAAAACAGAGCTAAGATTAAACATGGAGGGAAAAACCCCACAAGCGGAGAGGACAGGGTGGTGGTGTTGGAGAGGACAGGGTGGTGTTGTTGAAGAGGAGGACAGGGTGGTGTTGTTGGAGAGGACAGGGTGGTGTTGTTGAAGAGGAGGACAGGGTGGTGTTGTTGGAGAGGACAGGGTGGTGTTGTTGAAGAGGAGGACAGGGTGGTGTTGTTGGAGAGAACAGGGTGGAGTTGTTGGAGACGACAGGGTGGTGTGACTTGTTAGTCAGAGCCATGGTGATAAAGGTCTAGCTGGCAGACACCAGAAGGTCTCATTTCAAACACATGTGCTCTCAGTCTGAGACGGGGTACACCCTGCCTGTTTACTGGAATACAGAGCCGTCTGGCAGATGACATGACTGTGTTACCCTGCAGCTCTTAAGCTTACTGTTTCTGTCATTTTTATTGGGGTTCACACTGTTCCGTCTCTCTTTGCTTTGGACTACTGTAATACTTTTATGGGATAGTCTCACAGACTGGGATTTTCCTCATCCAGGGTTTCTGAAAACAGGGCTCTTTTAACACCAGCAGCGTTCATAGAAATTACCTTCTGCCCAACACACAGCCTGGAACTAGACAATTCTAGGCATTTTAAAGCGCACAAGCATTTCATTTCAACATTTTCCCAAAGGAATAATACAACTCAATGTTCACTGAAGTTTTTCATGTACCTTTGTAATAGATGGCTATGTGTATGACATATGTAGACACTTCAGTCTGACCCATCCGATAGTGAGCAGTCCGATAGTGAACAGTCTGATAGTGAGCAGTCTGATAGTGAACAGTCTGATAGTGAGCAGTCTGATAGTGAGCAGTCTGATAGTGAGCAGTCTGATAGTGAGCAGTCCGATAGTGAGCAGTCCGATAGTGAGCAGTCCGATAGTGAACGGTCCGATAGTGAGCGGTCCGATAGTGAGCGGTCCGATAGTGAGCGGTCTGATAGTGAGTGGTCTGATAGTGAGTGGTCTGATAGTGAGCAGTCTGATTGTTACTGCTTGAGGTGGACAAAGAGGCAGCCTTTCACCTTTCACCTTTCATGCTGACGACCCTTTCAGAGCTTTGTGTGGCCCTGGCTGAAATAATACTCTGCATATTCTGTGCTTTATGTACCAGGTAAATGCACACACAAGCGTGATGCACACATGAGAAATATTTTTGGTACATCTTGAATTTCCCTTCTAGCAACAGAGCAGCAACATCTGTTGTATTTCCACATCACGAAGAACAAACAGCATTGTGAAACCATTGCTAATTAAAGTCCGTCCGGTGTAGGGGTCAGAGGTCAGAGGGACAGCGTGGTTCCTGTCAGCCTGCATTCCTGCGACCTGAGTCATGGCGGGCAGTGTCCCGCGCCATGGCCGGCTTTAAAAACGGCGCAGTGTGTCACTACGTCTCTGGGGAAGGGGAGGTTTCCTGTGATCAGGTTTGGAATGGGACGCATTTCAGATTCAATGTTCGTGCTGCTGGAATGACGCAGTGGGATAAAAATGTGGGGAATTACAATGTTTCGGGTTCAATCTAAATAAGGGCATCTCTGTGCCTCTACAACAACATACTCAAAGACAATGGCATTAAATTAACACAAGTGCTCTCCTGGGAATGAAGGCCAAAGCAGCATTGTTTTACAGAGGAAAACCTGTTCAGACTTCTCACTTTTTCCTCAGATATGTTCTGAAGCTCTGATGGTTTAATGTTCACACAGAGAGCTGATTCAGATGAGGATAGTGTGTGTGTGTGTGTGTGTGTGTGTGTGTGTGTGTGTGTGTGTGTGTGTGTGTGTGTGTGTGAGTGTGTGTGAGAGAGTGTGTGTGTGTGTGTGTGTGTGTGTGTGTGTGTGTGTGTGTGTGTGTGAGAGAGTGTTAGTCTCCCCCCTCCTCTTGGTGATCACTCTGCTGCTGCTCCAGGGCAGGCTGGGTAGAGATAAGACAGGCTTGTCTCCAGGAAACAGGAGCAGGGCCTGCGCTGGAAGAGTGACTGTGCTGTGTCTAACCCTAACCCGTGAAACACAGACCACAGCGTGACAGCGGCACATCTGCTTATCTCCAGCGCACCGTGTAGCAGTACCCTGCTGATGTTGAGCAGCGCACCGTGTAGCAGTACCCTGCTGATGCTGAGCAGAGAGCGTGTAGCAGTACCCTGCTGATGCTGAGCAGCGCACCGTGTAGCGGTACCCTGCTGATGCTGAGCAGCGTAGCATGTAGCGCTGATGCTGAGCCCTGCTGATGCTGAGTACCCCTGCTGATGCTGAACAGAGAGCGTGTAGCAGTACCCTGCTGATGTTGAGCTGATGCTGAGCAGCGTAGCATGTAGCAGTACCCTGCTGATGCTGAGCAGCATAGCGTGTAGCAGTACCCTGCTGATGCTGAGCAGCGTAGCGTGTAGCAGTACCCTGCTGATGCTGAACAGAGAGCGTGTAGCAGTACCCTGCTGATGTTGAGCAGCGCACCGTGTAGCAGTACCCTGCTGATGCTGAGCAGAGAGCGTGTAGCAGTACCCTGCTGATGCTGAGCAGCATAGCGTGTAGCAGTACCCTGCTGATGCTGAACAGCGTAGCATGTAGCAGTACCCTGCTGATGCTGAGCAGCGCACCGTGTAGCAGTACCCTGCTGATGCTGAGCAGCGCACCGTGTAGCAGTACCCTGCTGATGCTGAGCAGCGCACCGTGTAGCAGTACTCTGCTGATGCTGAACAGAGAGCGTGTAGCAGTACCCTGCTGATGCTGAGCAGCGTAGCGTGTAGCAGTACCCTGCTGATGCTGAGCAGCGTAGCGTGTAGCAGTACCCTGCTGATGCTGAGCAGCGCACCGTGTAGCAGTACCCTGCTGATGCTGAGCAGAGAGCGTGTAGCAGTTCTCCGCTGATGTTGAGCAGTGCAGCGGTTCCCCGTGCGCTGCACACATCGCACCTGTAACCACCGTTACGGGGTCATTTCAGAGAGATGATGCAGAACTGCCTCAGTTAAACTTCGCTTCCCTGTCTGCCAAGCTGATTCTGACAAACTTTATCTCCCAAAATCTAGGGGAAAAAGTTCCTGCCAGGGTTCAACCTTGTGGTTTATTCTCTGAAAAGGTTTGGATTCATACACAAAGATCAGAATGCTTAATATGGGGGTTTAATGACAGATCAAACTTAATACGAGACCTTTCTGCTGCTTTATTACCATTTTAAATCCACACAACAATCCCTCTCTGTAGAGTCATTATTGCACAGATCTCTTTTTCCCGCTGGCCAGAGGAGCAGAAAAAATGAGCTGGTCACATCAGGCCAGGGCGAGGCAGCTGTGTAGATCTGCGCAGTGAGCACAGCTGAACCCAGCCCTGTAGATCTGCGCACACAAACGCATCATCGGATAAACAGTACACAACACTGAACCCTGCTCTTTTTCCAGGGATGCCGGATCACTCCAGAAACAGCCGTCTCCATCGTAACAGTTTTGCAGAGTGCTATGACCTCACCGTTGCACTCAGTCTTTCCCACCAGGAATCAAAACATAGTCTGATTACAATGATCTCTTTCCTGACCACATTTTGCATTGTTTCTGGCCCCGAAATGCTCTTATGATGACTTGTCTTTTGAAGGTCTTATCCCGCCTTCAATTATCCAATGAGGGTGGAGTACTCTCTAATCTCTCAACACGGGTATTACATTTTTCTTCTGAGAGAGCAGCGACCCTGAGCAGTGATATTTGTGTAAAACAATGCAGCCCTTATGGCGGTTGTTATTACCATAATTACTGTAAAACAGCCATGCTCCTCTGAGGTGGTTGTTATTACCGTAATAACTGTAAAATAGCCATGCTCCTCTGAGGTGGTTGTTATTACCGTAATAACTGTAAAATAGCCATGCTCCTCTGACCTGCTATCACCTTATGCATTACTTTTCTAAATGCAGTTATCTATCAGACAATCAAAGTGGATCAGAGGAATGTATCATTAGTATCTCCTCCTGTAGCATGGCTAGCTGAGATGATGCCCCTGTGCTTGTTTTGGGCGCTGCTCAGCTGAATGTGAGCAGTCCATGATGTCCATGCTGTATTTAGTTTAATATCACTCAGAGAGTTTCTTTTGGCATCAGTGAAGCCACAGATGTCTGTGTTTGTAAACCTACGGGAAGGTTGAAAAGAACGGGCATAATCTGGATCTCTGTGAGCGCGAGAGGGACTTTGGGCACATTTTCTGTGCTGACAGTTTGGACAGCCCCAGATATATTCACACACACACTGGGAGTCATGTTTGCCTTAAGGATTCCAGGCACCATTTCACATTTAAATATAGACCTGGAAGGGAGAAGTGAAAACAAACAGACCTCGATGATGTAGTCGCTGCCATCTTTGCCGTGGACGGCCTTCACCGCACAGATGTCCAGGCCTCCGAACATCTCCGCACAGGAGTCCACCCACAGTCGATACCTAGCACACAACCACGCACAAACCATCCATCAGCACAGTGGGCTCCTACATCACTACATGCTGCAAGCCAACAAATATACATTTGAAAAACATTAACCAATAGATGCCTGAATCCAAATAAACATCTTCCCTCACATTCAACAAAACACACCTAGTCTTTTTAAGAGCATATGCCATTCAGTCAAAAGGCCCTCAGTCTTTCTAAGGCATTCTGTTTAGAATGAAAACAATGGACATGTTTGTCTCCAATAAAACACGAAACACTCAAATAACCACATGCTTTAATGTAAAGTGTGCGATTGAACTGTAAGTGCATTTGATTGGGTGGAGGGAAGAGCGTTGAACTGTAAGTGCATTTGATTGGGTGGAGAGAAGTGCATTGAACTGTAAGTGCATTTGATTGGGTGGAGAGAATTGCATTGAACTGTAAGTGCATTTGATTGGGTGGAGAGAATTGCATTGAACTGTAAGTGCATTTGATTGGGTGGAGGGAAGAGCGTTGAACTGTAAGTGCATTTGATTGGGTGGAGAGAATTGCATTGAACTGTAAGTGCATTTGATTGGGTGGAGAGAAGTCATTGAACTGTAAGTGCATTTGATTGGGTGGAGAGAAGTGCATTGAACTGTAAGTGCATTTGATTGGGTGGAGGGAAGAGCGTTGAACTGTAAGTGCATTTGATTGGGTGGAGGGAAGAGCGTTGAACTGTAAGTGCATTTGATTGGGTGGAGGGAAGAGTGTTGAACTGTAAGTGGATTTGATTGGGTGGAGGGAAGTGCATTGAACTGTAAGTGCATTTGATTGGGTGGAGGGAAGAGCGTTGAACTGTAAGTGCATTTGATTGGGTGGAGGGAAGAGCGTTGAACTGTAAGAGCATTTGATTGGGTGGAGGGAAGAGCGTTGAACTGTAAGTGCATTTGATTGGGTGGAGGGAAGAGCGATAGTGAACAGAGGAGCTGGAGTACCTGTCGGTCATGGCGATCTGCTCCAGCATGGCTGACCCTGTGTTCGCCTTCCAGTTTCCTGAGATGGATGTCCTCCTGGGGGGGGGGGTTACTTTCAGTGGGCTGGCTGTTTCACAGCTAGTAATCAAAGGGTCAAAGAGGGTCAGATGTTTAGGGGATAATACGTGTGCGAGTCATTATGGGGACTGAAAAGTCACAAAATAAGATGAAAAAACTCAGCAGGTAACACCCTGTCCACAACAGTGGAGCTCCTGCAGTGTTAGTGCTCTGAGTCTCACACAGACACAGTGCAGCTAGTACAGTGTTAGCGCTCTGAGTCTCACACAGACACAGCGCAGCTAGTACAGTGTTAGCGCTCTGAGTCTCACACAGACACAGCGCAGCTAGTACAGTGTTATCGCTCTGAGTCTCACACAGACACAGCGCAGCTAGTACAGTGTTAGCGCTCTGAGTCTCACACAGACACAGCGCAGCTAGTACAGTGTTAGCGCTTTGACTCTCACACAGACACAGCGCAGCTAGTACAGTGTTAGCGCTCTGAGTCTCACACAGACACAGCGCAGCTAGTACAGTGTTAGCGCTCTGAGTCTCACACAGACACAGCGCAGCTAGTACAGTGTTAGCGCTCTGAGTCTCACACAGACACAGCGCAGCTAGTACAGTGTTAGCGCTCTGAGTCTCACACAGACACAGCGCAGCTAGTACAGTGTTAGCGCTCTGAGTCTCACACAGACACAGCGCAGCTAGTACAGTGTTAGCGGTCTGAGTCTCACACAGACACAGCGCAGCTAGTACAGTGTTAGCGCTCTTAGTCTCACACAGACACAGCGCAGCTAGTACAGTGTTAGCGCTCTGAGTCTCACACAGACACAGCGCAGCTAGTACAGTGTTAGCGCTTTGAGTCTCACACAGACACAGCGCAGCTAGCACAGTGTTAGCGCTCTGAGTCTCACACAGACACAGCGCAGCTAGCACAGTGTTAGCGCTCTGACTCTTACACAAACACTGTGCTGTTTTGAAGGAGATTCTTTTTCTCTGGAGAAGCCGCTGCAGAACTGTGAGGTTGCCATGGCGCCATAGAGGAAGTTGCCACAGCCTGGTGAGCATGAATGGAATTCAGGGTGTGGTTGGGTTGGTTGCCGTTTCCCAGGACCGCACCATGGTAACTGGGACACCATGGCGACAGGGACACAGATGCCTAAACCACGACCATCCTGTGCTCTCCCCTCTCACCACAGACAACCTCTCACACCACCCCACAGCTGATGGGAAATGGAGTGTGGATATTCTTGGACTTCACCTCCCATCAGCCCTCTCCATGCCACATTCCATGGTGCAGTGCATTCTGAATCCCACCCCCCCGAGAACATTCAAAGTACGTTTCCTCCTTTACTGGGGTCCCAGTGTACACACTTACAGGTGTGTTTCACCCAACAATGTTACCTTTGATCAGTTATGTTTCATAAAGCAATGCTGCACACAGAACCGTCTGTGACCCACCAACTTTGACTTAACTGGATTAAATGAATAAGGTCACTATTGAAAAGAAATTTAAAATTTAAAAAAATAAAAAATGTAAATAATAATAATACTTTTTTTAGAGTTACGGCCTGTGGCCCTGTGCTGCCTGTTGCCCCGAGCTGCCTGTGGCCCCATGATTGCCTGTGGTCCCATGCTGCTTGTGGCCCTGTGCTGCCTGTGGCCCTGTGCTGCCTGTGGCCCCGTGCTGCCTGTGGTTCTGTGCTGCCTGTGGCCCTGTGCTGCCTGTGGCCCTGTGCTGCCTGTGGCCCCGTGCTGCCTGTGGTTCTGTGCTGCCTGTGCCCCGTGCTGCCTGTGGTTCTGTGCTGCCTGTGGCCCTGTGCTGCCTGTGGCCCCGTGCTTCCTGTGGTTCTGTGCTGCCTGTGGCCCTGTGCTGCCTGTGGCCCTGTGCTGCCTGTGGCCCCGTGCTGTCTGTGGTTCTGTGCTGCCTGTGGCCCCGTGCTGCCTGTGGCCCCGTGCTGCCTGTGGTTCTGTGCTGCCTGTGGCCCTGTGCTGCCTGTGGCCCCGTGCTGCCTGTGGCCCTGTGCTGCCTGTGGCCCCGTGCTGCCTGTGGTTCTGTGCTGCCTGTGGCCCTGTGCTGCCTGTGGCCCTGTGCTGCCTGTGGCCCCGTGCTGCCTGTGGCCCCGTGCTGCCTGTGGTTCTGTGCTGCCTGTGGCCCTGTGCTGCCTGTGGCCCCGTGCTGCCTGTGGCCCTGTGCTGCCTGTGGCCCCGTGCTGCCTGTGGTTCTGTGCTGCCTGTGGCCCCGTGCTGCCTGTGGCCCCATGATTGCATGCTTGGACATCCAGAGCGCCAGCCTCCTTGCTGCACTGCTGCCCTGCTCGGGATCACCCTGTGTGGGCAGAGCAGGGTTTCACTGGCCCTATGCAGGGACCGCCAGGTTAAATGCATCTGTGAGGTTCTTACATGTAGGCCTTGTAATTGTTGCCGATTTTCTGGATCCTGATGTCATACTTGGAGTCAATATAGGGCTCTGATGTGGCGTAGGTTTTGGCAAGGGCTACCACACTGGTTATATCCTGGAAGTCATAGTGGTTTTCAACTTTGATCTGCAGAGATGGGAAAACAGAGAGCGAGACAGAGAAACATATTATAACATACTATTTATTGAAATAAAAAAGGTAATAAATTGGTTTACAATTTATTTAAGACTAATATCAATACTAACAAAATACTTGTTTCATGATTGTTACATTATTTCAAAATTTTTTCCTACAATACAGTGACAGAAGCCAGATATGCATTGTATGTGTCATGTCTAATGGGTGTTGTCACTGTCATTTTTTAAAATCCTGTACTGTAAATAACATATATACATGCATTGTATTATTATATGTGATGTAATTTATGTGTAATTTACATGATGGGCTACAGAAATGACCAGGCTGTTACCAAGTTTTAAAAGAGACGGGGATTTGGTCATGGATGTGCATGAGAAAACTGAGAGCGATGAGAAAAGAAATGAAAGCATGACAGTGATTAAAGAGACGGCAAACTGATAAAAATAAAAGTGCAACAAAATGAACTGCCCTCGATACTGACTGGGCTGTCATTAAAATCTATGGTGACAAGCAAACATGTTCACATTCTTCAGATCCAAATATAGTCATATTTCAAACTGGTGATTATTATTATTGTTATGATTCATCTTGGTGGGAGTGCAGGGGAAGTCTGGACACGGGGGGTGGCTGGTCAGAAGGTTTCTCCCACGCACCACCCTCTCATAGGGACAGACACAGCGCTGGAGCACCACCCTCCCATAGGGACAGGCACAGCGCTGGAGCACCACCCTCTCATAGGGACAGGCACAGCGCTGGAGCACCACCCTCCCATAGGGACAGACACAGCGCTGGAGCACCACCCTCCCATAGGGACAGGTACAGCGCTGGAGCACCACCCTCCCATAGGGACAGGCACAGCGCTGGAGCACCACCCTCCCATTGGGACAGACACAGCGCTGGAGCACCACCCTCCCATAGGGACAGGCACAGCGCTGGAGCACCACCCTCTCATAGGGACAGGCACAGCGCTGGAGCACCACCCTCCCATAGGGACAGGCACAGCGCTGGAGCACCACCCTCTCATAGGGACAGGCACAGCGCTGGAGCACCACCCTCCCATAGGGACAAGCACAGCGCTGGAGCACCACCCTCCCATAGGGACAGGCACAGCGCTGGAGCACCACCCTCTCATAGGGACAGGCACAGCGCTGGAGCACCACCCTCCCATAGGGACAGGCACAGCGCTGGAGCACCACCCTCTCATAGGGACAGGCACAGCGCTGGAGCACCACCCTCCCATAGGGACAGGCACAGCGCTGGAGCACCACCCTCTCATAGGGACAGGCACAGCGCTGGAGCACCACCCTCCCATAGGGACAGGCACAGCGCTGGAGCACCACCCTCCCATAGGGACAGACACAGCGCTGGAGCACCACCCTCTCATAGGGACAGGCACAGCGCTGGAGCACCACCCTCTCATAGGGACAGGTACAGCGCTGGAGCACCACCCTCTCATAGGGACAGGCACAGCGCTGGAGCACCACCCTCCCATAGGGACAGGCACAGCGCTGGAGCACCACCCTCTCATAGGGACAGGCACAGCGCTGGAGCACCACCCTCCCATAGGGACAGACACAGCGCTGGAGCACCACCCTCCCATAGGGACAGACACAGCGCTGGAGCACCACCCTCCCATAGGGACAGGCACAGCGCTGGAGCACCACCCTCCCATAGGGACAGGCACAGCGCTGGAGCACCACCCTCTCATAGGGACAGACACAGCGCTGGAGCACCACCCTCTCATAGGGACAGGTACAGCGCTGGAGCACCACCCTCCCATAGGGACAGGCACAGCGCTGGAGCACCACCCTCTCATAGGGACAGGCACAGCGCTGGGCACCACCCTCCCATAGGGACAGGCACAGCGCTGGAGCACCACCCTCTCATAGGGACAGGCACAGCGCTGGAGCACCACCCTCCCATAGGGACAGGTACAGCGCTGGAGCACCACCCTCTCATAGGGACAGGCACAGCGCTGGAGCACCACCCTCCCATAGGGACAGGCACAGTGCTGGAGCACCACCCTCTCCCATAGGGACAGGCACAGCGCTGGAGCACCACCCTCCCATAGGGACAGGCACAGCGCTGGAGCACCACCCTCCCATAGGGACAGGCACAGCGCTGGAGCACCACCCTCTCATAGGGACAGACACAGCGCTGGAGCACCACCCTCCAGGCACAGCGCTAGGACAGGCACAGCGCTGGAGCACCACCCTCTCATAGAGACAGACACAGCGCTGGAGCACCACCCTCTCATAGGGACAGACACAGCGCTGGAGCACCACCCTCTCATAGGGACAGACACAGCATCACATTCTGTCCCAAACCCCTCTGCCAGTGAGACACAGGTGATCATACAAGGTGCTGAGCTGTGCCTGTGACTGGTCCAGGTTTGGCACGATAATCTCTGGGTCAGTTTACTGGGCTTGCCGGCTAGAGGTGGCCTGGGAGGAACTGACGGCCCTCTCACTTTCCAGCTGCTATATCACATTCATAGTATGGCGCAAGGGTCCACATCTGACATTTCACTGACAGTGAGAGCATGACTCACCAGTTTACTTATGACTATTATTTATGTTTTTTTTTACTTCCTCAGAAACTGATGTCTAAGTGAATGAACTGATGTGTGTTCTGGCGTGTAGTACCGATGTGATGAAGCGTTACTGTTACACACAGTTACATTAACTCCTGAATCACCACGCTTTGCTTCTGTTTTATGTGAACCTGTGAGTTTGGGTGGAGTGGACCTTCATGCATGTTTGTGTTGTGTTCAGGGGAAGGCAGAATCTCTGCTTGTTTGGCTGATAGTGCAGCGGCCCTGTGGCACACATGACCAGCCCCTCTGTGCACACACTCATTACTCCATCCCAGCCTTTTCTCTCAGAAAGCTTCCCTGAGACACAGCTCACACTTACATAACCTTTTTATTTCAGTTTAAGACAGCTTTGTGCTTTGACTCGCAGCTAAGCTAACTCCACATTCTTCTCATCTAGGTCTCCAAACTGCTGCTTGCCACAATGGTAAATAACACTGAAAACTGGTACTTCATTCTTCATCTGTATTTGTTAAATTTCCGAAAAATAAGTGTTTAGGAAAACATTCTTTGTTTTTAACTGGGTCAAGAGCACAGGGTTGAAGACAGCCCTGATTGGCCTTTGAGGGCTGTTCAAACACAGCTTGGGGGTGCAGCACAAAGTGGGGCCTGCCATAATCAGGGTAGCAGCAGGGACAGAGAGAGCGTGGCTCCAGTCCAGAGCACGCTACGGCCCTCTGCTGCACTCCAGAGCCCAGACCCTCAGACAGCCTGATCAAGACCTCAGCACAGTGAGCACAGCTGTGCACCCGTGTGCTCAGGGAAACAGCACAGTGAGCACAGCTGTGCACCCGTGCGCTCAGGGAAACAGCACAGTGAGCACAGCTGTACACCCGTGAGCTCAGGGAAACAGCACAGTGAGCCCAGCTGTGCGCCCGTGTGCTCAGGGAAACAGCACAGTGAGCCCAGCTGTGCGCCTGTGTGCTCAGGGAACAGAGTGTGCAGAGGGGTGTGTGAACTCTGCATCCTGGACGGTAATGTCTAATTTTCAGTCTTCCCAAATTGCCACTACTTCTACCTGGGCCCTCCTAGGTGTGCCTGTCTTTGTGCTTGTCGTGCTAATCGCTAATCGCCCCCGGCCTGTCTGACGGATCTGACTTGAGCTTCTTCTGAGCAAACACACAGGAGAACAGTCCAGTGTAGCACTCTTATCTCTGCTGTTCCTCTTGAGACCACTGTGATAATACCAGTCCAGTTTTATTGCATACAGAAATCAATGAGGCTGTTTTTAAGACTGGGTTTTGTTTGCCAGCACAGGGGAAAGGTGTTGATCTGATGGGTGGGAGTTTTACACTGTTTTGCTGTGGAATCACATGCATAAGCTGTTTGTTGTTTGGTTCGCTGCGTGGCATGGATGTGGGGCCCAGCGGAATGCTTGGGGAACCCTTGCCAAGGGGGCATGTCTGTCATTAGCAGAGCTGCAGATCCAAGACAATCCAGAGCTGGGCTTCAGTCTGACCCAGGGGAACCTTGAACAGGCGTGTGTGTGTGTGAGTGTGTGAGTGCATGTGTGTGTGAGTGTGCATGTGTGTGCGTGTGAGTGTGCGTGTGTGTGTGCATGAGTGTGAGTGCGTGTGTGTGTATGTGCATGTGTGTGAGTGTGCGTGTGTGTGTGTGCGTGCATGAGTGTGTGTGTGCATGTGAGTGTGTGTGAGTGTGCATGAGTGTGAGTGTGTGTGTGTGTGTGCGTGAGTGTGTGTGTGTGCATGTGAGTGTGTGTGAGTGTGTGTGTGTGTGTGCATGAGTGTGAGTGTGTGTGTGTGCATGAGAGTGTGTGTGTGTGTGTGTGTGTGAGTGTGTATGTGTGTGTGTGTGTGAGTGTGAGTGCGTGTGCGTGTGTGCATGAGAGTGTGTGTGTGTGCATGTGAGTGTGTGTGAGTGTGCGTGTGTGTGTGTGTGCATGAGTGTGTGTGCGTGTGTGCATGAGAATGTGTGTGTGTGTGTGTGTGTGAGCATGTGTGTGTGTGTGTGTGTGTGAGTGTGTGTGTGTGTGTGAGCATGTGAGTGTGTATGTGTGTTTGGGGGGTTTCCTCCTGTATGCGTGTGGACAGGCAGGCAGAGGAGCTGGGGGGCCCCAGCGGTGAGGCAGAGGAGCACAATGAGCGTTGGTTCTTTACAATTACCCCCCCGGTCCCCCTGTATTCACCACATCCATCCCTTTACCCGTGTTTTAATACAACTCTGATCAACATGGGCCCAGGGAAGGAGAAGGGGACAAATCCCCTCTGTCAGTCACATGGTGGTCACACACAGAGTCTGATCTGCACCAGTCACAGGCTCAGTTATGTGGGCACAGTGGCACAGGAACGTGGGGGCAGACATGTGAGACCTGCACATACATTTGAGTCTGTTCTGTGTGGCTGTGTTTGACTGAGTCTCCAGCAGGATGCTACATCAGACCCTGCACAATCCTCCACAGTGCTGAGATCATGGGTGTTGCTGAGAAGCGGAGCCAGCGGTCAGTGCAGAGTGGCCCTCTTCCCCAGAGAAAGCCATGACCTGGCAGGGCCACAGGAGCTGTGCTGCTCCAGGACTCTCCAGCCGAATGCCCCAAACATAAATCAGGCTGGCCCTGCGGTCGGAGTGCCCCTGCGCGGAATAATGACATCATCATCAGCAGACTGACCCCTGCTCTGTCACCGGAAACCTTACCTTCCCCATGCCAGAGTGGGCATGCCCCATCTTCACCACCACCGGGAACGTCGGCGTTGACACCTGTAAGACAGAAGACAGTGGGGTGTGTCACAGTGTGCCTGGAGAGGTGGGACTGTAGCGGCGGTGGCCGAGCGCAGGCCTGGTGCCAGCAGCTCAGCGGAGGTCCAGTCACTCTGTTTACAGTGAGTAAATGATTATGAAAACACGGTGGGTGGGGGAACTTGGCTTTGCGTTTTTGACCAGTGACTGTGCAGTTCATGGCTTACGCAACATTCACATAAAACATATTCAATACCACACATCTGATACGGTTGCTGGGGCATCATAAATAACAGACCGAACCCACAGAATGTAGTTTTCTGAATTTAAAATGAATGCAAGGCTAAAATGTCCAGCAACAGCAGTTGTGGAGGAGACCGTGTCATTCTTCACTAATAACTACATTATCAATGCACAGGCTTTGCATGGGGAAGTAATAAAACAACATTGGTTTGTTACAAAAGCATGGGATTGTGGGAAACTGGCCTAGGCGGGGCAGAGGGAAGCAGACCGCAGAAGTAAAACATTCAGAACAGGTCTGTCATCTTCCACAACACCAACGCATGACTAACGTTCCTGTGGAGAGACTATTAACCTCTCCTTATGATCATAAAAAGGTAGCGAACCAAAAGCAACATCCATCTTTTTCATTTCTCACTGTCACATAAACACACGGTATAGATTAAAAACACTTGCATAGATGTAGAGTGTGTTGAGCTGTGTGTGCCTTACTCTGACTGCATGGTGTGTCCACATGCATTTTCCCATCCTACAGCAGTAAAATAAAATCAGCCAAGCACATGTTTTCAATATTTCAATTGTTCTGTGAACCCCACCAATTTAATTAAACATCTGCTTACACAAAAAAGTATGCATAACATGACTGCAAATGTAAACCACACATCCACTGGCTTAAATCAGTATTTAACTAATACTGATATTTAACACATTCATTTGCAAGGTGAGAAGGGCTCAGTTCAAGCCAAAAGAACTGCAGTCTTTTTAATGGCTATGGCATTTTATTTATTTCAGAATGAAAAACACATCGGGTAAAACCTCCCAGCGTGAGCACAGTATTGGGTAAAACCCCGCAAATGGAGTTAGCACAGTGTTGGTTAAAACCACCCAAACAAAGTTAGCACAGTGTTAGGTAAAATCCCGCAAATGGAGTTAGCACAGTGTTGGTTAAAATCCCGCAAAATGGGAGTTAGCACAGTGTTGGGTAAAGCCTGATAATGTGCAGTGAGCATGGCTGCAGTATTCATTAACACGCAGCTCTATGCCTGTGATTTCATTATTGACTGGCTCAAACACTGTGCTCCAGATCAGGGGAGGTCTCTCTTCCGAGGGGCAGAATGGCACAAACAGAGCAGAAACATGGAGGCACATAAAACAGACGCTCTCTTAAGGCACTCACATAACCCTGCTGATTAAAGAAGCGTATCTCACACTGTCAGTACTTTCAAAGAGCTAAAGATTTTGGCCAGTATCCAACAAAGCAAACTTCTGCCTCTAAGTGCATAATTCAAAACATACCATAGGCTTTGTTAGGGTATATATTTTAGAATGAAAGAATACACATGTTGTTGGAATGTAAAGTGTGTTTTGACTGAAACACATATGGTCTAAGACTAAAGATTAGTTTCAGTCCAAGCTCATGTGAGAAAATTATAACATCAAGACCACCATGTTCTGTCCAACAGTTAGGGCAAATCTGTAATTATTCATTTTTCTTTATAATGAGGTTTCCTCAGTATGCTTTTTATGAACAACAAACTACTGACTTTAGCTTTTTAAAATTTACTCTAGGGACCATAGCACTTTCAAAGAGATAAAATATTGTTCCATTCAGTAAATTGAGAACAAAGCACATTGTTATTAGGTCTAATAGAAGCCTGTGCTGGAGTGTGATTCATCTTTTTAAATCCATAAAATGCAAATGACATCAATCTTCATGAGCAAGCCCACTACAGCAAGGCTGCAGGAGGGACAGAAAAAGCGGTTTCACCACCAAAATGTGACAGAGGAGACTGTCGGGAGTACAATGGTTTGCGCGTGCTGCCCACGCTGTCTAACGAGGAACCCACAGTGTCACCCCTCCAGCAGAATGGACAGACTGTGAGAGGCAAATATCCCTCCATCCACTCCCTCCTGACCGGGAACTTCTTGTGCTCGGAGAGAATAACACGGTGGATGAGATCATATTACTCCCACTTTACATCACTTCTGCTGGGCTCAAACGGCCAGACCCCAATGAGCAACATATTTATTCATCATTCATCACAACGTCTGTCATACGTAAAAGAGAAAAATATTTTTAGAATTAAAAGAAACACACATCATTCTACTTAACCTGTTTACTGATTATTTAATATATTTAGTAATAGTAATATATTAAGATATTACTATCTGGAAACATTATTAGAAACATTATAAAATGTAATCTCTGACAAAAATTTAAGAACTTTATCTGAAACCTTGAGCTTCTCTCACGGAGAACACAGAGAAAAAGAGCAGAAAAACAGGCCCCCTGAGGTTTGATCCAGTTTTGAACTGTTGTTATTCTGCTACTCCTTCTGACAACTGCCTGATTTTTTGTTCAAATTTCCTGGTTCATATGGTAAAACAATTAAGGAAACAAAAAGTCTAATAATACAGGCATGATTTAAGCAGTCTGGCTTTCTTTAAAGCAGTTTTCCATCGTTTACGGTAAGTGCTCCAGACAGACGGCCCGGCGACGGGAGGAAATGCTTCAGGGATTCCCTCTCGCTCCAGTGCTGCTGCGCCCCGCCACATGAGCGCAAACACGCTGCGTCTAATACCGCTATGGAAGCGTGAATCATCGTCACAGTCTTTAACCGTGTGGCACCACCATGCCACATTCCAACCCACTGATAAAAGCCCGCCTTCCGCTGGTCTGCCAGGAAAGAAGAACACGTCAAAGAATGGTGCTGTAACTCAGACACCTGAGGAGTTTGCTACTGTCTGCCAGTTTTCACTGGGAATTTACTGGAATTGGAACTGAGTGTCTCTCAGCCACCAAAGACTGGATCTGCTGGTACCTATTGCTTTCTCATGGCCCGTGTGGCCTTGCCTTCGTTTGAGCAAAGTCATTTGCCTCACTGGCTCATTTGCACTTTAAAAGCTGGCACTGTGGTCTAATGCCTTTGAATTTCTTTGGAGTTCATCATCTCAGAACAGTTCCAGGAAATACAAGCAATACACTGTAAAACTAACATTATATAAAGATGTTGTTTTCATAAAGATTAAATCTATGTTTAATACAGTAAAAAGGAGTTATAAAAGTAAACCGAACCAGACTCAAACTTTACTTACAATAAAGGCAGGGTTAGATGAGCATTAAGGTCCAGATTTAATCAAACTGAGATGCTTTGCGTCTTCAGTAACAAGTCAAATTTTCCGTGCACAATTTTACTAATTGCTACAACCATCAAACCCAGATGTCACCTGGCCATCAAAATGAAGAAACAGCTCTTTAGTTTGCTCACACTGGGAAAGCACTGCTTATTACGCCCTCAGTCCTCACTGGCGGGGTGATGATGTCACTGTATGGGGCCATCCCTACTGCCCCACATGCTGCATCCATCTGCCTGTGGGATCCTTTAATCCTTAATATGGTTGTTTCAAAGCAGCCACATGAAGGGAAAGCAGCGCAGCAATGAGTTAAACAGATGACAGGCAGAGGGGTGCAGCCCCAGTCCAACCCTCCCCCCGACCCTGGCCACAGCAAACAAAACCCAACCTTAAAAAGCCCCCCATACATCCAGCTGGCAGACAGAGGCACGGCTGCAGGAGAACGATAGCCGTGTGTGTTTAACCCTAACCCTGACCCTGACCCCTAACCCTACCCTAACCCTGACCCTAACCCTGACCCTACCCTAACCCTAACCCTGACCCCTAACCCTAACCCTAATCCTGACCCTGACCCTAACCCAACACCACTGAACGAAATGGAGCCGTTGCTGATCCATGTGCCATCACTACCATTAAAGAAGCTAACCCACGGGAGCAGCAGCAGCACTGCCAGCTCACACCCACCCGCAAGGGTTTACAGCTCTTTAACAATATATGTTTCACCATTTCAGAAGAGATTTTCATGGGATAGGGTTACTATGGACTAAAGTGGCTGGATTATATTGGTCAAATTCACATCTGATGATATTGCCCCTGAATCACTAAATCAGATTTAAGAGCATAAAATCAATAAAAATCTTTTTGTCATAGAACCTCATTTTCTCAGAGAGCCAGCAGTGATGCACCCTCTACATTTCTCAGGTCTCTGATTCGCTGAACAGTGTGATCACCACGCAGGTCTCTGATTCGCTGAACAGTGTGATCACCACGCAGGTCTCTGATTGGCTGAACAGTGTGATCACCACGCAGGTCTCTGATTCGCTGAACAGTGTGATCACCACGCAGGTCTCTGATTCGCTGAACAGTGTGATCACCACGCAGGTCTCTGATTCGCTGAACAGTGTGATCACCACGCAGGTCTCTGATTCGCTGAACAGTGTGATCACCACGCAGGTCTCTGATTCGCTGAACAGTGTGATCACCACGCAGGTCTCTGATTCGCTGAACAGTGTGATCACCACGCAGGTCTCTGATTCGCTGAACAGTGTGATCACCACGCAGGTCTCTGATTCGCTGAACAGTGTGATCACCAGTCTCTGATTAAGCTGAACAGTGTGATCACCACGCAGGTCTCTGATTCGCTGAACAGTGTGATCACCACGCAGGTCTCTGATTCGCTGAACAGTGTGATCACCACGCAGGTCTCTGATTCGCTGAACAGTGTGATCACCACGCAGGTCTCTGATTCGCTGAACAGTGTGATCACCACGCAGGTCTCTGATTCGCTGAACAGTGTGATCACCACGCAGGTCTCTGATTGGCTGAACAGTGTGATCACCACGCAGGTCTCTGATTCGCTGAACAGTGTGATCACCATGCAGGTCTCTGATTCGCTGAACAGTGTGATCACCATGCAGGTCTCTGATTCGCTGAACAGTGTGATCACCACGCAGGTCTCTGATTTGCTGAACAGTGTGATCACCACGCAGGTCTCTGATTCGCTGAACAGTGTGATCACCACGCAGGTCTCTGATTTGCTGAACAGTGTGATCACCTGTGTGACTTTACTGAAGTCGTCATTCATCTGGTTCCCACTGAGCTAAACTGGAGCAATTCTGTGCATGGAATCATCATATTGATGATCTATGGCTTAATATAATGTGCATATAACATCAACCACTACTTTATTATCATAACATCTGCTAGCCGTGTCAATATTTAGAACAGATATAACTTGGGATTTCATTTCACATTACCATATTCTGTTGTTTCAGCAAGTCAGTGCTACACCTAACAAAGCTCAACATGGCAGTCCTTCCCATTTTCTATTTTGGTTTCTTGCTTGGATCCTGAAACACATCAAAAATGTCTTTTCTTTTGATCATTCACTTCTGATCCTTCTTGGCTATTTCACCATTTTTGCTAAATGCTTTTGGTTTTTTTTAAAAGATTGTTCATTTTGCTTCATCAAATGTAAATAAAAAAGCTTTTCAAACAAGTAGGCTTGGTAACAGATCGAGCAGCTGAAACAGGATTTATTTAAAGATTGACTATGGGAGTTCAATCTAAAAACCACCAAGTAGAATGAGTTTTGTAATGGCAGTTTTTATAAGGCTGCAATGAACGAGCTGTAAAATGATCTAAGATAATTAGAGTGCAGGTCGGCTCGACTCCTGCAAAGCGCCCATTCCACTTTGATCAGCATGCGTGCTCTGGTGCACTGCTCCCTATGGGAACTTAAGTCAAAAGCCAGACATCCACTCCCATTTTGCTCAATGTTTAGGTGACTGAATAGCAAGCATATGTGTGGAACTTAAGTTATGTCTCCTTGCTTTTTCCTTCCTGAGGTTTTTCCATCGCAGTTTAAACCTGCTCATAGCTGCCATATTCTCATCATGGCAGGTCAGTTTGGGAGGGTGTACACTCGGCTGCAGATCCTCACATATCTATTATAATGTGGAGCAGCATGCAGCTAACATGCACTGGAGCTTCAGTGATGCTGCATATATATGTGATGCACAGGTGTGAGGCAGAGGCCCACTGTGTGCTTCCCTGTGGCTCCCTAAGCTCTGCTCAGCACCCTTAGCTTTAGCTTTAGCCTCAGCTGGAGTGATTTATATCTCATAACATGCAACGAATCCAACTTTTATATTATATTTACAGAAACAGCTATTGGACGTGATGATAGATCAGGTGGCAAAGAAACGGTGATGTTTTAATGAAATTTTTGGGTGACATCAGGTGAATAGTAGCATCCAGGAGCACCAGCATGATGTTTTTGAGTGGTGCAATGCTGCAATCTTTAGCAGCCAGATGCTGCAATCTAATTCAAATGTGGTGATGAATTTTATTTGCTAAAAAAACTTTTTTAATTTTAAAATCTTTTTTTGCTTTAATCCCAGACACTGCTGCTGCAAAGAAGCATGGTTTTCAGACCAAGTTTGAAAAGCAATTTAGCATATGAAACTTCAGTAGCCTTATGTGGGTAATGCTCAGAACCAGAACCAGGTTCACATGATTTTCAGAACCAGGTTCACATGACGGCAGAGATGCTGATGTGGGGTGCTGCTGGCGCCACATGGGCTATGAGCTGAGCCAATGAGATGCCACACGGGCTATGAGCTGAGCCAATGAGATGCCACATGGGCTATGAGCTGAGCCAACGAGACGCCACACGGGCTATGAGCTGAGCCAATGAGATGCCACACGGGCTATGAGCTGAGCCAATGAGATGCCACACGGGCTATGAGCTGAGCCAATGAGACGCCACACGGGCTATGAGCTGAGCCAATGAGACGCCACACGGGCTATGAGCTGAGCCAATGAGACGCCACATGGGCTATGAGCTGAGCCAATGAGATGCCACATGGGCTATGAGCTGAGCCAATGAGATGCCACATGGGCTATGAGCTGAGCCAATGATGCAAAGGGTAGGAAAACAGACACTTTGCCATGCGAGTTCAGCATTCCCATACCCCATACAATTTCATTTATGGCAGCCATGAAACAAAACCCCACATGGTAATATGAGCAGTGCAGAATGACATGCAATTATTCAAACTTCAATCAAAGGACAACAGGAATTCACCTAAAATGTAATGATTTAAAGTGTTTAAGCACCCCACCACCACAATAAAATAATCAGGCATCTCGTTATGAAATGAATATGGAGAACTTTGATTCCAATTAATGATAAAGAGAGAAGAATCTCTGGCTGACTGAATGTGATGAATAAACACATAGTGACTTTAAAGCCCCCTCTACAAACAGAAAGTGCTGGTTGTGTCTTTGAAATGAGAGTTTTGTATGTTAACAAAAAGTACTTCAGGAACAAATGACCTCTATCAGAGCTCTGGCTCCAAACTGGAACCAAAGCATCATTCATGTGTCCTTTGATGCCAAGTGCGTCTGAAAGACTTTGCGCTGTTGGCTTATTTTTTGCACAAGCTCCCATAAAGCATATTTTACAGAAACAGCAGCAGATTGCCATGCATTTGTCTCTGCCAAGTTCTAATGTGTTTTTCATTTTTACTAAATGCTAATGCGGAGATGAGTGAATAAAAGTTTTCATTAGTCAATTTGTCATGGTGAATCAGGAGCAGATGGCCATATCCCTTGTTGATAGAAAACTGCCTGTATCATGATTGTGTTTACTGCTCATCTCAGGGAAGACCTGCCTCCTTCTGCCTCAGAGTTAAGCAGGTTAAGAGAGATAACAAGCCAGAGCTGTTCTATGAGGAGAAAAGCTTGGGAAAGTATTTGGTAGGACAAAACCCGGCATTTACACACATACCTGGGGCTTACTTGCCATTTGCTTAGTAAATGTCCTCTTTCTGGGGTTCATTTCCAACACATAACTGGATGTTTTCACAGTGGTTCTTTTTTTATTTTTCCAGTTTTTCCCACCTGGATTTCAGCCAAACGTCTCTGCCTCTCATACCCTTAACCGTAGCGCATAAACTTCTCCCTCCAACACTTGACAATTCACGTGAAAAATAGCACTTCCTTCTTTCCAAATTGCAGAAGCAACAGCAAGTGGACGTGTGGGCTTAACAGAAAGTGATTAGCTTCATGACCTCTTGACAAACTTCACACTTGGGTTACAAATCTATCTTCCTCAGTCAACTCCCTCCCTATATATTTATTTGCATGCATGTGTGAAAGGCCAAAAACACAAAAGACATAAAAAGCAAGACGGGGCACAAAATGCAACCTCCAGCTTTTTCTGGCAGGTGCTGAATGATGCTGTGACTTTCACTGGTAGATGCTGAGTGAGGCTGTGACTTTCACTGGCAGGTGCTGAGTGAGGCTGTGACTTTCACTGGCAGGTGCTGAGTGAGGCTGTGACTTTCACTGGCAGGTGCTGAGTGAGGCTGTGACTTTCACTGGCAGGTGCTGAGCATTTCTGTGACTTTCACTGGCAGGTGCTGAGCATTTCTGTGACTTTCACTGGCAGGTGCTGAGTGAGGCTGTGACTTTCACTGGCCGGACAGATGAAGAGGCAGTCAAGCTCTGGTTTCAAAGACGAAATTCTGAGGACAAAAAGATTTTCCGCAGCCATTTTTGCAACACCCAACTGTTTATATTGCACCCATGGCAGTGTCTGGACTCAGCCATGCATGATGAGAGAGGCTGTAATTTTTTGGAGACTCAGATCCACCTGGCCTGGCCATTTCCTACCTGGGGAGCTGAGGCTCAATGGAAACTTTGGGCTTTGGGCTGCTGCTCTGGCCTTGTTGAGGCTCACATGAGCATTTTCCCCTCGTTAAGAGAACCATGACTGGGACAACCGGCAGCAACGGCTGAAGAATTTGTCCAAATACACAATAAAGTTCAGAGCAGAGTGATGACCTTTGTGACCCTTGATTGTTTTAGGATTATGAAATGCAGAGTTGTTATCATTTATCTGTATTTGCTGTGTTGGTAATTGCCCAGAGGAAGCCGGTGGAATCCTCTGGCATGTTATCAGAGCGGCTGTAACCCAAGACCCACTGCAGACCTGACGCCAGGGCCAGAGCACAGCGCCATGCTTTTTATTTACAGTGGGTTCTGAACCCCAGGGCCAGAGCACAGCGCCATGCTTTTTATTTACAGTGGGTTCTGAACCCCAGGGCCAGAGCACAGCGCCATGCTTTTTATTTACAGTGGGTTCTGAACCCCAGGGCCAGCCATGCGCCATGCTTTTATTTACAGTGGGTTCTGAACCCCAGGGCCAGCGCCATGCACAGTGGGTTCTGAACCCCAGGGCCAGAGCACAGCGCCATGCTTTTTATTTACAGTGGGTTCTGAACCCACTGAAGCTGAATACGCGCCGCTATCGCTCCCGTTCACTCAAGGGAACACACCCTCAAAAGGTGCCTCCAAAAACTGATTTATTTTGTAATACATTTGGGTGCTTGTCAGGTAACTGAGCCATCAAATATAAATCAGCATTCCTTTCCTGGCTCAATCCGGCTGGATGAGTTATCCTGATCAGCTGACAGGGATGCCCATGTGCAGCTAAAGGTGCTCAGGTTCAGGTTTATCAAACAGCTGTGTGCCTTTCAAATGCTGACCTTGGGGAGTCTGGTATCTCTAACACTGGCAAGTGCTGTACAACTGGTTTCTTGTCTCTAGCCTGAATGCAAAGTCATTCAGAGTAGCTTCACTCCAGCGCTAACCCAACCCAACATTTCTGCAATAATGATGCTGCATAAACAGCACTGTTTACGCCACAATTCTGTTGTTGTGCCAATAGTGAAAATTGCGCAACGCTGATCAGCATTTCGCAATTTGCGTAAAAATAACAACCCATGTCAAAGCCAAGGCCAGAGCAAATACTTCCCTTC